>OX465295.1:301516826-301965155 GCA_949987735.1 Leucophora obtusa | reverse complement strand
AAAAACTACTATAAGGAAAAAAAAGCAAAACAATTCCTCTTAACTGAAATTTTTTTTATAAGAAGTAGGAGAAATTTTCAAAAAGTTATTTTTATTTTCAAGTGTTTGTGCTTTATTTTAAAGCACAGATAAACTTTACCATATGCCAGTAATTTAAACACATGTTTTTGGTAAGTAAAAACTTCAATTTAAATACGTATCAATTGCTACACCCTCTTTAAGTTAACAACAATAACAACAAAAACAACAAATGTTAGCCCAGTAGGCAATCAGTTTAAGACAATTGTCTTTATTGTAGTTATTTTAAATTTGTTTCTTTACAAATATAAAGTTAATGTCAAGATTTTTTCAATGGATTTATATTAGAGATAATAAAACCACAAAAAATCATATAACATTGAGATTTTACGTGACCTTTATTCTAACTACAAATAAAATAAGCGAACCAAGAATTCTAAGAATACTAAAACGCTAAAATATTTGCTTGCATTTTTTTTACAAAAATTATTATTATCTAAGAATTTTTTTATATTTAAACCATATTCATATATTTGGAGTTCATTAGTTCCCATAAATTCTAAATTATGGCATTTTATTTTTTATTTTCTCTAAGACAAAATTCCAGTTTTGTAAAACAATGCCTTTAACACGAGTCAAAATATATATGAAAAATTAAATTGCAAAAAAAAGTGAATACAAAAACAAATGATTTTGCAACCAGGTGTGCTGTTATATGTGAAACTTTTTTTTGAACACAATCTGTATCAGCAACCAGCTTTAACTCTGAAACTATAGTATTGACCTTATTGTGTCCACAATTTAGGGGATTTTCATTAATTACACCAGCAAAGACTTAAGTAACAAACTTTATCGTTGCAAAACCAAAACTAGAGCTAATAGAACAACAGTCTGAGAGATATAGTGAATTGACAAATATTCGTATAGTATTTGACATAATGCGATGGACATTAAGCAAGAAAAAAATATTTTTGTTTTTCTTGTTTAAGTTCAAGCTTAATGTAAAATAAAAACATGTTGGAAATAAACATGCAACATATGTATGTATAAAAAATTGTTATAACATATTGCCAATACAATAAAGTTTAAGGATCACTGTGTATATGGGAAAATTATTGAGCATATTTTCATTAAGAAAATAATGTGGGGAATATCGACCTAAGTGGGAAATCAGGGAAAATATAAATATAAAATCAAAAATTGAAATTTCTACACTCTTTCCCTATTGGACTACACTTAGTATGGTAGAGCCAGAGTATATTAGATATAGAGATAAGATATCATAACCTACACTACTCACCGGTAGTGGGAGCTAAAACTTAATACGATACTACCTGAGAAAATTTTTAGTATCAGTTTAGTATAAGCTGAGCTTATATTTAAAAACACAAAATTTTGATGAGAACAGCGCTAAATGAAAAGAAAAAGGCCCAAAATATGCTTGATTAACAAAACTTGGGATATGTAGAGCTGTTGACAACTAATTAGAAACCCATTTTTTACACTAGAGCTTGATGATCTTTATTGATATTTTCGTAAATTTACCGTTACGTTTTTTGTTTAAAACAATTGTATTATATTTATATTCTAAAAAAGTGTGACAACTAATTAGAAACGCGTAATTGTCTATAAAAGTCTTCTTGGCTATTTTGATAAAAAAAAAAATTTATTTTACGGTTATTTGTTTCCAATTTAATGTTTTCTAGCAAATAAGAAATTATAATTTTTAAGATTTATCATGGGAAAAGGCAAAAGCTGCACTCCTGAAGAACAGAGCCCAATTTTTGAACTTTAGAAGTCTGGAAAGTCTTATAGAGAAATAGCAGAGCAGCTAAAGTGTTCCAAACAAGTGGTTTTTTATGCTTTACAGCATATCAACAAATATAAGACCATAGCCAATGTTCCGCGACCCAGCAAAATCTTTCATTACCAAATAAGTGGTTATATAATAGAAATTCATAGCTCCGCACAACTTATTTTTTGGCGTCTAAAATCATTATTTTTGTTTGGCGTGGTCGTTTTTATAAGTAGTCACGCTTACCCGCTCGCTTACGATAAAATGAGAAATAAGTAGTTATGAGATTTTGAATAACAAGTGGTTACACACATGCTTACAAAAAGTTGAATTATAAGTGGTTATCCGATTGCTTACTTGATTCTTAAAAATAAGGAGTTAAGCAAATACTATTAGCTTAAGGAAATACATTCAGAAAAAATTAAGTTTTCTCTAGTGTGTAATTTTAGGACTCGTCATAAAAATTTAAACATAAAACATATTTACATATAATAAATAAAAATGTATAAAATTTAACTGTGTAAAAAGTACTTATTTAAATTATTACGAGTAAGTCATTATTTTATATACAGAAACAATGAATACAATAGGCTGTTATTAGGAAGTCATTATTTTATATTATAAAATAATGCAAAAGGTAATGATATATCATTTTTGGTAATGCAGATAGTAATGAGGTGTCATTACCAATATTTTTCTGGGGAAATAAGAGACCCAGAAACACATCAGCACATACCGACCGAATGATAACGCGAATCTCCAAATCCGGCCCAAAAAAGTCATCTACTGACATCCAACGTGATATTCAAGAAAATTTAAATGTCACGATATCCAAGCGGACTATTACACGTCGTTTGGTGGAAGCCGAGCTCCATGGAAGAGCAGCACGAAACAAGCCACTTCTGAGTAGTATTCAAAAAAACGTCGTGTGGATTTCGCGAAGTCCCAATGAAATTGGACAGCAAATCAATGGAAATACGTGATTTGGAGCGATGAAACAAAGATTAATCGCCTTGGTCCAGATGGTCGGAGATACGTTAGATTATCCACTAACCAAGAATTTAATCCTCGCTTCGTTTCACGGTAGTGAAGCATGGTGGAGGGTCAATTATGGTAGGGCGATGTTTTTCCTGGAATGGTGTTGGTCCAATTTATAAAATTTATGGTATTTTAAATAAGGAGAAATACACTGATATACCAAATACTGTCATGATCCAGTGGTTTGAGGAGAATTTGCTTATTATATGGGAATTTCAGCAGGATAATGATCCGAAGCACATGGCGAGGCTGACAAAAAAAATTCTTTGACGATAATTTCATCAACGTTTTGGAATGGCAATCATCCAGTCCGGACTTGAACACCATAGAACATCTATGGGGGGGCGTAAAAACAGTCGTTAATGTGAAAAATATAACAAATATAGCCACTCTTTTTGAGGATGTTAAGAAAGCATGGGAGGCGCTACCAGTAGAGCGATGTCGGCGTCTAATAACATCAATGCGCAACCGATGTGAGGCTGTGATAAAGCAAAAGGGATTTGCAACAAAATATTGATAAAAAGTAAGAAAAATTAATTAATATTAGCTTATTTTTCTAATAATATAAAATCGTTTCTAATTAGGTGTCGCTGTTATATTTATAAAATATTTTTAAGACTAAACGAGTAAAAAGGTTAAAGTCGGGCATGCCGCCTATACAATACCCTACACCACTCTGGTTAAAAGCCAACTAATGTTTGGATCCGAAATTCGAATGGGTTAAAATGGGACTTGTGTCAAAATTTTCTATAATGTGAGTCAGCGAACAAAATTTAATTAAAATATCTTAATATTTGCGACCTGCAGTTTGTAACCAAGCCAATTTTTGGGGAGACCCTTATATGGGCACTAGGTCTAAATATGGACCGGTGTTAACCAAAATCAATAGACTTCGTCCTTGGGCCAACATAGGTCTGTGTACCTAATTTCATCAAAATATCTTAATATTTGCGACCTGCAGCGTATAAACAATATAATTTTGGTGGGACCCTTATATGGGCACTAGGTCTAGACATGGAGTGATTTTCACCAAAATCAATAGGCTTCGTCCTTGGGCCAACATAGGTCTGTTTACCAAATTCTATCGAAATATCTTAATATTTGCGACCTGCAGCGTATAAACAATATAATTTTGAGGGGACCCTTATATGGGCACTAGGTCTAAACATGGACCGATGTTAACCAAAAGCAATAGGCTTTATTCTTGGGCAGGCATAAGTCGGTGTACCAAGTTTCATCAAAATATCTTAATATTTGGGACCTGTAGAGTGCGCACAAGAATGCATGGACAGACAGACAGACAGACAGACGGACGGACGGACAGATAGACGGACATCAATAAATCGAAATAAAAAAAAATTCTGAGCCGATCGGTATATTATAAGGTGGGTCTAGGACCAATATTTGTTGGTGTTATAAACATCAGCACTAGGGTTTATGTTCCGGGAATTCCGCCCTTTTTCAATCCTGCAATCCCGGGAATTTAGTGCGGGATTTCCCGGGATTTTTTTTATTCTTCTACAGAAGTTTTAGCTAGTATATTAAAATTTTGGAAGCTGTATTTCAATTAAAAGCATTGATTGTTTTAAAAATAATTTAAGTAAAAAATATTTTAAATTAAAAAATGCGAATTTAATAATATAATATATAATATAAAAAAATATTTAGGCCGAATTGTTTGGGTTTAGTTAAACCGAAAACAAATTTTATTAGACATTATCAAGTTTAAATTCCAACAAAACTACTCGTACCTCGGAAATTTTATATTTTTTAATGATGGTCTTTGTTCAAATAAAGCAATATACATACACACCATTTCAACATCAGTATTTCAGCTCCAAATACCTACAAAAAAACCTCGGCATTAAAATTAAATTATTAAATTAAAATTAAATTAAAAAAAATTATAATATTTTCGTATTTTCAATTGATGTAAGTGTTTTGAGTTTTTATTACATACTTCAAATAATTTCATTTAAATTTCAATTGCTATTCCTTTATTTCAGTTGTATTTTTCAAATTTTATGTTTTTGTTAGATTAAATATTGTTGACCTTTGGTGTTGTTATATTTTTCCTATTTTTTGGCTTTAAGTCATAAATTTTTAAAAAATTAAATATTTTGTATTTTATTTTTTAATTTTTTTCCGATATTTCGATTTGCTTCGCAAATCATCTTCTGGGATTTTTAAAAAATACAATATATTAAAAAATATATTTTTGAACGGGACTGAGTTGAAAACTTCTCGCTGCACTTAAAGCTTACTATTATTTTTAAAATAATGCACAGATGCTTTTTCAAATTATTTTGGATTTTTTATATGTTAATTTAAAAAAATGCAACAATGAAAATTAAATAATTTTTTTTAAGTAGTTGTGCCATAAAAAATTTCTATTCAAAAAATACCAATTAAAGTTATAAAACTATTTAATAATATTTTACTGTCTATTTTTATAAAAAGATTTAGACGATTTGCCTAAAAATTTATGTGAAAAATACTCACTTTTAAGCTTTTTAATAAAAATAGACGAATACTTCTGAAAATCTGCATAGAAACAAAATATCTAGAAATAGAAATTTTTGGATTCCATATTTAATCAAAAAATTGATCTTAGTTCTGATTCTAAAGCTGGTCCGATACAAATTTGCACCCATTAACTATTCCATTATATCCTGAAAGAATTTATGATTCAATTTGTTTATTAATATTTAATTAATGTATTTCTAAGAGTTGTTTTCAAAATTAAGATGGCCTTCCATACAAATATATTACCTGCATATTAGTTCGCTATTTAAACTATTAAACGAATTGATCTCGAAAAAGTGGAAGATATGGATATTTTATATTAAGCCCTTATTTCAGAATATATTAAGTAGATTTTCTCATGACTGCAACCAAAAGATGAACTTTGTCGTAAGTTTTTTTGATAGATATCGAGTTTTTCAAGTAAACATACGTCGGATATATTCATTTTCTAACGAGCGGGAATTCCCGGGATCCCGGGAAATTCATAAAAAAATCCCGCTGTCCCGGGAAATGAAAAAGTCCGGGAAAAGAAAAACCCTAATCAGCACAAACTTATAATACCCTGACCACATAGTGGTGTAGGGTATAATGACCATATAGTGGTGTAGGGTATAATAACTTTTTAAGTTCTTTTTGAATATTTGTAAACAATTGAATATATTTAATTAAAATATTATGAAATAGATGAATATTAATTTTGTTTTATATAAAAACTTAAGCATTATTTTAAAAATAAAAGGCGTCTCTAATTAGTTGTCAACAGCTGTATATTTTATTTTATATTTCATACCCAATTAGCCAATATGGAATAAATCTAAAAATTCAAGATTTTTTGTACACTTTTTTTTACCCACTTACACTCACAAAAAAAGTTAGTATAAAAGTCTGTTAAACGCGTTCTAATTCCGTTGAACTAATTTTTCCTGCTGTTTTCGTTTAAATCCGTTGTTTAGCTAAAGTTGTTAGTTATCCAATTTCACCACAAAAACATATTTGGGCTGTACTTGATCTAATTTTTCCTCCTGATATTTAGTTATTTTTTTATAAATGATTTTGACAATGTATCAGCTAATATAGATAAATTTGTTGGCAACTTTTTTAATAGTTGTGTTTTCAAAAGAAAACGATAGGGCTTGATGATGCTTGATGATTTTTTTCTTAAGTGTGCATTGGTGAGTTTGCCGACCAACACAAATTAGAAAATTTCTAGCAAGTGTATTTTATTTTAGTAATTAAAATAATATGATAAGAGCATCTTTTAGTCAGCAAAGGAATGCAAAAGAAAACGGAGATATTTTGGACATTAACATTTCGCAGTTAAAAATTGTATTGAAGAAATAAAATAATGAGGTTTGTTTTTAATATAAACTATATTTATTTACGGGAATACTATTAAATATGTTATTGTTTTTCTTTTATTTCAGTCCTTTACCATTTTTATCTAAATTCTATCTGCAGGTGGACGAAAAAAGGAACCAAATAATACAACTTCCGCTGGCACACATATTGGCAAGAAAATAAAAGTGGTATTTAGTGCAAATAGTGTTTTTGGATTGTGTAATTTATTCGAAAATAAAATTAACAATATTTACATGAATTTATTTTTATTCAAATAACAAAAATTGATTGTAATTTTAGCAGCATACTTTGCTGATTTCAACTATCCCACTTTTATTTCTATTAAACGAACATTCTTCTAAATTTTTGAATGTTAACTGAATTTTTTACCTGTTTTTAACGAACAAAAATTTAGCAGAATACATGTGCTGATTTCAGCTGAGTAATTTTCATTTCCATTAAACAACATTTCTTGCAAATTATTGTATTTGAACTAACTTTTTTGCTTAAAATTTAGCTCAGCTAAATTTAGCAGACCATGATTCTTAACATCATTGAAATTTCTGCTGCCGCAAATTCAGGTACTATTTTCTGTTATTTTATCAGAATTTTTAACTATTTGTACGTGCTTTTTTATGAGTGCAGGAACGGGTTGGACCGCTAACAAAATACATGTTTAATGATTTTATTCTTCGCTACAATATATCTAAATTTCATCACATACTTAACTTGTCAGAATTTTTAGATTTTTCAGCAAAATTATTTAAATTTTCTTAGTTTCTTACTCCCCTCCTAAATACTTAAGGTATCATAACAGCTTGTTCTTAGATTAACTTCTCTAACAGATATCTAAATTTCATCAAAATCCAAGATATAATACAGAATATTTTCCGTGGTTAGTCTTTTGTTACATCAAGAAATGGTATACTTGTGTTAAAACATTTCAACACAAAAGACTTCTGAAGTTTTTAAAAATTTTTCAAAAATATTTATTTTTGAATTTTTGCATTTTTGTTTAATTACGATTATAAATTTGTATTAAAAACAATTGTTAGCTGTAAACTCTAAATTTTGTATCGGATATATTTA
This sequence comes from Leucophora obtusa, assembly GCA_949987735.1. Taxonomy (NCBI): domain Eukaryota; kingdom Metazoa; phylum Arthropoda; class Insecta; order Diptera; family Anthomyiidae; genus Leucophora; species Leucophora obtusa. Next base: position 301,957,351 of record OX465295.1, on the reverse strand, counting down.
GGTAAGGCGGGTTCGAACAGCGGCGCAAAATTTTATAAAACAATAGTCCATTCTTCGTAAGTTTTATACTTCTGTTCCTCGCCAAATTTTCCTCAATCTTTAGCTATTATTTTAGCAGGAAGTTAGAAATTCAACTAAAGTGTATTTAAAAGAAATCAAAGTTTTTGTCTTAAATATTTTGTTTTTAATCGTGCAAAATCAAAGGTATTAAACAATTTTCTTGATTTTGATAGTAAAAACTTTAAAAACAAGTATTTTATCTTTTATTATTTATCACAAGATTTGTACAGCGACTTCCGTTGGTGTTAATAATTTTCATTTTTTTTTTCTTCCATATTAACTGTCTAGCCTTTTTGCAAAAAATAACACATATGTGACATTAATTTCGGCAAACGTTTAAACGCGTGCTATACATAATAGCATACTTATTTTGGTTTTGTTTGGTTTTTTGCTGTTTAAAAGCCATGCATAATTAGCATTTGTTTGTACAATTTGTTGCAAGCAAATAACAGACCAAGACAAAAATAAAATGAACATAAAATTTTAAGAATTAATTGAGCTGCATAGAAAAGCCAACGTGATTTTATGTATCCATTAAAATGTACAAGATATTTAACTGCCTTTGCCACTACCACCACTGCTGCCGCCACAACAATTTTAACTACCAACCTTTTGTCACCTATTCTATCACAATACCGCTAAAGAAAAATGCAACAAAATTTAAAAATTCATATTTATGTTTATTCATTCTTGCAATATTTCCTCTCATATGTTAAACATGTTGTATGAATAAGCGTTCAGTACTTGTATGAATTTGTTTGTGTGTTTACTGTATTGATCACATGTATTGATAGTTTGTAGTTTTGTTAACTTGTTAATGTCTACTAGTTATTTGTTGGTTGTTAAAAATTCCAATTTTAAATGGAAAACGGTTATAAAAATGTTTGATAAGAAACGTTTTATTTTATTTTTTCAATAAATGCATACTGGGACAGGCTATCGGAAATTTTCTCAAATAAGAAAAAATTAATTACCAAAAAATATAGCAAGCAAGTAATTTCTTCTAGAAAACCCAGTCTGCACTCAAAGAAAAAAAACATGGTTGAGATGATCATTTTCGAACAGCATCATATACCTTTGGGTTTGCGATAGCGAGAAGCATCTGATATCTTTTTTATCATAATATGTTCTACAAACTATCAAATTGTGGTTCCACAATGATCCCATTATTACCATATTATAGTCTTGCGTTTCATGCTGTGATTCCTATAGCATTTTTCCAGCATTCTCTCAAAACTGTGTTAAAAAACTTCAAAGATGACAAAACAAATTATGGTAAATATTTTGCTGCTATTTTTCTTTGATATTTTATAAGTTGTTTAGAGCAAGAAATTCTCATTGAGCTTGTAATTTAACCTAATAAATATTGCCACAAATCCTAAAAACGTCGTCCGCTGAATATTTCCTTAGGCAAGAAACTGGATAGGACATGAGTAGACTATTTTTCACAATTTTTTAAAGAAGTTTTGCAATTTTAGCACATTTAATTCCTTAAATGAAAAAATAAATTTGAAATAGATTTTTCGTGTTATTTTAAGGAGAAAATTTTAAAATAGTTTTTTAATTTAAAAACGGTTAATTAAAAAAAAAAAAAAACACAGCATCGGATAAAATTTTTTTTTTTGTTTGCAAAAACTACCCTACGGGAAATTTTACCAAACTGTCACCGAACTGGCCCCTTTATATGAAATTGAGTGGTCATTTTTACATGGCGTTGTCATAGGGGGGAAATTGACCCCTTGTGACCTGTCACAAGACAAATCATAGGATAGGTTACTGACCTCTCATAAAAAAACAAAGTTCAGGGACCTGTCCTGGGATTTGTCTTGTGACAGGTCACAAGGGGTCAATTTCCCCCCTATGACAACGCCATGTAAAAATGACCACTCAATTTCATATAAAGGGGCCAGTTCGGTGACAGTTTGTTAAAATTTCCCGTAGCGTATCTTAAGCTCTTCTGTGTGATTTTTTTCAACAGTGTGATTTTACTCAAGAGTGTGATTTTCTTCAACAGCGAGTTTTTTGCATGATTAAATGGGAATAAAACATGTCCGACAGACGACTCAAACTGATCCGAACTACGCGTTCAGCAGCATGATAGTGATTTTATTGAACATTGAATATTGTTGATTGATTAAATGTGAATAAGAATTTTAATGTATGATCAAATCAAGAAAAGAGTTAATTTTGCAGTTCTCTGGTGCAGACTAGAAACCACGAAGCAGCGTATCGAACACAACGGAATTTCCGGGTATAACAATTTACCAGCAAGTTTGAGAGCAGCGACTAGAATTTCACTATTTAAATTAAATATTAAAGAATTGTTACAATGAGTGTTATTTTTGTTCGGTTTGTCTACAATAAAATCTTGAAGAATTTTTATAACAAAGTCTTAAAACGCTTCTTCCCTAAATAAGGCATTTATTATAACCATTACACTGTGAGACAAATGGTAAGGGTCAGTGATCGGGAAGGGTTCAAACTACCGGGGAAAGTTATAGCGTTAAAAAAGAAGTTATACGTGTCCCGGCGTTTCGCTGGGTCAACCCTAGGAATCGAGATATATCGATTTGACCTTTGGTGGTCTTTTTTTTTGACATAACTCGAGAACCACTAGTCCGATTTTGCTCAAACAATTTTAAAAAAATTAAAAATTACAATTCCTTTAATCTGTTCATATAACGTTTTTCTATATACTCAACGGTTTTGCCGGTAAAAATAAATGTATGAAGAAAAAAATATTTTTTGCCTAAAATATTAAAAAAAAGTAATAAACAAAAGGTTATTGATTTTTATGGTAGCGGTAACAAACATTTATTTTTACCGGCAAAACTGTTGAGTATATAGAAAAACGTTATATGAACAGATTAAAGGAATTGTAATTTTTAATTTTTTTAAAATTGTTTGAGCAAAATCGGACTAGTGGTTCTCTAGTTATGTCAAAAAAAAGTTATATCTCGATTCCTAGGGTTGACCCAGCGAAACGCCGGGACACGTATAACTTGTTTTTGACCGATATAACATTTCCCGTTGGTTTCATCCCATCCCGATTTTGACTGTCGCATAGTGTTATTATAATTACGATTTTCTATTGTAAATATGTAAATAATTTGAACTATTTTTGTACATAATTATAAATATAATTATACAACTCGTCTCAAATAATGCCTCCCTGGTTCTGGGACCTACGTAATTCAGTTGTGAAAAGTAAATATATGTGACCTTCTCCGAGAAAAGGGACCTAGTGTGAAAATGAAGTTTTTTTCTAACTCATTTCAACTTATTCTACGCCCTTTTAGGTACCAGAATCCACTCTTAAGTCAAAACCCGTTTTTTGACACACTACCCAGCAAAATATTGGTAATGACACCTCATTACTATCTGCATTACTCAAAATGATATATCATTACCTTTTGCATTATTTTATAATATAAAATAATGACTTCATAATAACGGCCTATTGTATTCATTGTTTCTAAATATAAAATAATGACTTACTCGTAATAGTTTAAATAAGTAGTTTTTACACAGTTAAATTTTATACATTTTTATTTATTCCCGTGTAAAAAAGTTTAGATCTGACCAGATCTTTTTGGTTCTCAATAGATATGATTGAATCTAATTAGATCCTGTACCAGATCACATCAAATATGATCAGATATGGCATATGTGATAATACCTTATGGCAAGATCTGATCAGATCTAGTGCCAAATTTGTTCAAATCTAAAGTGATCTGGACAAATGCGCCAGATATGCCTAGATCTGATCAGATCTCAAATTTGTCCCCAATTTTGAGATCTAACTAGATCTGGTAAGATCTACAAAGATCTGGCCAGATATGCCTAGATCTGATCAGATCTAATTAGATATCAAATTCGTCCCCAATTTTGAGATCTAATTAGATCTGGTAAGATGTGCTGAGATCTGGCCAGATCTGATCTTTTTTACACGGGTTATATGTAAATATGTTTTATGTTTAAATTTTTATGACGAGTCCTAAAATTACACACTAGAGAAAACTTAAATTTTTCTGAATGTATTTCCTTAAGCTAATAGTATTTGCTTAACTCCTTATTTTTAAGAATCAAGTAAGCAATCGGATAACCACTTATAATTCAACTTTTTGTAAGCATGTGTGTAACCACTTATTATTCAAAATCTCGTAACTACTTATTTCTCATTTTTTCGTAAGCGAGCAGGTAAGCGTGGCTACTTATAAAAACGACCACGCCAAACAAAAATAATGAGTTTAGACGCCAAAAAATAAGTTGTGCGGAGCTATGAATTTCTATTATATAACCACTTATTTGGTAATGAAAGATTTTGCTGGGTAGGTCCCTTTTCTCGGAGAAGGTCACATCCCGTGTAAAAAAGATCACATCTGGCCAATTCTCAGTAGATCATACCAGATCTAATTAGAGCTCAAACTTGTGGACAAATTTTATATCTAATTAGATCTGATCAGATCTAGGCATATCTGGCCAGATCTAAGTAGATGTTACCAGATCTAATTAGATCCCAAAATTGGGGACAAATCTGAGATCTAATTAGATCTGATGAGATCAGATCTAGGCATATCTGGCGCAATTGTCCAGATCACTTTAGATTTGAACAGATTTGGCATTACATCTGCTCAGATCTTGCCATAAAGTATTATCACATATGCCATATCTGATCATATTTGATGAGATCTGGTACAGGATCTAATTAGATTCAATCATATCTATTTAGATCCAAAAAGATCTGATCAGATCTAAACTTTTTTACACGGGATATAATAAAAAAAAAAATTTCTGTGTTTATTCTCTACATTATCGCACAATCTGTCACCGAATATATATTCTCACCGAATAATATATGTATCCATTCTTAATTTTTTATCCATGACACTGCCGAATATGAGTGTGCTACTCCTATTGGGTTCTAAGCCATTAGCAAAAATGTAAGAAATCCACAACAAAAGAAAAATTTGTAAATACAATTAAAATTGCGACTACAATTGACACTGTAAATACAAACAACATGTTTGTTGAATTTATTTCAATTAAATAGCCAAAAAACCCATTTGTTGAAATTCAAAGCAAAATTTGTATATCAAATTTGTTTATTTTAATTTATTTTTTAATTAAAAAACATCCTTTAAATAAAAGATACATATTTTTTACAACGTACTAAAGAATTCAACACAGCGTAGGTTTGCTCGTTTTTTGTCATCAATCTTCTTTCTAGCATTTCAGTCCGGAACTTTCTGAATTTTGTTTAGATGTTTTAAGCCCAACGTTAGCATTGACTATGCGCACAAAATTTTCCAAACATTGCACGCACCGTGCCACTTCGCGGCCAGAAATGTTTGGAATCGCCCGCCATAGCTTCTCCACTATTTTGACTTTGGTTTCGTCCCTGTTCCTTTTGTTTTACCTATTCCAGGCTTTCTGTCCATAGTTAGGCCTTTGTTGATCTTTTTAACCGCTCTGGAAATACATTCTCTGGTCACATGTGCTTCTTTTGCAAATTTCGTATAAGTCTGCAACGGATTATTTTGAATAGCATCAATATTTTTTTTTGTGGACATTTTTTTTTGATTCTAAATTTTAAACTGATAAACCACTCGAATTTAATAAACCGATGTATTTTAAAATCTGATACATTTCTCAAAGATATTTTGATCGAGAAAAACTATTTTAATTTAATTTGTGCCTGTGTATAATCGAGTTGTATCGTTCTTGAACGAACTAGTTCAGTTGAACGATTCACTATTTTAATGATATGAACTGATCGTCATTATTCGGCCCTGCAACAACTGCTTGTATCTCTCAATCAATTGTTTGAAATTGAAATGTTTTTTAGAGAATAGTAATATTTTTGTTGAAAATTAAGAAAAAACAAAGTTCATAAAAAGAAAAAAAATTCACGAAAATCAATTTTTTTTTTTAATAAAGCTGCAGATTTTTGATGCCTTTAGAAACACAATAAAAGATACTGACCATTGGCGACTAATTATAATTAAGCTAAAATATACTGATGAAAATTGTTAAACCAACGCGGTATCTGCCATTAAAAAACAGCCTTTGTCCTTTAAAACGGACTGTTCTGTTAAAATATTACAACCCTAAAAATAAATAATCAAAGTAAAGGAGAAAACTGTGAAATTTTCGTCGTGAACATAGAATAGATTCTATTTTGGCGAAATTTAGTCAGTAGTCCAAAGAATTTTTACACTTCATAAAAAAAGTATGGGAAATTTTTTTCGCTTTTAGTTTTAATTTTGATTGTATTTCTACATTTATCTTGTAGACCACCACGTTGAAAAATAATTTGTTTGTTGTTTTGAGTAATCTGTGGCTTTTTATACCCTACACCACTATGTGGTCAGGGTATTATAAGTTTGTGCTGATGTTTGTAACACCAAAAAAACCCACCTTATAGTATACCGATCGGCTTAGAATTTTTTTTATTTCGATTTAACGATGTCCGTCTGTCCGTCCGGCACTCTACAGGTCGCAAATATTAAGATATTTTGATGAAACTTAGTACACCGACCTATGTCAGCCCAAGGAAGACGCCTATTGATTTTGGTTAAAATCGGTCCCTGTTTAGACCTAGTGCCCATATAAGGGTCCCCTCAAAATTATATTGTTTATAAGCTGCAGGTCGCAAATATTAAGATATTTTAATGTAATTTGGTTCGCTGGCTTACATTATAGAAAATTTTGACACAAGTCCCATTTTAACCCATTCGAATTTCGGATCCAAACATTAGTTGGCGTTTAACCAGACTGGTGTAGGGTATTGTATAGTCGGCATGCCCGACTTTAACCTTTTTGCTCGTTTAGCATTAAAAACAAAAGAAAATGTAAGTTGAATTTAATGAAATGTTGTTTGTCCTATTTCCAGCTGAAATTTAATTTGTTTTCAAATACAGGGTGGCCCGAAACTACCTAAGGGGTTTGAGTTCTCTATAACTTTTTTATTATAACTTTTTTTTATTGTTTTTCAGTATTTTGTGAAGAAGACTTGGGGAATTGAAAATGGAACCATACACAATTGAACAACGTGCCGAAATCGTTTTCGGCAAAAAGCTGAAGAAAAGCATGATTTTATCCATAATTTAATTATCAGCGACGAAGCCCATTTCCAATTAAATGCGTTCATTAATAGGCAAACCTGCAGGATATGGGCTATGGAAAATCCAAAACAATTACACCCACTTAAGTGTACTGTTTGGTGCGGTGTTTCGTCGGACAGGATAATTGGCCCATTTTTTTTTTGAAAATGTACACGGTGTTCGATATCGGACAATGCTGTAAAAAATTTTAAATGCAGCCGTGGAAAACCATCCGAAAGTATGGTTCCAACAGGATGAAGCCACAGCACACACTGCGAGAGACACAATGGCTCTTCTAACTCAAACCCCTTCGGTAATTTTGGGTCACCCTGTACTTGTTTATTTGCAGTTGTCTTTCCATAAAAAATATTTTAAATGAAATTAAAGGATCTTGCCCCATTGTACATTGGTCTTATTTTTGATATTCCAAACATAAAATAATCATTTAAAAACATTTTTACCACACCCTTTTTCCAATAAACAGACTATTTAGTTTTTTCGTTTTTTTCATAAGTTACATTTTATTAACTTGTATTGATTATTGCTGCTGTATTTAGTTGCATGTAGTACTTGGACTATTTTGTTTGTAGTATTTAATAAATGTTGTTCATTTTCTATATATTGTATGACATTTTTATGAGATTGTGTTAAACAATGACATTTATTGAGATAATTAAATGAACTTAATTTAAGTGTATGTGTTCAGTGCAACAATTATATTGGGTTTGTTTTAAGCTGAATTATGCTTTTTAATGTTCAGCCATTGATTGTTAAAATCAATAAACATTTTTAATTTAATGAGGTGATAAAGGGGTGTTGTTTTTTGTTTTTGAACAAATATGGTGCATATAATAAAGCACGATCTTAGTTGAAAAGGTTTAACACAAAACAAGAATATTTTAATGAATTTAAGAAATATTGTTAACTCTATAGTGTTCCTTGGCTTACTTATGATTCGAAATAAAGAACTGAAAATTTTATTGGCATTAAATAGGCGTCAATGATGATCAAATTTTCGGTTATACTAGCTACTAGCTAGAGAGTCAAATCCATCAATTCAAAACAAACTGCTCATCAATACAATACAAAAATATCCCCTGATTGAAAGTACGGTGCAGAACTATAGGGAAATGCAAGGAATTCAAATATAAAAATTTAAATATAAAAATTTTGTCTAAAATTCTAAGAACTATTATATATGCGGAATAGTATAGTACAGTTGAAAAAATTTCGATAAAACAAGTAGGATATAATACGTATTTTCGGGTCCAGCTAAAGACCCATTCTCGGTATCCTATGCCGTAGCTGGACGAAAAAATACTATTCTGTCCTGCTGGCCTTACTGAATTTTTTAAATTTTTATTCTCTATAATATACTTGTAAAAATTGTATCATCTTTCTTTAATTTGAAAATAATTTTTAAAAAAATGTGATAAAATTTGATCTCAAAATCGAACGAAGAAACATTCATTTATCAATTACAAGATTAACTACAAATAACTTCATTTATCTTAACACACTCGATACAGTGAAAAATATAATTTAATATGCCTAATTGTTTACTATCAACATTATTATATTGTAGGTTAAAAATAATTAGAATATGCATTAAGGTTCTTCAAGACGTTGGAATCTTCTAGCTCCTCAAGGCCCCATCAATGCGACTACACTAATAGAAAAACTGTTTTAGTAATATAGTAACAGCAAAAATAAAACTGTTAAGTATACAGAATTTCAATTTAGTAGATTTGAAGTTAAGAAGAAGAACAAACATTTTCCCCAAAAGTTATAAACACATTAAATTTGCAAATCTGGCTAGATCCAGTTTCTGCCTTTTTTATGGACAGGCTTCATCAGTGATTTAAATTGTTATTATCGTTTATAGTTTTATTGACAGATTGTCTCTATATGAATACTTTCAGAAGCAATCAAACAGACATATACAAACATTCTACTTTAGATTTTTGGTTTATCTTCTTATTACCTCGTGTCACCTTCTAGAATTTAGTTATACAGGGTGACCCAAAAGTGTCTAATGGGTTTGAGTTCCTTATAACTTTTTTATTATATATTTTTTTTTAGTATTTTGTAAAGAAGACTTGGGGAATTTAAAATACACAATTGAAAAACGCGCCCAAATCGTTTCCGGTAAAAAGCAGAAGAACATCATGATTTTATTCATTATTTAATTATAAGCGGCGAAGCCCATTTCCAATTAAATGGGCTCGTTAATAGGCAAAACTGGCTATTAACGAGCTACGTAATATTCAAGAGTAGTTCAACAGTGACAGTTGGAAAATTTTTTAGGCCAGCCGTGGAAAACCATCCGCAAGTATGGTTCCAACGGGATGGAGCCACAGCGCACACTGCGAGGGACACAATGGCTCTTTTAACTAAAACCCCTTCGGTAATTTTAGGTCACCCTGTATAGGGTTGTTCAACAGGGACGCTATAAAAGTAGAAAGACAGGGACAGCAAACGAGGCCATATTACTTGCCGCTCTTTTGGCATTTCTCTGCCAAAGGTTTCATGATGGAAAGATATACGAGCCAACAACGAGTCGAAATTATTAAAATTTACTACCGAAATTCGGAGTCAGTGGCCTCAACGTTAAGAGCGCTACGTCCAATTTATGGTCGTCATAATCGTCCTAGCAGATCAACAATTGAGCGTGGGGCTACGTCAAATCTATGGTCTATGCCAAGAAGCCAGCTACGATTGATGAACTTCGTACGAATATCGAACGTGAAATTGCAGCAGTATCGGCCGATTTATGCTTGAAAACCGTCGAAAATTGGGTTCAGCGTCTGGACTTCTGCAAGCGTGCCCGTGGTAGCCATGCAAAAGAGATCGATTTCCATACATAATGGCATCGAACGTACTTTCACAGGAATAAAGAATTTCATTGATATCCAAAACCGTTTTTGTTTTATTTAAACTTTTTTACTTCTGTAGCGCTCTTATTGAAAAACCCTTTATTTGAGTTGAATTTTTGTAAATGGAAAACAGCAAATTAACCTGCCAAAATCAGCAAAAAATTTTACTAAATAATTTGTAGCCTAAAAAATCACAAAAAAATAAAAATTTTTGAAGTTTTTTTTCGATTTTTATTTAAACACAAATAAAAAACGAGCATTTCGAAAACAGCAGTTAAGAATTTTTTTTATCAAATATTACTGCTGATTTTAGCAGTATAGACTGCTATTTGCATACAACTGAGTTTAATTTTTTCTATTTTTAATCTACTAATATTTTGCAAAATTTTCTGAGCATTCTACAGTACAATTTGTTATTTTCATTTAACTAAAAGTTATCTTAAATATAATTAAAATTCTGTAAATTTAACAGTTTTAATTTTTGTGTTATTATTTTACTAGTATTTAGCAAACAAAATCTGCTAATTTCAGCAGTGTTTTCTCGAGCATCACTTGTAACTAATTTTTCTGCTAGTTTTACATATTTATTTCTATGAGTGTAGTTTAAAATTTTTATATTTTTAAGACCACAACTTTTATTAAACCTAAATTGTTCTATCTTCACAGACAAAACACAAGTTCGCTTTCTCGGGTTGACGACCTCCTCGGCGGCGGAGTCGCACATACTTCTGATCACCTAGGCAGTGGTGGTCAATAGAACAGACCGCGATGGCTGTGATATTATTGCAGAAAAGACCTCGAATGCTATAATACATATTAGAACAGACTGCGAAGGCTGTGATATTAGAACAGACCGCATATCACACTGCCTAAAAATAAATATTATCGATAAATTGCGTTCACATTATATTAAATTTCAATTATGTAAGTAGCTAAATTGCAGTGGGAATTTGCGACGTTACAAACGTTAGAAAAACCTATGATTTCTAGGGGCATCTAAACTCTCACACTGAGAGAATTATCTGCATGATAATAACGAATTTTGCACAAAACTAATGAAGTTTCACTGGAACTCGTCCATTGGAACTTTTCAGTGAATTAATGGGACTTTTCATAAAATTTTGTAAAAAATTTCATTTTATTTATTAAAAGTTTTATACACTCAATGAAAAAGTATCATTAAAACAGGATTCATAAAATATATGAAGCTTTTTCAGCAAATCTAAGAAATGGTTCATTTATTTTGTGAAAAGAAATTTTGTTAATTTGCAACGTGCCGTTACAAATGACCTACTTATTCATATAGCTAATGATAATACTGGTACCCCTAACCAACAATCTATTTAGTAATTCTATTAATTCTTGTTAGGTTCGTGCCGCGGCCGAATATTATACTCGAATAAGCCAGCCCGATTAAGGTTCCCAAATTAACCCCACGCACCTGCCTATTATTCTCGTGAGTCACTAATCATAGTTAGTTACCTATTTACGTATTCCCAAGTTAACCCGAACCCAGTTGGAGTTTTACTATACTTCGTTCTACCGCGAAGTATACGTGAATAAGCCAACAACTTCCGAGTTACTGAAATAACACGACTCACCTGCTTACTATTCTCGTGAGTTACTTAGATACATTTACTTATCGTATTCCCAGTGTAGAAACGGTAATGACATATCATTATTTTTTGGACTACCAGTAATGACACCCACTTACCTTCTGCATTATTTTAAAACATATAATAATGAGTTATTGATAATGACTTATTTTTTATCATTATTTCTAATAGAAAATAATTTTCTAAATTTTTTTGAAAATTTTTTTAAAACAATTTTTAGACTCAATATTTTTTAAACACTGGTAAGGATATATGTAACCACATATTTTTTTGATTTTTTGTATGTTGGCGAGTAAGCTTACTTGTGTGCAGATGATCAATTATGTTTTTATCTATTAAATATAACATGTCGATATAGCTCAGATGGTAGAGCAGTTGACTGGCAGTCTGTAGACCCAGGTTCGATTCCCGCACCAGCAAATTTTATTTAAAAAAAATACAATAAAAAATATTTTTTTTTTATATAATTTATATTTTTTAAAATCTATTTTTAGACTCATTATTTTTGTCAGTACTGGTAAGCACATAGGTAACGATATATTTTTTGATTTTTTGTATGCTGGTGTGTAACCATAACTCATTATTTTTCGCGACATCGCCATATAAAGGTAATAAGAAATGTAATAACAAAAGTAACTAGTTGCCATTGCCAAGTATGTAGTTACATAACCACATATCTGGTAATGATTTTCTACACTGGGTTCCCAACCTTTTCCTCGTTTCCCCGAAATAACTCAACTCACCTGCTTATTATTCTCGTGAGTTACTTAGAAATATTTACTAATCATATTTACACCATTTCCTCGTTTCCACGAAATGTGCACCAACGTTTAGTTTTCTTTTTGTATTAAATGATTTTAACATAAAAATTTGTAATGGGCACTATTGCATCAGAAATTAAAATGATGCGATAGTTGCAAAAATTTGCGGCATTACTGTCAATTGTTTGCAGAAAAAAACTTTTGACGTAAATCAGTGCTGTCAAGTGATGCTTTTTTGAACGTTTCACTTTTCTTATGCCGCAGTGATGCCTAACTACTTCATTTACGAACGTACCCATACTTTCTGTAATTTTTTTCGCATTTTCAATGTAAAATTTCATATCTAGTGTATAAACAACTTACTCATAATATATGTGATTTTTTTCATTTACGCACACGGAGTGAATTTACTGTATTTACAGTAGAAGTTCAGTTTCCTATTATAAGTTGGGTGAAATTAAAAAAAAATTAATTAGAGCGTGCTTAAGCCAAACTTCTGAAATATTGAGTCTTTGAGAAAGGCATGCTGAACAGTGGCTGGAAATTTTGGGGAAGTTATGAATACTGTATTCGCCAGGTATTGTATTAAAATGAAATAACCCACAAAATAATGAAATTCTCCCCAAAAACTAAATAAATGAAGAAAGCCCGAAATTAAAGTGTTTGGGAATTCTTTTATTCGGGGCTTATTTCATAATTATAAGCCCGAAAATTTTTAAGAGAATAACCCCCAAAATAAATGAGATTATTAGAAGATTAACAAAAAATCTAAAGTAGAATGTTTGTATGTGTCTGTTTGATCACTTCTGAAAGTAAAAAACAATAATAGAAAGCTGAATAGTATTGAAAACTATGAACTAGCTACACTACATTCAAGGCCTTACTTGGTTTAGATGGCTAAGCTGTCGAACTTTAGTATAGTTACGTTTGTAATGTAGGAATGCATGGGTTCGATTCCCACAGCCGACGGGTTTTTAAAAAAAAATCTCATATAGAGACAATCTGACAATAAAATATAAAAAACAATACAATTTAATGGAAAATCACTGATGAAGCCTGTCCATAGAAAAAGGCAAAAACTAGATCTAGTCTGATTTGCAAATTAATGTGTTTATAACTTTTAGGGAAAAAAGGTTCATTATTCGTCTTAACCTCAAACCTACTTCAAATAAAATATATTATTTTAATAATTTCTTCCATTAAGAAGTAACCAAGTTTTTATAATGATTTCATTTACTACTTTTGATTCAGTCTGCATCAGGGTCTCCAAGCTTGTATGGAAGAAAATAAATGTTAAGTTTTAACCGGGCTACTCCCTGGAAATATTTATTCGGTTGTCAATTTTTTTTTTTTTGTGGAAATATTTTTTAGCTGTAACTTTTAGTTATTTGGTCTTTTGTATTTCTAAATTATTTATAACCTCACATATCAGCTGTTTTATAAGTGCGGCTGTAGTTATGATACGGAGTGTATTTGAAAAATATATCAAACCAAAACATCTTCTTTATTATCTTTAAAAATATATGTATATGTATAAGAAAACGATATTCTAACTTAAGGCTACAATTCAAAAACTTATAGATATAAAAAAAACTTCCTCAAAAATCTCAACAAATTTTTTTTTAAAACTTACAATTTCTATAAATTTGCATACACATGTATGTAAAAAAAAACCGAACCATACATATGTATGACAGTGTAAAAGGGGAAAAGCCACAAGTTTAGATGGCAGTACGAGTGTTGACACCAGACACAAACATTGTTAAATTTTGAATAGAGACATGGTTTAATACAAGTGACTTCAAAACATTAAACTAAAGAATATAAAATACTTAAATACTGTATAAATTTTAGGATTTAGTATTAACAGAGTTTATTTGTGACTACTATTTATTTAGTGTTTTTTTCAATTTCCACAATTATTGACAAACATATAAGGCTGACTTGCAACACTCTACGGTATTACAAACAATAACAGTTTAAACCAGTGATGCGCAAAATTGATTTGCAATTGTATTAGTGAGCAAGAGAGAGAACTGCACTGGGAAAAAAATTGGACGAATTAAAAAATATGGCTTTTTACATATTTATCAATCTCCATATTTTTATACAATCTTAATGAAATTTTCTGCAACATATTTTTATAGATTTTAAACAAAATCTTTTGTTTTTGTTTTTTTTTTTTATTTCTATTAAAGATCTACTATGAAAGATATTACCATGAAAATAATCATAATGTCTTTTTATAACATATAACCTAGATTCCTTAAATGTTTTATAACGTAAAAGGCATTGCATGATATCAAAAACATTTTTCATCATATATTTTCTGAATATCATAAATAATTGTTTTTAGTGCACTTGAAAAAAATATCAAAACACCCGCTAAGCATGTGCACTCGGCGCTGTCTCAGTGAAGACTAAATTAAAGAGCATAAGAATGTGTGTGAGGTAGTAAATTCACAATTGTGCTTTGAAACGCGCACCACTGGTTTAAACATACAAAAAAACTATGCATAGACAGGTCAGACAAGAGTTTAAACTAAACAAAAAAGCAAGAAAAAAAAACTGAAAAAGAGACAGGACAAGTTACATGTTTTACTATTCAAAATATACACATTGTTTTCGAAGACAAGGAGAGAAAAAAATTTAAAAGAAAACTTGAATACATATTTAAAAAAAATTGACACTTTCGCAAGTGAATAAAGTTTACTAATACACTACACTAGCACAGAAATTAGAATTGAAGAACTTTTTTGTCTTCTCAAAATAAGGATTTCACTGAATTTAAGGGATTTAAAGTTCAAGTATTTCAAATAGGAAATAAATTTAACTCGGTTTTTATGTCAAAAGGAAATTTGAATAAAATTTTTTGGTTTAAAAAAAAAAACAATTTTCATAAAATTTTTTTGAACATCCTTGAAGATCGTTTATTTATATCACTAAAAACTGCAAATACAAAATTTTATTTCGAACCATAACAGTATGAAAAACGAGTAAAAAGGTCAAAGTCGGGCATGCCAACTATACAATACCCTACACCAGTCTGGTGTATTGTTTGGATCCGAAATTCGAATGGGTTAAAATGGGGCTTATGTCAAAATTTTCTATAATGTGAGTCAGCGCACCAAATTTCATTAAAATATCTTAATATTTGCGACCTGCAGTTTGTAACCAAGCCAATTTTGGGGGGACCCTTATATGGGCACTAGTTCTAAACATGGACCGATGTTCACCAAAATCAATAGGCTTCGTCCTTGGGCCAACATAGGTCTATGTACCAAATTTCATAAAAATAGCTTAATATTTGCGACCTGCAGCGTATAAACAAAATAATTTTGGGGGGACCCTTATATGGGCACTAGGTCTCAACATGGACCGTTGTTCACCAAAATCAATAGGCTGCGTTACTGGGCCAACATAGGTCTGTGTACCAAATTTCGTCAAAATATCTTAATATTTACGACCTGCAGCGTATAAACAGTATAATTTTGGTAGGACCCTTATATGGGCACTAGGTCTAAACATGGACCGATGTTCACCAAAATCAATAGACTGCATTATTGGGCCAATATAGGTCTGTGTACCAAATTTCATCAAAATATCTTAATATTTACGACCTGCAGCATATAAACAGTATAATTTTGGTAGGACCCTAATATGGGCACTAGGTCTAAACATGGACCGATGTTCAAAAAAATCAAACTTGTTCGTCCTTGGGCCAACATAGGTCTGCGTACCAAATTTCATCAAAATATCTTAATAGGTGCGACCTGTAGAGTGCGCACAAGATTGCATGGACAGACAGACAGACAGACGGACGGACGGACAGACGGACATCGTTAAATCGAAACAAAAAAAAATTCTGAACCGATCGGTATACTATAAGGTGGGTCTACGACCAATATTTTTTGGTGTTACAAACATCAGCACAAACTTATAATACCCTGACCACATAGTGGTGTAGGGTATAATAAGTTTTTTCTTCACAAGTCCACTGATGTGCAAAACATGATCCAAACTTCTTATTGACATTTCACCAGATCTTATCCAATTTCGAATTTTTTTCATTTAAGCGAAGCCTACAGTCCAATAACGTTCACTACCCAGCAAAAAAAAAAGAGATGCCAAAGCAGAACGAAATGAAATTGAACGGGGAACGAGTGGAATTGAATGGATCAGAGAATGAAAAGAAATGGAATGTGGAACTAAATAGAATAGAACGGGTGAACATTTTTTTAAAACATTTTTTAACAATGGAAATGGAATGGAATAGAGAATAAAAAGGAATGGAATGTGGAACGAAATGGAATAGAAAGTGGGAAGAATGGTAACATACTTGGTTGACGAAAAATTTATTTTTGCATTGAAAGAAATTGTGATACCAATAGGAAAAATTAATTTCTTTGTTTTGATTGGTTTTATTATTATAGTTTTATTTTTATCTCTATAATATTTTTATTTTTATCTACATAAATAAAATCCACAAATAAACGAAATTTATAAAAAAGGTCGTTATGCAAGAAACCGCTAAACTAGCGGGCGAAGCTATTTTATAAAATCTATGTATTAAAAGAACTAAGAATCAGGAGAGCCATACGTTCTATTTGTCAATTTCACCAACAGAAATAGCAAAAAGGTTGAAAACTTTGCTCAGAGAATGAGAAAAGAGAGAATAAGAAAAATCGCCGTCAGCTTTCTGAGTTAAAATTCTCCGTTCAATTTGATATTTGACTCGAATGGGTCCCGGGGCACAGGCACATAAAAGATAACTGTAGAGCTTATGAACTTGCAAGGATGTCGGAACTTCTTTCATTTACTGTGGAATTTTGAAGTGTCATTATTCCTCTGAATATTTTTAAGTCGAACAAACAGCTATGGTCCGAAAGTGCGTCTAACCTCAGGTAGTCTTACGGAGTGGCTTATAAGATCACAAGGCATATACGGTCCGTTTTTGATTCGGGGCGCACCAGAGATATCGATATCCGTTAGGGATATTTAGAATATGGTGGTGGTAATAACCGGCCAGAGACAGCGGTTGCGAGTCGCGTCACATCACATCTGTGGGAGCTGCATGGACGAGAAGGACAGCATCGAATACTTTCTGTGTTCGTGTCTTTCACTAGGATGGGCATATTTTCGTGACCTTAGCGATAATGGAATCTGATTGGCAGTAATTCATCTGACTCGTGGTATCACAATGGATATCAGAGTCTAGGTATGCTAGAGGGCTACCAAACCGACCTAACCTTGTGATCTCGAAAATAATACTTTTTAGAAGAAGATTGGAATTTCTTTAATCAAAAATTAAAAATGTAGAGTGCGAGGAAACAACATATTTTTGTCCGGAAAGATATAACCCAATTTTCTAGAACCGAGTCCAATTGAGTTTAAATTTAGTAGTATGCAAGATAATATTCTAGTCATTTCAAAAATATATCAATAATTGGCCTACGTACTAAAAATAATTTCAAATATTCACCAAAATGAATATTTTAAAAAATGTCCAAATATTTTCGAAGCAACGTGGCTTTGGACATACTACATAGTAGCCGAAGGCCGGCCAAGCAGAAAATCTTTATTCAGCAGAAAATCTTTATTAGACATAAAATATATTATATTCAAGTCGACCAAAAGGTGTTATATTGTCGACCGGCTTGCAGAATGTCACATGTGTTTTTAATAGATTTTCAGGAGAGCGAAAAAACTGTTACAAAATCTACTTTCAAGATATTTTATGGCATCATATGCATTAATGATTCACGACCTCATTTATCAAAATCATCATTTAGGCATATGATGCCAATAAAATATCTTAAAAGTAGATTTTGCAACAGTTTTTTCGCTCTCCTGAAATTTTATTAAAAAACACATGTGACATTCTGCAAGGCGGTCGACGATATACTCTTCAAAAATGGTATTAAAGGTTATGGAGAATGTATCCCATTTCAAATTGGGATTACGGCCAAAATTATATTGATGATAGGCCACATTTGGGGGTTATCGCCGCCACTATTATGACATGTCACCTGTAAAATAGACCGTAGTACAAAAAAAAGTTCGCCGTACAACGTCGAATATAAATTCGATTTTTTTTTTGCCGAACGTAGGGGTCGGCTTTTTAAATTTATAGTTATAACTTTGGCATTTACAATCGGATCTGAAAGTATGATATATCGCTGTTTTTGGGGACCAATTATGTGCTCTAAGGGCCATTGACCTCAAGAATCGCGTTATAGTATTTACCCACCAGTTCTCAGTTCCTACCACCTTAATGTACGACCCTAATGTCAGAAAATTAAAGCTCGCAAAAAATCATTAAACTTTTGCTAAGGAAGTTTTTCGATTATTCCAGCAGAACATTTTTTATTTTATTTTTTTTTTATTACCGACCGTAGGGATCGCCTTTTTAAATTCTTCTGTATTGGATTTTTCCTTTATAGCAAAACATTTATCTTCTCGAGACAAAAAAATCGATAGATCAGACTTAAAGATCCCACTGTAAATGTCGGAGATATAACGAAAAATTAAAAAAGGCTACCTCCACGTTCTGCAAAAAAAATTGGCTTTCGAAATAGCCTTGCAAAAATGCAAAAATACTCTATATCCGAAGGTGTACCGCGCGCTTTTTTTTTTTTTTTTTTTTTGGTTTGCCTGTAAGGTGGTACGGTCTACTGTACAAACATACAAAAAATTTGCAATAAATACCGAATGATATTTGACGGACTGAAAATCGATTAAGAATTAAAAAAAAACCCCTTCGGACTATGTCTCACAAGATGTTTTTAAAAATTCTCCAGTGTCCAGTGGAAACATGGACATTTTTATGGTATCACCAATGCATCAGTGAATTCAACAAATATATAAGCATGCAAAATTCCTCAAAAAAAAGTAATGCATTTCAGTGAATGCTGTAATTTTTTACGGGTAGACTAATTTTTTAAGTACAAATTATATTCAAAAAACTGGCATATGAACTAATTCTTGGATCTCCAGGAATAAGGAATTTCATAATCTCAAGTTCCAACAAAAATACCAGCTGTTTTTAATTTTTAACAATTTTATTATTTTTATCTCTCTAGGACCACCTACTAGGTATTAATCAACCTGTAAATTGATTTAACTTAAACTGATTTAGCACAAGGTTTAACAAAAATTTTGTACTGTATACATTATTGTTTAAACAAACAAAAAATCGATATGTATATTGCCTTTTGTTTGTTAATTTAATAAATTGATATTTGGTTTTGTTTTGTTATGTTTGCCGCAAAATATAATCAATCATTTACAGTTTTTTCTAAACATTTAGCGGTTCTCTTTCTTACGTTATATTAGTTGTCGATTTTAAAAAATTAAGTACTTCGTTGTTTTGGTTATTTTTAAAAAAACGGGGAGACAATGTGTCGCCATTAGCTGTAAAGTGTCAAAAATTATTAACACCCGCACCCACAGCAAACACAAAAAAACGTTTTTTTTTTGGTATTTTTTGCCGTGAATAGTCAACCATACATATGTAATGACTTATGTTTATTTGCTTATAACCAATTTTGTATAAAATAATATCATAAATTATAACAAAACAAAACCAACATAAAAACGAGTAAAAAGGTTAAAGTCGGGCATGCCGACTATACAATACCCTACACCAGTCTGGTGTATTGTTTGGATCCGAAATTCGAATGGGTTAAAATGGGGCTTATGTCAAAATTTTCTATAATGTGAGTCAGCGCACCAAATTTCATTAAAATATCTTAATATTTGCGACCTGCAGTTTGTAACCAAGCCAATTTTGGGGGGACCCTTATATGGGCACTAGTTCTAAATATGGACCGATGTTCACCAAAATAAATAGGCTTCATCCTTGGGCCAACATAGGTCTATGTACCAAATTTCATCAAAATATCTTAATATTTGCGACCTGCAGCGTATAAACAATATAATTTTGGGGGACCCTTATATGGGCACTAGTTCTAAACATGGACCGATGTTCACCAAAATAAATAGGCTTCATCCTTGGGCCAACATAGGTCTATGTACCAAATTTCATCAAAATATCTTAATATTAATACCTGCAGCGTATAAACAGTATAATTTTGGTAGGACCCTTATATGGGCACTAGGTCTAAACATAGACCGATGTTCACCAAAATCAATAGGCTGCGTTATTGGGCCAATATAGGTCTGTGTACCAAATTTCATCAAAATATCTTAATATTTGCGACTTGCAGCGTATAAACAGTATAATTTTGGTAGGACCCTTATATGGGCACTAAGTCTAAACATGGACCGATGTTCACCAAAATCAATTGGCTGCGTTATTGGGCTAACATAGGTCTGTGTACCAAATTTCGTCAAAATATCTTAATATTTACGACCTGCAGCGTATAAACAATATAATTTTGGTAGGACCCTTATACGGGTCTAAACATGGACCGATGTTCAAAAAAATCAAACTTGTTCGTCCTTGGGCCAACATAGGTCTGCGTACCAAATTTCATCAAAATATCTTAATAGCTGCGACCTGTAGAGTGCGCACAAGATTGCATGGACAGACAGACAGACGGACGGACGGACAGACGGACATCGTTAAATCGAAATAAAAAAAAAATCTGAACCGATCGGTATACTATAAGGTGGGTCTACGACCAATATTTTTTGGTGTTACAAACATCAGCACAAACTTATAATACCCTGACCACATAGTGGTGTAGGGTATAATGAGACACTTTGTTAAGCATGCAAAAAAAAAAAACAAAAGACCTTAGACACGAACTTTAAATTTAATTCAAAGTTTGTTTAGAAAATAAATAGTTTCCCAGCCAGCAATATCGGAAAGCTCATAAATAGGATTTTTAAAAGATTCATTTTAAAAGATTTTGATAAAACAATTCAAAAATTGCCTCTACAATCGAAAAAGCTGTCCCAAAATGAGCGTTAATTTTACACAATCAATTTTATGAGGAAAATTTCGATTTTATAAGTTCTTTTTTCTGAATAATTTCTGAGTACGCAGGGGGCTGTTTTCCAAGGACCACTTTCAGAGGAAAAAGTGAAAATTATTTATGTTTTTGGAGCTCACTTCCGAGTCATAAATGTTCATCTTTGCTTACTGTGTTATTAATCTTACTGTGTTTTAAACACTTGAGAAAAATTTGTAATGTTTTTAAAAACTATTAAATTTTAATTTTGTGAAAATACTTGTATAAACATCCTCTTAAATTAAACA
The DNA here is from genome assembly GCA_949987735.1 of Leucophora obtusa. Lineage (NCBI taxonomy): Eukaryota > Metazoa > Arthropoda > Insecta > Diptera > Anthomyiidae > Leucophora > Leucophora obtusa. The sequence goes on along the minus strand of OX465295.1, from coordinate 301,935,706 downwards.
AACACCATAATCATCTTTAACAAGAAAACAAAAAACAAAATAAATGAAAATGAAATAAAATTTTTTACGCAATGTGCCATTTAAAAAACATGTGTATTATGATTGAGTGCGTGATAAAATAAGCTCTAGCACAGGTTACATTATATGAGCTACCATCCATTCATTCATATATATTTATATATATAACATGCTACTACTACTGATACATTAGACTTACCCAACTTCTTTATATAAATAAATACTTTTTCAATTATTTAGCAAGATGTGTAATTTGCTGCTTTGTACGCTATAGTTTGGAAATTTTTTATTCAGAAGCACAAACTTAGTTGTATAAATGAAAAATTTTCACAAAATTTCCTACAAAGAAAATCATTTTTCAATAATAAAAACATTGCACTTTATTTCTAAGAAATTGACCTCTTTAATGTGTCTTTATAATTAAATTTATTTAAATGTAGAGTACCGCATTGCCAATATTGACCTACTATTCTTGTTGTATGTCTTCAATTAATTTAGCGAAAAGGTTGCGAAAATATTAATTTTGTATATAATTGAAGCTTTTTTTTATTTTTACTAATAATTTTAAGTTTAAATAATTTAATACCATTAATATGAAATTTGCTAAATATTATTACAAATGGTCATAATAGCTATTTTATTTTTTAATTAAACAATTTTTTTTTAATTAGGAAAAGGTAGAAGAAATACATCAATATGTACTACGTGTTATCTGTTAATTGCATATTTATTAGTTTTGAACATTTTCTTGACAAAGGTAGAAAAAAAAATATGCACCAACAAAGCACCGTTTTGTTCTACAAATCCAGCACCATCCAAAAGTGGCTGTTTTGTTACTATTTATTGATATTGTACAGTAGACCATACCACATTACAGGGGGAAACAAGTGCGCGGTACATCCTCAAATATGAAGTATTTTTGCAAGGCGATTGCAAAAAAAATTTTTTTTTTGTCGAACGTAAGGGTCGCCTTTTTCAATTTTTCGTTATAGCTTCGGCATTTGAAGTCGGATTTTAAAATGTGATATATCGAACAGTGTTTTGCCATAAAGAAAAATTCCAATGAAAAAAAATTTAAAAAGGTAACCCCTACGTTCGGCAATCAAAAAAAATAAAAAAAATTCTGCTGGGTTTATCGAAAAACTTCCTTAGCAAAAGTTTAATGATTTTTTGCGAGCTTTAATTTTCTGACATTAGCGTGATACATTAGAGCGGTAGCAACTGAGATCTGGTGGGTAATAACTAGAACGGGATACTTGAAGTCAATGGTCCCTCGAGAGAGAAACATCCATATATCACAATTTAATATCCGACTGTAAATGCCAAAGATATAACGAAAAATGTAAAATGGGGACCCCTATGTTCGGTAAAAAAATTTTTGTTTGAAACCTCTTTGCAAAAATAATTTAAATTGGACGGTGTAAGGCGAACTTTTTTTTCAGGTACGGTCTACAGTACAATTTCCATTTTGAGAAAAAGTGGACGTAAACCTCAAAAAAGCAGGACATTTGTCTTCAAAAAGAGGTAATTTTTTTTTAAATTAAAATATACAAATAACGAGTAAAAAGGTTAAAGTCGGGCATGCCGACTATACAATACCCTACACCAGTCTGGTTAAAAGCCAACTAATGTTTGGATCCGAAATTCGAATGGTTTAAAATGGGACTTGTGTCAAAATTTTCTACATGTGAGTCAGCGAACCAAATTTCATTAAAATATCTTAATATTTGCGACCTGCAGTTTGTAACCAAGCCAATTTTGGGGAGACCCTTATATGGGCACTAGGTCTAAACATGGACCCATGTTAACCAAAATCAATAGGCTTCTTCCTTGGGCTGACATAAGTCGGTGTACCAAGTTTCATCAAAATATCTTAATATTTGCGACCTGTAGAGTGCGCACAAGAATGCATGGACAGACAGACGGACTGACGGACGGACAGACGGACATCGTTAAATCGAAACAAAAAAAATTCTGAGCCGATCGGGATACTATAAGGGTCTAGGACCAACAGTTTTTGGTGTTACAAACATCAGCACAAACCTATAATACCCTGACCACATAGTGGTGTAGCGTATAAAAATTTGCCTTAGTTTATATCACTTTCTGTTTAAATTATTTTCAAATTAAAGAAAGATGATACAATTTTCACAAGTAAATTACAAAGAATAAAATTTTTTGTAAGAATTCGATAAGGCCAGCAAGACAGAATACGTATTTTCGGCTTTCGCTTCAAACCCATCAGCAGTGTCGTTTGCCTTGAATGGGTTAATAATTCATCTTAAAAACACATTGACACTATGAAATATATAATTTAAATAACATTCATTTAAATTTAAATTTAACGGTTCGTTGTAATTCAAATAATCTGTGGTTATCATACACAGAGTTGAATAGAATCAGCTGAGATACCTTAAGAATTAAGGTTCAAAGCAAAAAAGAGTAATAATAACAAAGGATAAAAATAGCATTGTTAGATTTCGTTAATGTTAGTCTAAGTTGAATTGTTGTTAACAAATTCGATTTGCTTTCATCTTTCACATAAGTAGACGACCATCAATTATTAACCCATTCAAGGCAAACGACACTGATGATGGGTTTGTAACGAAAGCCGAAAATACGTATTCTGTCTTTCTGGCCTTATCGAATTCTTTCCAAAAATTTTATTCTTTGTAATTTACTTTTGAAAATTGTAGCATCTTTCTTTAATTTGAAAATAATTTAAACAGAAAGTGATATTAATTTATGATCTATAGTCAAACTAAGAAACATTCATTTACCAAAATAAAAGATCAACTAAACATTCCCCTCATTAATCCTAATAAAAATTTATTTTATAAAGAAAACAATTTTTATTCCCACTAAAGAAAAAATCACAAAAACCAAAAAACTATTCCGAACTTAAAATTAGAGTTACATAAATAAATAAAAAAAACAAAAATTCATTGCATTCTTTTTCAGGAATGTACATTTCTATAATCTCTTGATACGATATACGATACGTATTTTTCAACGCGTCCAATTTGAAACAATATATTATTATCGAATTTCTTCAAATGTTCGTAAAACTCTTGGCAATTCATATCAAAATTTTATTTGACACTAATAATTTCAGAAATTGTTTCTGAATAAAAAAAAAACTTCACCAAAAAGGTAGAAAATTATTCTGAACTTAAAATTAGTAGTATCTGAATATAAAAAAAAACAAAAATTAAAAAATTTATTGCATACATTTTCGGGATCATTTCTATGTTTTCTTGATACAAATTGTCATGAATATTTTTCATTGCTTCCAATTTGAATCAATAGCCGTTTTTTCTAATCACTTGGATTTAATAAGTCCAAAAAGTATTTCTAAAAGTGCTCAACAGATGGGGTTAGATTTTTCCTATTTTAAAAAAATTTTCTGTCCGACACTTCTTTCACCCTAATTTTTAATACCGAATTCGATGATGGTGGATTCAACTTTAGCTTTTAATTTATAATTATATTTTTCATAAAACAGCGATAAACAGTATGCCTTTTCAGTTTTATCACTTAAATTTATATTTTTCCACAATTGAAAAATTCCATTGCAATATTTAATATTCACTAATTGGATTTAGTTAAATTACTTACTGTAGAGTGAAAAATTGCCATTCCTATTTCAGCTATTTCTCCATATCCAAGATTAAAACGAGTAAAAAGGTTAAAGTCGGGCATGCCGACTATACAATACCCTACACCAGTCTGGGTAAAAGCCAACTAATGTTTGGATCCGAAATTCGAATGGGTTAAAATGGGGCTTGTGTCAAAATTTTCTATAATGTGAGTCAGCGCACCAAATTTCATTAAAATATCTTAATATTTGCGACCTGCAGTTTGTAACCAAGGCAATTTTGGGGGGACCCTTATATGGGCACTAGTTCTAAACATGGACCGATGTTCACCAAAATCAATAGGCTTCGTCCTTGGGCCAACATAGGTCTATGTACCAAATTTCATCAAAATATCTTAATATTTACGACCTGCAGCGTATAATTTTGGTAGGACCCTTATATCGGCACTAGGTCTAAACATGGACCGATGTTCACCAAAATCAATAGGCTTTTTCCTTGGGCCAACATGGAAAAAGCTGTGTACCAAATTTCTTCTAAATAACTTAATATTTGCGACCTGCAGCGTATAAAGAGTATAATTTTGGTAGGACTCTTATATGGGTACTAGGTCTAAACATGGACCGATGTTCACCAAAATCAATAGGCTGCGTTATTGGGCCAATATAGGTCCGTGTACCAAATTTAATCAAAATATCTTAATATTTACGACCTGCAGCGTATAAACAGTATAATTTTGGTAGGACCCTTATATGGGCACTAGGTCTAAACATGGACCGATATTCACCAAAATCTATAGGCTACGTTACTGGGCTAACGTAGGGCTGTTTACCAAATTCCGTCAAAATATCTTAATATTTACGACCTGCAGCGTATAAACAATATAATTTTGGTAGGACCCTTATATGGGCACTAGGTCTAAACATGAACCGATGTTCACCAAAATCAATAGGCTGCGTTATTGGGCCAATATAGGTCCGTGTACCAAATTTCATCAAAATATCTTAATATTTACGACCTGCAGCGTATAAACAGTATAATTTTGGTAGGACCCTTATATGGGCACTAGGTCTAAACATGGACCGATATTCACCAAAATCTATAGGCTACGTTACTGGGCTAACATAGGGCTGTGTACCAAATTCCGTCAAAATATCTTAATATTTACGACCTGCAGCGTATAAACAATATAATTTTGGTAGGACCCTTATATGGGCACTAGGTCTAAACATGAACCGATGTTCACCAAAATCAAACTTGTTCGTCCTTGGGCCAACATAGCTCTGCGTACCAAATTTCATCAAAATATCTTAATATTTGCGACCTGTAGAGTGCGCACAAGATTGCATGGACAGACAGACAGACGGACGGACGGACGGACAGACGGACATCGTTAAATCGAAATAAAAAAAAATTCTGAGCCGACCGGTATACTATAAGGTGAGTCTACGACCAATATTTTTTGGTGTTACAAACATCAGCACAAACTTATAATACCCTGAACACATAGTGGTGTAGTGTATAAATATGCATGTGGTGAGGTGTAGTTTTTATACCCTACACCACTATGTGGTCAGGGTATTATAAATTTGTGCTGATGTTTGTAACACCAGAAAATATTGGTCCTAGACCCACCTTATAGTATACCGATCGGGTCAGAATTTTTTTTATTTCGATTTAATGATGTCCGTCTGTCCGTCCGTCCGTCTGTCTGTCTGTCTGTCTGTCTATGCAATTGCCAAGTCAGTTGAAATAACAGCGACAAAACAGCGATGCCAAAAATTCAATAAAAAAGTTATGGAGAAAAGTACAAAAAGTAGGACAACCCCAGGTACTACTGAAAAAGAAGGAGGATTGCACCGGACGCCCTAAAAAAGAGGATGGTCCCCGGGGAAAAGAACACGGATGGCAACCCTAAGTTCAGTTAATATAAAAAATTTAAATAACAAAAAAAATGACTAATATTAAATTATAAAAATTACTAAAATGTCGGCCAAAGGGGAATAGATCTGGGATTATTTTCGTACAGAAAATTAGCATTAATTTTCTGTGTAATTTTCAATATAAAATGTGCTTAGAAATTGAGGGACTCTGATTTATATTAAGAAATTCTTAAAATTTCTTGAATTTTCTTTATAAAAAACCTTCAGATCTAGTAGTTTTACACAGCCATATCTCGTCAGAATCTGAAGATTTGACTACAAAAAGTCCTCCGAATCTGAAATACTTTTTTTTTATAGGAAAAAGTCCTAAAAATTTGACAGTTTCCTTACAAAAAAACAACTAAATTCTGAGGAACTTTCCCTAAAGAAAAAAACTCTTAGTTTCTGAAGACATATTCTTGTTTAAAAACGCCTAAATTATGAGGGTTTTCTACTGCAATCCTTAGATTCTCAAGGCTTTTTCTTATAAACAAAAAACTTAGATCTGAGAAATTTGTACAATAAATAAACTCTCATATATTGAGAATTATTTGCTTATATTCTGAGAACTTTGTACTGTTTAAAAAATCCTTAGGTTCTGAGAAATTTTACACCCAGAAAACAGATTCAGTTCAAATAACCGTATTTGTAGCCAATCGAATGGTTCGGTTGTGGTAGCTAAATTTTTCAGTTGTGGCAACAGAAAACCAATTGAGACACGACTACTTTGACTGTGACAACGGAATTTCATTTGTATCAACAATAATTCGGTAGCCACAACCGTAAAATTCATTTCATGCAACTGAACCATTCGATTGGCAACAAATGGGGTTGTCAGCACCGAATCTGTTTTCTGGGTGTACCTATAGAAAAACACTAAGACTTCGAGAAATTTTTCTTTTAGATAACACTTAGAAAACGAAGAATGTTAATTAGAAAGAAACCTTAGAATTTGGTGTTTATTTATACAGTAATAAGTCCTCAGACTCTGAGGTTTTCTATGGGAAAAAGTTCTCAGAATCCATCGGCTTCCTAAGGATCAATCCCCAGAATCTGAGGGCTCCTTTATAGAACAAAATCTTGAAATTTTTTCTATAGAAATGTTTTTAGAATGTGAGAGTTTTCTCTAAAAGAAATACCAAATAATATGAGTTTTACTTAGTAAAAATTACTCGGAATCTGAGGGCATTACCATAGGAAAAAGTCTATAGAAATAAGATAATAAAGTTTTAGAATTTGAAAGTTTACTATACAAAAAAGTAAGAATTTTTCTTTGAATCTGTGGAGTTTTCTATGTGAAAACATACTCAGAATTTGTTAGTTTTTCTGTAGTATCAATCCAAACTACCCTATAAACAATTTCACTGGAATTCAAGTTGAAAACAAGTTCAATTCCAGTCCTGTTTTCCAGTTTCAAGGCTTGAATACAAATTTAATTACATTTTATTTCAATAGCATACTCCAGCAAAAGGGAAACAAAAATTCAAGTTTCAAATATTTTTGTTAAATTTACAAATGCTAGAATTTGAAATGTGCTTTACTTCAAGCAAAATTTAAAGCACTTGAATTTTTAAAACCTATGTGCTTATTGGATAAGTATTGTAGTTACCCAATCAAAATATTTTAAATAAATGTGAAAAAAAAAATATCGAGAAAATTCGAGTAAATTAACACCCATATCAAGGCCAATTATCATTTTTTACAAAATCTCCTACGTCATCGGTCTTAAAAGAACGACGATTCACCATTTTGATATATGAACTCGGTTTGACATTATCTTAATAATTTTGAAGATATACTGAACATTCTATAAATGTCACCTACAGGAATCAATTTTTTTCAAAAAAAAAAAGAAAACACATAGAAATTATATGGGCACTTCTAATATTTCGGAATAGCTATATTTGGCCTTAGATTTTTGTAAGGATTAACAAACAAAAAATTAAAATTTTGAATTTAATTTTCCGGCGTTTTTGGAGGGTAACATTTAAAGAATTATGACACTTAAAGCATATGACAATTATTTAACCTTTAGTGTATTGTAAATGTCTGAAAAACTATTTCAAATTTTGATACGAAACTTTCTGGCGATTTTAAGAAACATCTTTGCAGTAGATATGTGATATACTATTACTAATTTAAATTTGCAGATACAAATTAACCTATAATTTCATATTAGAAAAGGGTGGGTGATTTAGTAGCAGCTACTGGAGAGGTTCATTTAATTTGGAAAATATTGTCAATTTAGAATTTGCAAACATCATTAGATTACGTTAACTTTTTAAAAAGTGACCCTTGGCCACTTTAACACTTGTTAGTCTCCAGTTGATATTTCCAATATAAAGTTTAACTAGGCAAGAGCGTATAGATAAATGAAATTCATCTTTTAGTGATGCAGCTATATCCCTTGCTATTGTAAAACGCTCGTCCAACGAATTAAATAGCGGGCGTCTTTCGGTCCAGGACAAATTTCGAGAAGGTCGTCCAAAATCAGTTGTTGTGCCAGACTGTTATGTTGTGCAAAAACTATTAATACAAGATCGTCATGTGACATGCTCTGAGATTGTGGCTAATTTACCATGACCGGCAGATCTTAATGAGCTTAGGATATGTTGCAGAGGAGAAATGTTTAAGGACACGTATTTTTTTAGCTGCCTAATCTCATATTTAAGGGTTAAAATGGGATCACAAATGGCCCAATTTTTGGTTTCTTCGGTTTATTTCATATTTGTTCGGAAGTAACTATAGGAGATTTTGGTGTCGTACGAAAGGTATTTCAGAGGCCTATTTATCGGCGTATAAAACATGCATGCTTATTTGTTTATGGCATAACACAAAACATCAAAATATTAGGTGATTTTTTATGGGGAAGTATACAGGGTTAAGGACCAAATTCACATATATTAATCCTTATAATATTTAAGTGAGGGGATATTTCGCCTTTTTTCGATATTCGGATTTGAGACGAATTTTGCAGGAGGTCTATAATTTTAAAGACTCGGGAACCCCTGACCACATAACATATTGTTATGAAATGTGATTGATCTGGTTTTGGTATTTTGGAATAAAAATATCCCGAGAAACTGGATTCACTAAACCTGTCAATCTGGCAACGCTACATTTGAGTATACAACATTATGCAATAATGTGCTATAAAGTGTTATACAGTGAATTGGTTTGTGTATTGGCTAAGAATGAAGTGGTTTGTGTCTTGTCTAAATATAAAGTGGTTTGTATCTCGGCTAAAATCCAAGTGGTTGGTGTCTCCGCTACGAATACTCTGGATGCTTCTGGAAACTTCTGGTATGTTCTACAAACATGGCTAACAATCTGGATGTCTCTGGAACCTTCTAGTTCATTCTACACACAATCTGGGTGTCTTAAGTTCAGTCACGCAGTAGCGTTAGTGCACCTAAGTTGGTTTAAGTAGTCAGTCGTGCATTAGCATTAGTGGCGTTAAGTTGTGCTCTAGTAAATCATTGTGAAATTGTAAAGTAATAAAGCGTTAAGGAAATAAACAATAAATAGTAAACAACAAGTGTGTGTGTGTTTTTAGTTAATTTCAACTGCCAGCCAGGTTTATTTAAAGGAAATAAACTTACGTTTTGAAGGTAAAACGTAACAATTGGTGTCTTAATTTAGATTGGTTATTTTGATTGCAATAGAAAAGAATCCGGTTTATCTAAAGGAGATAAACAACGTTTTTAAAAGGTAAAAACGTAACAATATGTATGTAGAAAAAGTGTGAATCACACTTTTTCTTTTTGAGAGTACATTCCTGTTATTTAAAAATAGTTTCAAATTTCATAACTTTCCGAAATGTCCCCATACAAAAAATGGAAAAATATACAAATTTTTATATCAAAATATAACAAAGGCAAATAGGGCTATCTACAATTGAATCGCGAAAATAATGAATCTTTAACAAAAAACGTATATGCAAGTACCTAGATATTTTTTAAAACTAATTTAAAAGAATAATTCAGAAAACGGTTTATAGTAAGGGAATTAAACGGGTTTTTAGCTTTCCTGAACAATTTAGTTTTTGCAGATAGCCCTTATTGAATATAAGCGCTCGATATAAGTTTTATAGTTTTTTTGGCAATGAGTTAATATTAAGGTGAATTACAATCCGAAGATCTCATAGTAAATAAAAACTTTAATGTAAATTAGCATTCAGCGCACAGAAAAATGTTAAATGTTAACAGATTACTACCACTGGAGTGTATGAGCGATATGTATGTAGGCAATTAAATATTACTTATACGTCTTAACTGACACATATAAATTATTTAATAAAACCAATTCTGGCTGTTTCTTAAACAATTAAATTAATAATATCATATGCCTTAGTATACACGCATATTAAATAACGAAATAAAATTTAAAATTTTATTTTGAGTTAAATATTTGTTATGATTATAACTGGTTTTAATTCCCACACTACCCACTCACTCTCTTAGTTAAATACATGCTGTAAACCATAAATAGGACTTAATGTCAAGAAAATTATACAAAAATTCATTAATAATTTCTTGTACAAGTTATAATTTTCAGCAACCCAAAAAATTTACAAAAAAAAAAAAAAAAAAATTAAACGAAATAAAATCTTGGCAAATTATATTTTTATAGCCAATAAGTAAAACAAGATTTTTTTTTATGAATATCGTATGTAGTTTTTGATATTAAACATATTTTACTTTTCATTTGGGGTGAACATTATCATAAATCTTGATTAAAAATTGGAATAAAAAAACTTTTCATGTTAAAATGCCACCAACAAAACACCTTAAAAAACGTTTTCTGTTATTTTTATCAAAACAAATTTATGGAAAAAAAAACCAACAGAAATTTGTTGTTGAGATTTAAACAAAATAAAAAATCAGTAAGAAAAATTAAATCATTGTTAAACAAATAAAATGTTTATAAAACCAATTGAACAAACATATTTTTTAATGACACGCCTTTTTATGCAGCACCAAAAACAGCAGCAACAATCGGCAGCAATAATATGAAGAGAAAAAAAAATTAAATAAACAATTGCATTAAATCTGCCATTATATGAGCATTAGGGTGGCATTTCAACACAGCAATGAATGATGAAATATTGAAACTATAAGAAAACAATATTCCACATATTGCCAAGGAAATCAAACCACAAAATCACGAAAGCAAATATTTTTCACCGGCAGCGAAACAATACGAGATCTTTTTCCAGATTATACACTCAGGGAATTGTGTAGATAAAATCAACTGCAAATGACAGTTAATATGACTTCATTGGCCGCTAAAAAGTTGTAGACTACATTTTCATTTAAATCAACTACAATGTGAAGTTATTTTTAACTGTTAAAAATCAACTGACAAATGTAGTAAAAACAACTACAAATGCAATTAAAACAACATATTTGCAAATTATTGTAAAACTCTACAAAGAACTGCAAATGTAGTTCAAATGTGGGTGCTGTTGTGTCATGGTTAGCGCGTTGGAGGTTGCGGGTTCGAGCCTCAACCAAGGCAACATCAACTTATGGAAAATAGTAAATATGTATGAGTTTTTTCTATCCCTCATACATATCGCAGCGTCCTCCTTCGGTGTTCCCATAGCACTTAACCCCACCGAAGTAAAATAATATAACAGGGCAATGAACTATAAAAAAAGCTTCAACAAAGTTCGTCAACTCACCATCAGATGGCGCGCAACAACTGTTCTAAAATCTCAACATCTCGCGCAATTACAGTGTTGCCATATTTGAAGCCCTATATCTTTCACCACCTTTCACTTCTTCTCTATCCCTTTTCCAAAGGAAGCAACACGTTAATTAATAGGAAGAATTTCCTGAGTGTTGATTCTCTTTAAAAACAAAAAAAAATAAAAAAAAATTTTGTAAAACTAACTAATTTAATAAAACCAAATTTATGTAAATTCTCTTAGTTTTATTCTCTAATATTTCAATTAAAAATTGAGAAATCAAAATTTACACTTAATATCACTTTTACTATTCGCTATTAAGATATTGTTCTAGATGTCCGCCTGTGAGGCATGAATTATTGTTTGGCTTCCTTTTTTTCTCCAGGTAGAAAGGGATGAAAATATAAAAGAACTGAGAGACAATAAATTCAATATTTTTTAATATTCCCGTAATTAGAAATTTATTAATTCAGTTCGAGGCCAATTTCCGTATTATGAATTAACATGATAAGTACTTTTTTCACACACTGCTATTTTTCTGCACCAGGATACTCTGCCGACAAATACTTCACAGAGTTTTTGCTTTCAAAAACCTCCACACTTTCAGGAATGAAAAGACGATCGTTTTGGGGATTTTCCAGGTCCCTTTCATCAGTTTTCTTTAGGAAGTGGTTGCAGTAGTGCAATGCAATTTGAAGCATCAAAATCTCATATTAAATGTAGTCTGCTATATTAACTACATTAACAGTTACCTTATTATTTTAGTAATTTAATAAAATATATAACAATTTCCGTATTACGCGTCTTCACTCTTTAGTGTTGTTTTATGACTAAGACAAGAGAAAACAGGTTCTTCTCACATTCTTTCACTAGAAATTTCTAAACAAGCGCTTCGAACACAGACTCTTGTCTACTGTGAGGGCAGCTGATCAAGAAGCCTAGCACGTCCATAGGTTCTAGCCCTCCAAAACGCTTTTTATTGCTAGAGCACGAAAGAATATCTTAGTATGTAATACTTTTTCGAATATGGGCATTCGTTGATAGCTTTTTGAACGAAACGGATAGTTCACGAGCAGATTTTGGTCATCCTTTATAAGGATAAAGGAACTAGCATTATTTTTTACTCCTTTAACGAATGACCAAAAATTTTTACTGCAGCCAGGAGAAGCAAGAACTTAAGAATGTAGTCGCTGTTCCTCACGTTCGGAAGAATAAATGACCTCATTCCAAACAAAATCATACTTTCCACAATTTTCACAGCGACAGCAACACCAACATAGTTTTCTAGAATAGTTTCCAGTTACATTGTCGATAAGAATTGTTGAGTTCTGCCCTGTGAGCCTTTTCATCAAAAAAAACTGACCGTTTAGCTGCAAATCCTTATATTAAAATATCATCTTTGAACCTGGTTTGTTATTAAATATCCGGGCATAAGTATCACAAGTTTAAGAAATCAGTATGAACCATTTCATCGTCAAGGTACACAATTCTTTCGAACATTTTAAAATCTTTTAAAGTACAATCAAAATAATAAGTCTATTCGCTGAACAGAAAAATTTGTTACTTTAACAAAATTTATTCCTGTTTTTTTGGCTTAAAATAAAATTTGTTGATTCTAACACTTTTTTTGTTAAATTTAATAAATCTAAATTTAATTAAAAAAATTTTAAAACTACATTTTCATCTCTAATTATACTGAGTCGTAGAATTTACTGAAATTTAGGGTCTCGGCCCCTCCCCGGCCCTAGTCTATATCATGCGAGGGCATATAAGGGCAGTTTAATGGAGCAAACATTTTGTCCGTTTTGCTCTATCTCGCTTAGTTTTCAAAAATTTCCGAGGGTCCAAGGTCCATCTTTGGATAGAGATAACCCCTTTCGCTGGGGTATTACACGGTTACGGGTAGTCGAAATTTTCATCAATTTTGCTCTATTTGTCTTAGTTTTCGAGATATGGTCCATTTTAAAAAATCGGGAGGAAAAGAAATAACGCCATCTTTAAAACTTCGAATACATTGGTGGCGCCATCTACCGGGTAATAACAGTAACATGAAAATATTATATTTTAATAATAAATTTTGTTAAATTTAACGAACGCGCTCTTAAAAATTACTTACAAAAAGTTTTGAAAATTAACACTCAAAATTAGTTAAATTACTGAGGATTTTTAGTATTGTGTTGAATGAAGATAACTAAAATCTTTGCTTAAATCAGTGTTTCAATTAAAAATTTGTTAAAAATTAGTCAAATCGATTTGAAAACGGGTTGACAGATTTTTCTACTGATGTATTATTTTAAGTCTAGGTGAATAATATAGTTTTAGGGATTTTATCAATAAAAATAATTTATAATAAATGAAGACATGACAGAAAAATTGTTCATAAATATCTTATACGGCGTTCACATATACGTGTTTAACTCGATTTGACGTGTTTAAGCGTTAAACATGTTTAAGTGATATGTTTTACAGTACATTTTTCCTACCCTTAAACACGATAAATTATCGTGTTTAATTTTTAAACACGTTATTAAACACGATAAAATTGATATCAATTGGTGTTGAATGATAAGTTTGAAGCAGAAGAAGACACAACAAGAAAAATAAAAAAATTAAAATTGAATAAAATAAACTAAATTTAAATAAAAACCAGTTAAAATGTGTTTTTTTTTTCTTATTAAAGTGATAGATGAACAAAACAATTAAATAAACTTTGCCTCCGATGAACGAAAATTCCAAAAACAGCCATGAAGTTGTCCCTTAACTAAAAATTGAAAAATTTTGTTTCCGACTGGTGCGGATAATGTTATTTCACTTTTTATAGCAATTATAATGTTAGATAATGCCAAAAATTATTACTTATTGCCTCCGGCCGAAGAAAAAACTACTTTTTGGGAAATTTTGTAAAATTTTTGTTTTTTTTTTACAATTGTTAAGGAACATCTGTTCGAGATGTTTAACTTAAACACTTCATTTTTAAGTGTGAACTGTTTAACTTTTAAATAAACGTGTTTAACAATCGTACTGTGAACGTAGTATTAGTTATGTGGTGGTTGAAAATGATATTTTAAAGAAAATTTAATACTCTGAATACGCTCAGTATTCGAATGACGAATATGTTTTGATTAAATCAACATGACTATTTTGTTTAATTTACCCATGTGAAAATCGAAATATATATGAGCATACATGATCATACATTGGCTCGTATGTGATCATGCATGGGCATACATAGTCATATACGTACATGCATAGTTCAATGTATGACCATACATGATCACATATATTTCCATATACCTTTGGATCCGAAATTTGAGGGTATATGGAGGTATATGGCCATATATGATCATATATGAGCATACATGAATCATATGTGAGCATATATGGTCATATATGAACATGTACGGTCATATACCCTCAAATTTCGGATCCAAAGGTATATGGAAATATATGAGATCATGTATGGTCATACATTGAACTATGCATGTACGTATATGACAATGTATGCCCATCCATGATCATATACAAGTCAATGTATGATCATGTGTGTTCATATATATTTCGATTTTCACATGGGTAGTTTTTATTTTATTTGTACACCAATTTAAAAAAATTATATGAAAAAATGCTTAAATAGATCAATTTCTCTAGATTTTTTTAATTTGTTGGACATAAAATCTTAGATTCTACATATCCTTGGGTGGCGAAAATGTCTTTAAATAAATGCAAACTCAACATTTGTGGTTGCAACAGCGACTTTTAGGCTTGATCCTTCTTTAACTGATTGTTAAATTGTTCGTTATTAAACGAATTATGCATACAGTTTTTGCCAAAATAGCTAAAAAACATTTAATTAAGCTGTTTAGAAATGCATTCGGCTGTGAAAACATAAACTCAGAAATACCATTTTGTAAATTGTTTAAAAGTATATTTAAACTCTATAATAGTAACAATATAAAAATCGATTCTAATAGTATTTTCCACAGCTTTTGCAATGGCGAGGTCGGTCACTTAAAAAGGATAATTTTTGAACTTGAAATTCTAGATCGAAAAATATAAATAAGTATATCTCAAAAACAGGGTTTTTTTATTTTTTAATCTAGCCTATGAGAAAGCTTGACAAATTTTCTTCTAGTAACCGTGGTTAGTAAGCTACATTTATGAAGTCCAAATATAATTTAAAACAATTTAAAACAATTTAAAAACTGTGATTTTAAAAATGTCAAAAACATTGGGCAATATAACTAGAAAAGTACTTAATCAAATGAGGTCATATTGTACACTTAGATTACCTGTCATAATAAGCTTGTTCGTTTACTTACTACAAGTTATTCTACATATTAGTTTTACTACAGCTGGAAAAATTCAATACAAAATGTAGACAAAACTTTCCAATTGTAGTAAAAGTAGTAAGAATTTCGAGTAAACAAACAAACTGTGAATGTACATATTTTACCAAAATTTTATTAATTTCCAAAAAAAATGTATGTTTTTGTGTGCACTGCTCAAAAATTTATCTCCATATATTCTCCAAAACTCTTTCGCTTCCTAATTGTAAAATCTAATGACGTCCTTGAATTTCCGGTCAGCGCTCCTCAAATTAATAATACTCAATCTAAAAATGTTACCCTATTATCCATTCATATGCATATGAATGAACACAAATTTAATACAGATTTTTGTTAAAGTTCTAATTAAATTTTTGTTTCCATTTCAATATATTTTTGCTTTTGCAATTTTACTGTTAAAGTTTATTGCAATTTATGGCAGCAAAAATATGTATGTAGCTGAAAAAATAAAATACAAAACTAATGAATATTTACTTTATTAACTTAAAAAAGAGTTATATTGATTGTAGTTGGTTTGTTTTGAAATTCGTGATTACTATACATAAGTAACGATTGTTTAAAATATTAAGAAAAAATAAAAAATACAAAAGACATTGCTAAAAATGTTGATTTCCTTCTCAAGTATGGTATAGATTTTATATTTTATACATAGTATTTATTTCTTGTTTAATTTTAAAGCATAAATAAACACGTGCTTTATTTGTTTTATCGATTTTTTCAGAAATTAACAAAAGATTTAACAACAATATAAAATGCACGATCAATCTTATATTGACCCAATGTTAACATACAATATTTCAAAACAAAGTTTATTAGTCAAGGCTGTTTGGGGTAGACTAAAATGTACAAATCACCTTCATGTAACAGTTTATCAGTTAAAGTTTTGAAATGTGATTCTTATAACTTATTTAAATAATAATTATTATCAATGGAAAGTGTGTTATTTGACTTCAAAGCAGTTTAAACTAAGTGATTTATTTTGATTTTTATAAAATTCGGGAATGTTGTGGAGTTATAAAAAATGTTTGTTCTTGTTTTTTCTTAGATATTTAAAGTGTTGAATGACACCCCTAGACGAGAACAAGAAATTCTCTTTGAGTTTGTAATTTAACCTAATATATATTTCTAGAAATTCCCAAAACGTCATGTTCTGACGAGTTCCTTAGGCAAGAATGATGTCTGGATAGGGACATGCCTTCAACAAACAATTTTTTACAATTTGTTACATCAATTTTGGAATTTTAACACATTTAACTACTTTAATTCCTTTATATAAAGTACACTTTGGTAGGTTTTGAGACAAAAAATGTGTTGAATCTAAAACTTTTTTAAATCTATCTTTGAAATTTTTAATGAAATCTACATAATAAAATGAGTGGTATGAGCGATATATTTATTAAGAATTTTGAATATTAATTTTTAGAGTTCCGACTACACTAATAGTTTTTCGTTTGTATATAAAAATTACTAATGTAATATTTCGTGGCGACTGGATAAAGAGAAGTCGCACCGGAAATCGATTGAAAATTTTGTTAATATTTATAAGATAAAAATATGTCTTTTTTATTATTATTTATTTTTTTTTTTTAATAATAACCAAAAAAGTTACACAACTTTACAATGGGTTGAAAAATATTCAAGTTTTTGCAGATCCACCGGCAATTAGTATGCCACAGCTGACTTTACTATGCAATCAAAGAATATATTTTATTTTTGTTCTGAAGTTTTCCAATCTTTTACTGTTTGTTGAAATTTCAGATCTGAAAAGAAAAATACTAAGATATGATTTTTTCAACTCGAGGATAGCTCTTAACAGGGCTTTAGTCAGGGGGCCGCATGGACAAAAATCAAAAAAAAAATTTTTTGTGTCAAATTGTGATTAAAGAAGTGTTTTTTTAAACATAAGAAAGTAACTCAAACAAATGTGAAAAAAATATTTGGTGTGATTGCTTTTGCCGCCAAGTGAGGACGCTAAACTCAGAGAATTTTATGCAAAAATGACTTAACAGAAAAATGGGTTTCAATTGTTTCACGAAAATAATTCTCCAAAATACATTTTTTTAAAAACTTGTTCGAAGATTTGTTTTTTAATTACTTCAATATATCTGTAATTAAATTAAAATATGGATTTTAGTATATGTTTACAAGCAATTATTACTTATTGCTCCGAAAAACAAATTTTTTTTGTTGAAAATGCAAAAATTACTTAAGTTTGATGGAGTGTAAAAAAATTATATAAAATTAGATTTTTTTTTCTTCTTTATTTTACAAGTTTACACTGTTGTATAATAAATCATTACTATGTTTTACCACAAATTAAAAAAAAAATGGATTTTTTGAAATGCCCAAATTCATGATTTCTAAACAAATTCCACGCATTTAAGAGAGTTTAGTATCCAAACCATGTGAGCCTTCCATTTTAGGTATAGGATGTGTTGGGCGGACTTTTGTAAAACACTGCGAGGAACATTTTTGTGGAACATTCTAACCCTCTAACTCTTCAATGAAAGGGAATTTGTAGGCCCCTTTTTAAAAAGGAACAAAAAAGACCCGTAAGTTGAAGAGTTGGAGGGTTAAAATGTTCCCAAAAAAATGTTCCTCGTAGTGTTTTACATAACTTTGCTGAACACATCCTATACCTAAAATGGAATATTCCCATGGTTTCTCCCTAAAATCCAGTTTTGTGGGACATTTGAGCACCAATTCTGAATAAGTACGAAAGTAAACCTTAAACACATTTTAAGTTTTTACTTATTACTGGCACTTAAGTTAAATTTTCAATGCTGGTGTCTTCAAAGACTTATAGTAGAATTTCATGACAAATATTTTTGCGGAACATTTTAACCCTCTAACTCTTCAACTTACGGGTCGTTTTTGTCCGTTTTAAAATGGGGCCAAAAAAGTCCCTTTAATTGAAGAGTTATAAGGATAAAACGTCCCACAAAAATATTCCTAGTCGTATTGTACATAAGTTCGCTGAACATACCCTATGCCTAAAATGGAGGATTCACATGGTTTTCTATTTTAATCCTATTTAATTTTTTTTTTTGTTTTAGAAAAATCATTTGAAGCGTTTAAAGCCCATTTTTTTTATTAATGAATCGATTTTACCAAAACTTGGAATAAACATGGCTTGACCTTATATCAATTCACGAGCTGAATTTCATTGCAATCGGATAATTTCTGCAGGTTTTATAAAGACTTTAAAATAAATGATATATGGCAGGACTAAGAGTCCTTGCTTCGATTTTGATAAAAATTGGCACAAACGTTTCCAGTTTTATGTGCATCTCAATGGATACTTTTTGTAATTTTACGTCCATTTATGTAGCTAATATAATATTTTTTAAATTTCAGGACCTATGTGAGGTGCCCTTGGCCCGATACTTACAAAAACTAAAATTTTTCTATGGGGTTCTATGTCAGTATACCAAATTTCAAAACTATGTCTATTTTTGTCCAATCGTTATATGGGATCAAAGTTCTGTTGGCCGTACAGTATATTTCAGCGTTTTAAAAAAATTTTTATATGCACTAGGGTAAGTGCATATAAGGGCTAATTTCGATATTTTCTAGTTCTATGATTAGTATGAAGGTATTTTTATCACACAATTTATTTTAACGTTTAAAAAATATTGGGTCATATTGGCTCCAGTATATATAAAAGTTAATAGAGATTTCTTCTAAGAAACCCTAAACTATACAACTTTTATGTTATTATGCAGATATTTTTATCAAACAAAATTCTTTACCATCTTAAAACTGTTAGGTAATTTTGAGCCCAGTGCATGTAAGGATAATTTCAACATGTTCTTCCTAAAAATCATAATTTAAAAAATTTTATATTTATCATGCAGACACCTTTATCAAACAATGTATTTTAACGTTAATTTGCAGGTGAAAGAAAATATTTTTATTGAAAAATTTAACTGACACAGAGAATCACCAGACTACCGCAGTTTCGTTTCACCCAAAGACTCGTCGTCGGTGGCTATTTTATTTGTCAATTAACCAAAGAAATTCAAATTGTTAATTTGTATTTATGTGAAAAATTTTTGTGTATACCATGACTGGGAATCGAACCGGCTAACCCCTACACAGGTTATGACTGGTAGCATAAACTTTTAACGACATACATCATATAATCAGCTTTTAAGATATTTTATTAACATTAAATATTATAATATTATTTAGGCCTAATACAAGCCTCAGAGATTTTTCTCTTGAAACTAATTATATCTTAAGCACTTGTTTTTCATTGAAAAAACCTCAGACTTTAAGTACTTTTACCTATAGAAAATGCCTTAGATTCTGGTTACTTTGCCTAAAGAACATCTTATTGTAAGACCATTCTTCTATAGAAAAAGCTATTTCTTTTCGCAAAGCCTTAGATTCTGTGTTCCTTTTTATAAGATTTTCCTACAAAAGACCGCAGATTCTGATGACCTTTTTTTATGGAAATATCTCAGATTCAGCAAATTTTTGCGTTAGGAAAAAATCTTAAGAAAATGAGGTATATTCTGATAGTCTTCCTCAGAAGTCGAGGATCTGTAAGAAAAAGTTCTGGTAATCTGGATTTTTTTTTGTATAAAGAAAATTGCCCAGAATTTATTTTCTTTAGGAAAAAGAAAAGCATCTTCATTTTTTCTTTCAAAACTTCTTAAGGCTTAAGTGGCTTTTTTGAAAAAGTTTTCATGGTTTTATGCAGGAAAAAGCCCTCGAAATCTCAGAGTTATTCTAAAGTAAAAAGTCCTCAGATTCTGAAAGGTTTTAAAGGAAAATATCAATTTCTTTTTAGAAACAGTTCACAAGGTTAGAAAGAAAAAATAATGTGAATCGAAATATTTTAAAGACAAACAAAATTTATGGTTACCTGTCAATTTTAGATGTTGTACAGACATACCACAATGACTGGTCCGGCTGTAGACACTGGTAACATTGGCTCACGTTTTTATAAAATTATCTTAGAAAATGATTTATTGAATGGGGAAATGTTTTTAGTTGATCTGTTATTTGAAGTAAATAAATGTTATTTTAGTTTGACTCAAGATCATAAATTAATATCACTGATAAAATAATGATTTATTTTCATAATTCTTTATTTTATAATTTCAATTCTTTCATTTTTGATTTTCAATTTTAATTTGAATGGAATCGTTAGCTATGACATTTCCAAACGTTCTGAATCCGCTCCAAAAGAGCTGCTAATTTTTTTAGGACAAGAATGGTAGTTGGACAGGGAAAGGTCTGGATTACAAGGCAGGTGAGGAAAACTTCTCAACTTTTCTAAATACAGTAATTTTGACTTAGCTGCACAACCAACTTTTGCAAGAATTTTTGTGCAGGTAAGCCAAAAACGCAGCTAAGTCAAATTGTTTACCTGCCTTAATATGCAGGTATACCAATACACACTGAAAACAAACAAAACAAATTAAGCTAATGATGAGAACTTTGTGCTTTGCACAAGATCTTGCGATTTTTATGGTTAAAAAACGACTAAAGTAGGATATTTTTGTCACAGAAAAAGTTGACGACACATTTATTTTATGTGTGTTTTTTTGCCTTGAATTGAAAAACAAATCAAAACACAAGAGACAGTTAACGGTAATCTTTTTATGAAAATAATGTAAAACTGCCAAAAATATGAGGCAGTTATCTTAAATGCGCAAAGTGCACTTAAAGAAGACAATTGTGTACATAATTTTGTAAAATGGAAACGAAACCAAAATTTTGTGCAGTTATAGCAAATGTGCATTTAAGAAAAAGGCAGTTAAATCGAAACTACTGTAGGTTTTAACTGGTCTTGCAACATAATGCGTTGTCATGACTGAATATTACGGCTTTATTCCGGGCGCTTTTCCACCAATGTGTGCTACAAGCGAATAAATTGTGATTGGCACAGGTTCTCTATGATCGCCTGGCCCGGTTTCAGCAGCTCATAATAGATGGGACCCTTCTGGTCCAACCAAATACAGAGCATTACTTTGGCGCCGTGGATATTCGGCTTTGGCGTTGATTTGGCTGGTTGGCTGGGCTTCATATGCGATTTCTTGCGTTTCGGGTTGCGGTAATGGATTCGCAATTCATCGCCAGTAATTACTCGATGCAAAAATTACTTCAACTCGTGTGGTACCCAAATTTCCTGCTTTTGGATGAATCAAAAATTCCAATTTTTTTGGCTAAATGACAGCGAAAATGAGGACAATTTTGAAGTGAATCTTGATTCAGATGATAGTTAAGCTGATCCAAATTACATGGCTGAATCTAAAGATGACAAGGGAAATATAACCGTAGGAAACCAACATTCAATTTTGATGTCTGTCCAGCCAGCTGCAGCTGCTGATATTTCGCAAAAAAATTAACAGCCTTGTGAATCATTTTGAATTAAACCTTCTACACCTATTTTAACAGGTAAGAACAATTTTATTGGATTATCTGCACAGTAGAGAGGTCCAAAAAAAAAAAAAGTTGGAATTTTCACGCTCCACAACCCTACAAATATGCCACTTTGAAAAAAAATGTGGTCTGATCAAAAAAATCACCAAAAAAGTTTTGTCTAGAGGTAGCACATCGCAGTTGAAGTTTAGAGGTTGTACTTTTTCTATTATTCTTAATTAATAAAAAATAATGGAAAAAATGAGAAAAATTAAATATAATTATTATGATCGCGACATATCAAATCTAATATATTTTTAGGTGTACATTACGAATATGAAATCAAAATTGAAATCGGAGTTCCGGATTTCGCGAAATTTGAAAATTACATACAAAAAATGATCAACTTCGATCAGGATGTTTTCTTATATTTACCAATATGAAAATTTCGTTTTTGCATTAATATATATCTGTGGAATGTCCTATTATGTGAGATAGGGATTTTGGTAGCAATAAAATTATAGCAATCTAAATAATAGCGAAATATTAAAAAAAAGTCAAATTTTAAGTTAATTTGCAAGGATATCTGTTATCCTTTTTAAAATTAAAATCAGTGTTATATGTAATGAAGGTCCTTGGTAAGTAAATTGCAAAAGTATAACAAATTGCATTTTTCGATAACACCGTTTACAGGTAATTAGGAAAATATCTCAAAAAACTTGAGTTTTTTTGAATTTCCAAAAACCGCGAATAATTCATAAACCAAAATTTTTTTTTAAGTTTCGATTGCTGATTCATAATCTTCATTAAAATATAGATCAGATTTGAGAAATTTGCGCATACAAGGCAAAAACGAATTGAATTTTTAATTACATCTTTTCGGAAAATTTCGATAATTTGACTAATATGTATTTTTTGTATAAATTTTAAAAAAAACCACGAATTACTTAAAAGTTACTTAATTTTTTTAAGTTTTGATTTCAAATTCCTTATATTCACATTAATTAAGACCAGATTTAAAAAAAAATTGTTATATAATAGCGTACAGGTTAAGAAATAATTAAATTTAAAGTCAACCCTACTTTTTGTATAAATTACTCTAGAGATAAATTACTAATTCTCAAAAGACAACTTTTTGCGCTACATCTAAATAATAGCGAATTTAGCTGAAACTTTGCACAGAGAGTTTTTAGACATTAAGGAATAGGGGCAATATTGTGGAAATCGCGAATTCCAACTTTCATGTTTTTTTGGACCACTCTACTGCACAGTCTACCACACAAAGAAGCTCGAACAGACGTCCAGCTAGGAATATTGCTCATATTATGCCAGGGTTAAAAGAAGGAGGTAAAAATATTATAACACCTCTGAAGTGTTTTGAAAAATTTTTCACATCACATCATCAGATATTGAGGTCAAGGCGAGTAAATACAAAAAAAACAACAACTAACTCGCTAACTAGAAAAGAAGAATTTCGTGCTCTCCTTGGACTTCTAATTTTGAATGGTGATTGTCAACTAAAGAACGTTTTGATTCTTCGATTTGTGGATCTGAAAACTTAGCAACAATGAGTATGGAACGCTTCGGAGATCTCATAAATTGTCTTCATTTTGATGATCGTAGCACTTGCTCCGGTCCGAGATATTTGCGAAATGTTCATTAAGCAGTGTAGAGATCTTTTTAAACCTGACTCATATGTGACGATAGATGCGGAGCTACTAGCATTTAGAGGAAGATGTCCATTTCGTATGAATATACCGAATAATCCAACGAAGTACGGAATTAAGATTCTTTAGGCATGGTATATCAGAACCAAATACATGTTTGACGCTTCTCCATATTTGGGCTCATAAAATTCTAAACTCCTTACAAAAACTATACATGAAACAAATCTCGAAATTTAACAGCAGATAAGTGATTTACATATATACCGTTAGCTGAAGAACTGCTTGCTGAACCGTATAAATTAACTTTAATTGGGACTATCAGAAGAACAAAAAAGAAATTCCAGAAGAATTCGATCAGAATTCAACACGCCGCACAGTGCTTTGATCCCATATAACGATTGGACAAAAATAGAAGGAGTGGAGAGAGAGTTTTGAAATTTGGTGCCCTGACATAGAGCCCCTTAGTAAAGAAAATTTTTAATTTTTAGAAATATCGGGCCAAGGACACGCCCACCTCCCATATGGCCTGAAATTTAAAAATATTATATTAGCTACATAAATGCACGTAAAATTACAAAATGCATCCATTGAGATGCACATAAAACTGGAAATATTTGTGTCAATTTTTATTAAAATCGAAGCAAGGACTGAGTCCTGCCATATATCCTTTATTTTAAAATCTTTATAATATACATTATAATACATTAATAAAAAATGCCTTTCACAAAAAATGGGTTTTAAACGCTTAAAATGATTTTTCTAAAACAAAAAAAAAATTAAATAGGAAACCATGTGAATCCTCCATTTTTTGTGGAACTTTTTAACCTTCTGGCTCTTCAATTAAAGGGACTTTTTTGGCCCCTTTTCAAAACGGACAAAAACGACCCGTAGGTTGAAGAGTTAGAGGGTTAAAATTTTCCGCAAAAATATTTGTTATGAAGTTCTACTATAAGCCTTTTAAGACATCAGCATTGAAAATTTAACTTCACTGCCAGTAATAAATAAAAATTAAAACGTGTTTAAGGGTTAATTTCGTACTTATTTAGAATTGGAGCTCAAATGTCCCACAAACCTGAAGTTTAGGGAGAAACCATGGGAGTCGTCCATTTTAGGTATAGGATGTGTTCAGCGAACTTATGTAAAACACTACGAGAAACATTTTTTTGGAAAATTTTAATCCTCTAACTCTTCAACTTACGGGTCTTTTTTGTCCCTTTTTTTAAAAGGGCAAAAAAATTCCCTTTGAAGAGTTAGAGGGTTAGAATGTTCCACAGAAAAGTTCCTCGTAGTGTTAAACAAAAGTCTGCTCAACACATCCTATACCTAAAATGAAAGGTTCACATGGTCACTCTTAAATGCGTGAAATTTGTGTAAAAATCATGACTTTAAGCATTTCAAAAAATCCATTTTTTTTAATTTGTGTTAAAAAATGGTGACTAATTTTTTAATGATTTATTATATAACAGTATAAGCTTACAAAAAAAAGGAAAAAAAATATCTAATTTTATAAAATTTTTTATACCCCATCAAAAATAAGTAATTTTTGGATTTTCAACAAAAAAAAAATTGTTTTGTAAACATTTACTAAAATCCATATTTGAATTTAAATACAAATATGTTGAGGTAGTTAAAAAGCAAATCTTCGAAGAAATTTTCAAAAAAATGTATTTTTGAGAATTATTTTCGTGAAACAATTAAAACTCATTTTTCTGTTAAGTCATTTCTGCATAAAATTCTCTGAGTTTAGCGCCCTCTCTTGGCGGCAAAAGCAATCACATAAAAAAAAATTTTTACATTTGTTTGAGTTACTTTCTTATCTTTAAAAAATCCTTCTTTAATGACAGTTTGAGATAAAAATTTTTTCTTTTTTTTGATTTTTGTCCATGGGACGAAACATAGTGCGTCGTGTTGGCATATCAATGTTTGGCTTTATGATAAGCTGACTCTTGTTAGCTACAAACTAAAGTCTCATAAAACTATTCTTTTAATTTCTACCGTGCACGATGGACCTACAGTTGATTTTGTATCGAAGAAACCAGCAATCATAGAGTCGTACAATGCAACAAAAGGTGCAGTAGCCACATATGGTCAAATATGTGGCCACTCCAATTGCAGCCGAAAAACCAGGCATTGGCCACTTTGCATGTTTTACGGTATGATAAATATGGCCGTGTTGAACAGTTACATTCTTTATGTTTCCAACTGTGAAGACCTTAAAATAAAGCCAATGACTAGAAGGGATTTTATGAAAGAGCTAAACCAGGATTTGTGTCAGGATTGGTGCGCTATGAGGCTGCAAGAAAGACCTTCTATGCAAAAATGAGTTCGTGAAGCAATAAATTACTCTTTTCCACTTCCGAATACAAGCAGGATGATACAGAGCCAGAAATAAAAAAAGGGAAGTTGTCTACCTATGCCCGTCAAGCAAGAGGCGCATGTGTATAACTACTCATGCTCTAAATGTAATTAACCATACTGTCTAGAGCATAGATTCCCATATTGCTACACTCACAATATTTTATCGCTAAAAACAACCTCAAATACATATTAAATTAATTGAAAACACAATTGAAAAAATAACTACTAATTTTTCATTATATTCAAACCATTTTGCTATTTATTTTCAAACATTGTTTAAACAATCCATAAGAGAAATAAAAATAATTGAAAAGTCTGTTAAAACAATCTTCAATTTTTAACTGACAAAACGTGAGAAAAAAATGATTATGTAGTTTGTTTTTTCATTTTCATATTTGACAGTTTTTTTTGTTTGAATTTTCAAAACACTACACACACAACAACACACGTTCACATTTTTATTGGCTATGTTTGTGTGTATGAGTAAAGAATTTCTTGTAATTTGAATTGAAATAATTTTGTATATAAACAAACTATTTTAATAAAAAAAAAAAAAAAACAAAAACCGAAAAAAATTTAATTTTTTATTTTAAAACAGAAAACAACGAAATTATTTAAATTATTTTTTATAAAAATAGAAAACTAAAAATAGAACATTTGACAGGAAATATCAACTCCTACAGTCGATACGTATTTTTTTGTAGTTTGTTTTTTATTGACTGATAAAAAAAGTTAAACAATATGTTTCAATGTATTTTAATTGATTTTTCAATAGAAAACAAGCTTAACCTATTACTTTTCAAATAAACCTCAATCGGTCATGGAAAATATATTGTGAGTGTATTTAAAATTTTCAGTCGTCCTAATTGACACCAAATTTCGTGTGATTCAGTTTTATAATTAAAAAATAATTTGACTGGAAAAAATTTATATAAAAACGAGTAAAAAGGTTAAAGTCGGGCATACCGACTATACAATACCCTACACCAGTCTGGGTAAAAGCCAACTAATGTTTGGATCCGAAATTCGAATGGGTCAAAATGGGGCTCGTGTCAAAATTTTCTATAATGTGAGTCAGCGCACCAAATTTCATTAAAATATCTTAATATTTGCGAACTGCAGTTTGTAACCAAGCCAATTTTGGGGGGACCCTTATATGGGTACTAGGTCTAAACATGGACCGATGTTCACCAAAATCAATAGGCTGCGTTATTGGGCCAATGTAGGTCTGTGTACCAAATTTCATCAAAATATCTTAATATTTACGACCTGCAGCGTATAAACAGTATAATTTTGGTAGGACCCTTATATGGGCACTAGGTCTAAACATGGACCGATGTTCACCAAAATCAAAGTTGTTCGTCCTTGGGCCAACATAGGTCTGCGTACCAAATTTCATCAAAATATCTTAATATTTGCGACCTGTAGAGTGCGCACAAGATTGCATGGACGGACGGACGGACGGACAGACGGACATCGTTAAATCGAAATAAAAAAAAATTCTGAACCGATCGGTATACTATAAGGTGGGTCTACGACCAATATTTTTTGGTGTTACAAACATCAGCACAAACTTATAATACCCTGACCACATAGTGGTGTAGGGTATAATTAATTGCACATACAATACATCAAAAATCTATTAAAATCTATTAACTTTTAAACAAGTATCACTTACAGACACATGTTCGTTTCTTAATTCTTTTGTATTTATCAGCATAATTTTAGATAATTTCTATAATTTACCATAGAAATTCGGTTAAATATTTTAAATTTATCGCTGAAATAACTTGAATAACTTCAACAACATTTTCGTTCTCATATATATCCATTTAATTACCTAAAATCATACAATGTTAAGGCAGAAATATAATGAACTTAAGTTACTTAAACTTGGTATCGGTATGGCTAATCAAAATCATTGAATTTCTAAATTCTAGTTTTATGCCAACACAAAGCTTATATCATTTAAGCTTATAATGTTTCGGCCTTTAGTCAGTATGAGTATTATGTATTTTTATAAAATTTTCTATTTAGAAATTTAAAGAAAATATTTTATTCAAGATATCTTAACAAAAGCATTCCGCCGCTTAATAACGTTAACATTGTACGTTACTTTGATGTTTAGTTATTTTATACATTGCTAGTAAGATAGCAAAAAAAAAAGAAAAAAAAGAAAAACTAAAACTTATTAAAACCAATAGATGGAAAACTAATTCAAAAAAAGAAAATATCTTTTTAATAAAAATGTGTATGTATGTTAGTGTTTAAAGTTAAATAGCTGAGAAAATAGCTTTTTACTTCTTGGTAACTGTGGTATGGTCAATTGAACTAGTAAACTTTGCAACTTTTATAGTAGCCATAGATAGATATTTCATCTTCTAGTTAACAGCTTACTACTTTTGTTTAAAGTTATAATCAGCAGCGTCAAATACTTAAATCAAAAACAAAAAAGAAAATTACTTTTCAAACACCATGTAAAAGAAGAAAAAAAATCTTTAAATTGGTGTTTAAATCACCAAGAAAACAAAACACAACAAATTTTCGCTTTATTTTAAGTATTTTTAACTTAAATTCATAAGTTTTCAACAAATAACTTTTATTTTTTGCTAAATATTTTTTTATAAAATTAGTTTTCCTTTGTCTATTTTTTCCACAACTCCATCCCAAATATTTTAGCTGTAAACTCCACCCAGTTAAATTGCATTGTTTAAGTGTAGTAAGAGACTAGCGCCTTTTAAAAATATTAACACAATTTAATGTTTAAGGTCTGTTTTCTTTAGTTACTCACGTTTTTAAATTAATTTCAAAAAAAAAGAATTGTTTATAGCTTTATCCCTATAATACAGCCAAAATAAAATTTTTAATTTAAACTCTTTTCATAATTATTATAAAGTGCATATTACAATGAAAGTGTTAATGGATTTTTAAGAGTCCAAAGTGTTTTAAGTCTGTTTTTTTTTTAATGTGTTATATTGAAAGTGCCCTATTTTGTGGGTGAATAATAGTAATGATTTTTGGTTTTCTTATTCAAGTCTTGATTATGGCAAATTTTGAAAGTTTTCTTTTAATGTCAAGAGCTTAAACATGGGACATGCATACAACGGATTATTTTTCACAATTTGTTAAATACGTTTGGGATTTTAGCATATTCCTTTAATGCAATGGCGATATGTTTTTAACAGCTTTTCAAGCTAGCATTTAAACATTTCGGGTTTCAAATAATAATATAACCCCTCTCACATTTGTGTGCCTAAAAATATATCTAAAATTTATATTCCAAAATTTGTCAAAATTTAATTAACACATAGAGTTTAGCATAATCAAATTTTAATCACCACTAAAAATGAAATATTTTTATGAGGGCGTTGCTATCATTTTATTAGCAAAAAAAAAATAATTTAATACAACATTATGCAAACAAAAACCTCTAAATCAACAAATATTGTTGCTCATCTTTATGACCATTTTTTTTTATTTCTTAATATTTGCTCGTAAAAATGTCTATAAGATTGTTAACACTAACCGTTAAAGAAAATATATTTTTATAATCATAATGTGTTTACCTATTTCTTTTAGGGATTTTTATGACAAAACCACACTTCTATTTTTATAATAATATCACATGTGTGCAGTGGTAACACTTGTTAATTTTATGTGATTTTATTAATATTTAACCCTTAAATGCATGTTTTAGCCATTTGGCAACATGCCAATTTTTTAATAAAAAAAACCCACTTGAAAACCCACAAATTCCCAAAATTGCATTTTTGGGCATTGGGGCCCCTTCTGTATAAAATACTGTTACAGTTTAGCTCAGATTTTTTAAACAGTTATAGAAAAAATCTTGGTTTTGCTTCATATGCTTGTGAAAAATCTAGAACATTCGTATTTTTATAATAAATTCAAAAATGTTTTTTTAAATATTGAAGTGGTATTCTCACAATAAAATCAATTTTAGCGCCAATAAATGTATAATTCATAGTTTATATATACATATACGTAGACGCTCGCAAATTAGAGCTTTCAGTAATTCGAACGTCCAGAAATTAGAATCAATGTTTGCAATACATTAAACGCTCTGAAATTCGAATTTAAAATTCTAATTTCTGAGCGTTTTTTTTTTTGGTTATTTGAATACACAGGAAATCCCCAATTTATTTTTATTCTGTTTGAATAAAGTAAAACTAAAAAGGGGAATCACCAAATTATATATGTTTTTCCCTATTTGTTTTCTTTTTTTGTCGCATTTATGTACATTTTTGGCTAGTTTATTTGTGAAATTTGATACGCGTGTACATATTATTTGGCAGTCTCTATTAAATAGTGAAATTGTATCATTTAAAATGTTAAATAAACGTAAAAAAAACACTTTATCAAAGTCAAAATATTAGAAAAGCTTGACAAAGGCGTTCAAGGGAACCGGTTAGCCCTAGATTTTAATGTGACAACGTCT
Organism: Leucophora obtusa; assembly: GCA_949987735.1. Classification (NCBI taxonomy): domain Eukaryota; kingdom Metazoa; phylum Arthropoda; class Insecta; order Diptera; family Anthomyiidae; genus Leucophora; species Leucophora obtusa. The sequence goes on along the minus strand of OX465295.1, from coordinate 301,905,276 downwards.
TCAATCAGCTACATCAAATCACATAGAACAGCAATATTAAATGCTGTTTCAAACACATATCAGGAGGCAAACAATAAATCTTTGCACAGCGCTGAATATCCAAAAATGGAAAGTCGTCTGTATGAGTGGTTTTTAAATCAACGAGAAAAAAAGTGTACATTGACTGGGCCAATATTAAAAGAGAAAGTTAAACAAATATTTAGAGAGGAATATCCCGATAAAGATGAAAATGCATTCCGGGCAAGTAATGGATGGTTTACCAAATTTAAGAAGCGACACGGTATCCGTTTTTTCAAAATTTGTGGCGAGACTCTTTCCAGTGATGTTGCTTCAGTCACTCCTTTTATTCATCGATATCGTGCAAAGATCGCTGAGATGGGTTTAATGGAGTCACAAATATATAATGTCGACGAAACCGGATTATTTTTTCGTTGCCTACCAGACAGAACCTATGTCTCTGCTTTTGAAAAAAACGCCCCTGGACATAAAATTCAAAAAGACAGAATTTCAGTCCTACTTGGTGCAAACTCTGATGGATCACACAAATTAGTTCCATTGGTAATTGGAAAAGCAAAAAAACCCAGGTGTTTTAAAAATTTCAATAATCCTCTGCATTACAACTTTTCAAAAAATGCTTGGATGACTTCTCGGATTTTTCACGAATGCTTTCACGGAATATTTATTAAAGAGGTAAACAAAAATATTGATTTCAGGTTCAGTACATAATTTTAAAATTTTTTTCAATTCACAGGTGATCCGCTTTTCTCAGGAAAATAATTTGCCTCCGAAAGCCATTTTGCTTATAGATAATTGCTCCGCTCATACACCCATTGAGAAACTTAAAAGTGACGATGGAAACATAGTTGCATTATTCTTTCCACCAAATGTGACAGCAGCTTTACAACCAATGGATCAAAACCCTATTAAGTTAACAAAGCTCAATTACAGAAGCATGTTTCTTTCTCAGTTAATTGCTGAAGGTGGTGAACTGAAGAATCATTTGAAATCCCATTCGATCCGCAATGCTATATTATTACTGAAACAAGCTTGGGATGCGGTACCACAAAGTGTTATGAAGAAATCTTGGTCAAAGTTGTCCAATTGGGACTCTAACCAATACGACAGCGATGATGACGTGCCAATAGCACAATTGTTGCAAATAGATCAGGACTGCAACGAAGTTATTCAGAAAACTCAAGCTCTTTTAAAAGAAATAGCTCCCAACGATTACATCGGTATAGAATACATCGACAGATGGAATGAAGATATGTTTGATGACGGATCTGTTTGTGTTCTTCGTAGCGATGGTTAGGCTTCAGATAGCAGCGAAGACGACGTTGTTGCAGTATCATCAGTTGTCTCTAATACTACAGCCATTGAAAGCGTAAATAACACTATGCGACAGTCAAAATCGGGATGGGACGAAACCAACGGGAAATGTAATATCGGTCAAAAACAAGTTATACGTGTCCCGGCGTTTCTCTGGGTCACCCCTAGGAATCGAGATATATCTTTTTTTTGACATAACTCGAGAACCACTAGTCCGATTTTGCTCAAACAATCTTAAAAAAATTAAAAATTACAATTCCTTTAATCTGTTCATATAACGTTTTTCTATATACTCAACAGTTTTGCCGGTAAAAATAAATGTTTGTTACCGCTACCATAAAAATCAATAACCTTTTGTTTATTACTTTGTTTTAATATTTTAGGCAAAAAATATTTTTTTCTTCATACATTTATTTTTACCGGCAAAACTGTTGAGTATATAGAAAAACATTATATGAACAGATTAAAGGAATTGTAATTTTTAATTTTTTTTTAAATTGTTTGAGCAAAATCGGACTAGTTGTTCTCGAGTTATGTCAAAAAAAAGACCATTAAAGGTCAAATCGATATATCTCGATTCCTAGGTGTGACCCAGCGAAACGCAGGGACACGTATAACTTCTTTTTTACCGATATAACTTTCCCCGGTAGTTTGAACCCTTCCCGATCACTGACCCCTACCATTTGTCTCACAGTGTAATTTAATAAAATGGTGCAATAACAGTGAATTGTTTTCAACTAAGCACATAAGTAATCTTTTGGCTCTCCGTAATGATATTTCGGATTTAAAGATCCCAAAAAAACAAACAAATATAACTGATTATATGTCAAACAAAGATTAGTTGTTAACTTGGCCATTGTTTAATTTTAATTGTTTAATTTTTTTTAAATACAGTTTTTTAGTTTTTAATTAAAAAAAATACATGTGATGTAATTGGACTGCATGCCATTCGACTTGCCATTCGTTTTTTTTTTAATATTCATATTTTTAATTTAAAATGTATTGGACTGAATTGTTGTGTTTTGTTTTCTTGTTTTTATCAAATAAAATTGAATTAAAAAATATTAAAAAGAGTTTTATTTAAGTTTTTGGAAGTAAATTTACTCAATTTTTTTCGAAAAAAAACGTCCAGAAATTAGAATAATTCAGAAAGCAAACAAAGCGGTTCTAATTTGCGAGAGTCTACTATAAATTTTTTTTTTCTTTTTCTTTTTTTTTTTTCATATACGTTAAAATAATCACAATTTAGCTATTTGACAAAAAACCATATTTTTCAATAAAAATCATCTTTTGGTTTTAAATAAATTTTTTTTGGTATTTTTCTTGAAATGTAAAAAAAAAAAAAAAACCGAGAGCATGAGGTTATATCTTACTAACTATATAAGAAAGGACGACAAATTGTAGGTAATAAATGGTGAATAGTTTAGAGGTATTCAGAAACAGCAGAAAAATAAAAATATTTTATTTAACACACAATTGTAATTACTACACTCGAAACAATACGTCTGCGATTTAATAGAAATTGCTTGGGATATAAAAAACTTAAACCAAAATGTGTTAAAATTAAAAACTGTTTTAGTTTTAAACTAGTAAGAATAAGAATTTTTAACAGTTGCAATAAAATTCCAATAAAATCCTGTTAAACGATAGTAATTTTATAAATTTGTAACTAAAATTAATGGTTAATTTGGACAACTTTTATTTTAAGTAGAAATTCAGAAACAGCTTCTATTAAATTGCAGACGTACATTTTTTCATGGTGTCAGCCAAAATTTTTAAATGAAAATTATTTTATACTAAATATGTTGCTTTTCATCTTGAAATGTCTTACCTGGTTTTGATTGAAAGGTATGTAATAGGGTATTCAATCAATTAATCACTATTCGATTAATCGAACAATTTAGCTGAAACAATTGTTCGCACATTTAAAAATGCCCAAATTTCGAATAACGAACAATTCGAATATTTTAATACGATTAATTGATTACCCGAAATTGGTAAAAAAAAATTACATAAATGTTCAAAAAAAATATATATTTAAGGTACCCAAAAACTTATATATTTTTTTACAACACCAACTTTCAGAAAGCTAAATAACACAAGAAACAGGAACAGGGAAATGCTTTCAAGAATCCCTTTTCAACAACAACACTTTCAAAAATTGTTCCATATTGACATTTTATCAATTTCCCTAACTAAAGACAATAGTCGGTTAAGAAAACATAGAACGGACATTGCGGCTTTATAACAACCTACACCAGTCTAGTTGAAAGCCAGCTAGTCTTTTGATCCAAAATTCGAAACGATTGAAATGGACATGTATCACAATTTGTCTATTAAATTATAATAAATTATAAAAACCGTAAGAAATTTTGATTTTAACTAATATTAAGTGTATTTAAAAGAAAATTGAAATATCTTCGAATTTGAGACCTGTAACGTGCGGAAAATTAGATTATTAAGTGACCTTTATATGGATACTAGACCGTACCACCTTATAGGCAAAAAAAAGTGCGCCGTACACCCTCCAATATGAAGTATTTTTGCAAGGCAATTTAAAAAAAAATATTTTTTTTTGCCGAACGTAGGGGTCGCCATTTTACATTTTTCGTTATATCTTTGGCATTTATAGTCGGATCTTTAAGTATGATAAATCGATGTTTTTCTCTCGAAGAGACCAGTGTTTTTCTCTAAGGGCCATTGAGCTCAAGTACCCCTTTCTAGTAGTTATCCACCTGATCTCAGATGCTACCTCCCAAATGTACAACCCTAATGTCAGAAAATTAAAGCTCGCAAAAAATCATTAAACTTTTTCTAAGAAAGTTTTTCGATAAACCCAGTAGAAATTTTTTTTATATTTTGGCTGCCGAACGTAGGGGTCGCCTTTTTAAATTTTTTTTTCATTGGATTTTACCTTTATAGCAAAACACTGGTCTCCTCGAGGAAAAAAAATTGTTATATCACACTTTAAAATCTGACTTTAAATGCCGAAGCTATAGCGAATAATTAAAAAAGGCGACAACGTTCGGGAAAAAATTTTTTTTTTTGAAATTTCCTTGCAAAAATACTTCATATTGGAGGGTGTACGGCGAACTTTTTTTTGCGGCACGGTCTAATGGACACTAGGTCAAATCATGGATCGATTTTAAACATAATCCATAAGCTTCATTATTCTTGGGCCGATATAAGTCGGTGTACAAAATTTTATCACAATATTTTAATATTTGTAAACCGTTGTGTGCGAATATGCAAAATTTTGAAATTTTTGGGGGACCTTTATAAAGGCACCAGGACCAATTTTAAAACATCAATCGGTTTTATCAGGTGCCCATATGAATCAGTGTACCAAATTTTAATAAAATAAATTCGTATTTGAGAAGAGTAGCATGCGAAAAAGCCAATTTGGGAGGGGTATTTATATGGGCACTAGGTCTCAATATGAACAGATTTTAATAATAATCAATAGGCTTCGCCTTTGCGCCGACATAAGATGATGCCCAGAATTTCATTAACCCTGGAAGGTTATTCATGGTCGAATCGACGAAGCATATTCCTATGACCTTTACACGACAAAAATAAGTATGACTTTCTAGAGTTAAAATATTTTTTTATTTTTGAACTTTACCATGCGAAAAAGCAAATTATCGGCGGTTATATGCGCACTTGGTTCAAACATCAACTGATTCAACCAAAGTCAATTGGAGATATGTCAGTATACCAAATTTCGTAAAAATATTTTAATATTTTCAATCTGTAGCGTGTGAAATGCTCTTTTTGGGGGATCTTTATATTGTTCGAATACGGACCGATTCTAAATAAAATCAATAAGCTTTATTCATAAGCTCGTGTGAATCAGTGTACCGAATTTCATTAAAATATTGGAGGGACCTTTATAATTCTAAACATGTACCGATTTTAAACAAAATCAATAGGCGCCATCCTTGGGTCGATATAAGTAGGTGTATCAAATTTCATCAAAATATCTTAATATTTGCGACCTACAGCTTGACAGACAAACAGACGGACGGACACTGTTAAATCTGAGTCGATTGGTATGCTAAAAGTTGCGTTTATGTCCAATATTTTTTGGTGTTATAAACATCAGCAGAAACTTATTACACCCTGTGCACGTAGTGAGTCTTAGGACCCTAACGTTAAAAAAGTTTTAGGCGTTCATTTGAATTGATAATAATTCTATTAGAAGGACACTCAATATAAAAAAATATTGAGAATTTTTTCTTGAAAAAATATGCAATCTCTCAGTTTTCCTTAGCCAAGAATCTACACAAAATCAGAAGTTAAAAATATTTGTTTAATGAGTAATTCTAGATATTAATTATGTTGAAATGGACAATTGTTTGGAAAAATTTTTTTGTCCTCCTCGCTTCTACGCCTGGTCACCAGTTCTATCCCAGTTCGTGACTTAAAAATTCTATAAATTTTGTGAAACGTGTTTTTCTAGATATCGTCACCTAGAATGCAAAACGGCGTAACAAAAATTTTTATTTTTTTTACAGGGGAAGTCAAAAACGTTGTATAGATTTAAAGGACATATTTTCTTATCGACTACATGCCTATTTCTATACATGTGACCTTCTCCAAGAAAAGGGACCTAGTGTGTGAAAATGAAGTTTTAAATTAAACATTAAAATTTTAATGTTTTTCTCATTTTTATAGATTTTCCCAAGTTTTTGACACACTAGGTCGCTTTTCTCGGAGAAGGTCACATATAAGTTTAAAATTTTGTAGGGTCATGTAATTTGGTCTAGTCATGGCTGGCAAAACTATGAAACGCGTATTTTAAGTGGCACGCGACGTTTTGTTGGATATTTTCAAAAAATTTAAACTATTAGAAGACCAGAAACTCCATAATGGTGAAATTTTTCATAGAGCTTGTAAATCGTCTTTTAAAATGAATAAAACTCTGTATTTCCATCAGTTTTTGTTTAAAGAAATATGGTTAATACAGAACTCGCAAATTCGATTATCAGAAAATTCTGGGAAAATTTAAAAAAAATTCTAGATTGAAAGAAGTTTAAATGATTCGATGAGAAAATGCCTCATAAATAAAAAGTACCAGAAAATTGCACAAAAATGGAAAACAACTTATAATAAATTTTTTATTTATATAAATTTATTCTTTATTTACAATCTGTCCGAGGACATTAAGCAAATTAGTTAAATTTAATACAATACATCACAGGGGTTATGTTACTCCAATGAGATACATAACATAAGAATGAAATTAATTAATTCATACTTATGAGACAAATTACTTTCTTAAATGAAATATATATAAATTATAATTGAATTTTAGCTACGAAAAGGGAGATCTAAAATATGATTTCGTTTAAGTCTTCTGGTTTCATTCGTACTGTCTAGCAAAGATATTGCCACAGGATTGACATGGTCACTTAGCCTCTGCAGATACCTTTTACTTATGTTTCTAGCTTCATCTCGTACAGATAAAATTGATAGATCTTGTTTAATAACAGCATTTCTTACGTACCACGGTGCATCGAGAATTAGTCTTAACGTTTTTGATTGGTATCTTTCAAGAATTTCAATATTTGAGTTGCTAGCAGTACCCCATAGCTGGATACCATACGTCCAAACAGGTTTCAGAATTATTTTGTAGATTCGTAATTTGTTATTTAAATTTAATTTAGATTTTGGCCCTATAAGCCAGTAAAGCCGTTTTGTTTTAATTTTTAATTGTTCCTGTTTGCTCTTGATATGAGCCTTCCAAGTAAGTCGTCTATTTAGGTTTGTTATTTTGGGATTACGTTACGATTTATGGTTACATCGGGACAATCACCAGTTCTGAGAGCAAAAGTTGTGTGAATGGATTTCTCGGAATTTACCTTAATGTTCCATTTCTTAAGCCAATGGTCAATATCGTCGAGTTCAGATTGTACAAGTCGAGATGCCAGATATGTAGCCACCAATACATTGTGCCTTGTAGGCATATCTGCTGTGTATATCGTGTATAAAATGGGACCTAATACACTACCCTGTGGAATTCCAGCATTAATTTCATACAATTCTGATCTGTTTTCATTGACTTTAATAGCTTCTCAAAAACAGATAAAAAGGTGCGGGCAAAAGCTTTTTCATCTTATAAAATAGACCCAAGTGCCAAAGCTTGCTGAATATCGAGAAAAGCAGCAGAACAATATTTTTTCTCCTCCAGAGCCTCGGTTATGACATTGACAATTCGATGAATCTGTTCTGGGGTCCCATGCTTATGTCTAAATCCAAATTGGTGCTCTGGGACGACATTTTTATTTTCAAAAATTGGTAATAGCCTTCGCAGAAATATTTTTTCAAATATTTTGTAAAAAATTACGAGGAGACTTATTGGCCTGAATGAAGTTACCAAATGTTGTGGTTTATTTGGTTTCTGAATCATTATTATTTCCGCACATTTCCACTGAGATAGAAAGTGGTTAAGTCTTATAATTGAATTGTTAACTAGACACATTTGTGAGGTAGTTTACTGACAACATCCGCATTTATTAGGTCGTATCCAGGGCATTTCTTCTTATTTAACATTTTGATTTCGTTTTTAACTTCATTTGGTGTAAAAAATTTTACCGGTAAAATTCTTCTTGTTGTGCTTCTGTATTGAAAGAGAATGGTGTGAACGTATTTTTTAAATGAAGAGCAAATGTCTCTGCGGTGTCTTTATCAGTCCTACACCATGACCCATCAGATTTTTTTATTAAAAAATTTCTTTTTTTTGGTCTTTTCAAGAATTTTGTAGCTTTCGACAAAAGATGCTCGTCATATTTAGAGTTGTTTATTTCCTCAAGAAATTCAGAGGTTTTTTTATTTTTTTGTTCGTATAATAACGATTTAAGTTCTTTACAAGCTTTATTAAATAAACGTTTGTCATATGAACTTCTACTTATTTGCCATCTTTTGCGTAATCTTCTTTTTTCTCTAAGGAGTTGTCGAGTTTCAAGAGAAATGTTAAAGTTGGGGTAATGTTGCTGATGTATTACTTCAAGTACTGGTGTTAAAATATATGCGGCTTTATGTATTTCATTTGTAAAATGTGCAACTGCCTCATCAAGCTCGATTTCTGTTTTTAAACTGATATTAAGTATAACTTTATTATCGAGGTATTGTTGAAACAGAGAGATATTTGTGTTTGGTGATAAAATATTATACTGAGGATTTTTCGAGGTAACTGAGATGTTCAAATTTACTAAAACGGGAGAGTGATCTGAACTTAATTCAGCACAATCTTTTATTTCTAAGTAATGAGCAGGTATACCAAAGTAGACAACAAAATCTAATAGATCAGGAATTTTTCGTGGGTCACTTGGCCAGTATGTTGGTGTTCCGGTAGATAAGCTTAAATACTTTTTATTTGTTAGACATTTTAGGAGTTCTGTTCCTTTAGGATTCGAAACTCTAGAGCCCCACCAAGGGTGCTTAGCGTTGTAGTCACCTCCAACAAGAAATCGCCTGCCTAGAGTGTTAAAAAATTCTTCATATTGATGACATTTAACATTATGCCGTGGTGGAAAATATATTGACGATATCACTAAATCACCATCAGCACATTTGAGTTTAATACATGTAGCCTGGAGATATGGTTCTTGAACTCCATTTATGATCTCATAGTTTATTGTGGATTTAATCAATATACCAGAGCCTGAATGAGCCTTGTTGTCAGGATGGTTTGTATGTATTAGATCACAACCGTTGATTTTAAAAAAACTTTTGTTAATAAAATGTGTCTCAGACATTGAAAGAATATCTATAAAATTTGTTTTAAGAAAAATTTCCGTTTCGTTTAAATGATTGGAAACGCCATTAGCTTTCCATAATGCTAAACGTAAGTTTAAACGCATAATTTTGTCATAATGAGTTGCATCATACTTAACAGTTTGTTTGTTAATTCGTTTTGGTTTTCCATAAATATTTCAAAACTTTTTAATATATTTAGTTCCTGATTAGTATTACCGTTGCTGTTTCTAGCAATTTGGGCATAAGAGAATTGATTTCCGTCAAAGGAATTGTTGGTTGCATTATTATTATTATACCCTACACCACTATGTGGTCAGGGTATTATAAGTTTGTGCTGATGTTTGTAACACCAAAAAATATTGGTCGTAGAACAACCTTATAGTATACCGATTGGCTCAGAATTTTTTTTTTATTATGATTTAACGATGTCCGTCTGTCCGTCCGTCCGTCCGTCCGTCTGTCTGTCTGTATGTCTGTCTGTCTGTCCATGCAATCTTGTGCGCACTCTACAGGTCGCAAATATTAAGATATTTTGATGAAATTTGGTACACAGACCTATGTTGGCCCAATAACGCAGCCTATTGATTTTTGTGAACATCGGTCCATATTTAGACCTAGTGCCCATATAAGGGTCCCACCAAAATTATATTATTTATACGCTGCAGGTCGCAAATATTAAGATATTTTGATGAAATTTGGTACATAGACCTATGTTGGCCCAAGGACGAAGCCTATTGATTTTGGTGAACATCGGTCCATGTTTAGAACTAGTGCCCATATAAGGGTCCCCCCAAAATTGGCTTGGTTACAAACTGCAAGTCGCAAATATTAAAATATTTTAATGAAATTTGGTGCGCTGACTCACATTATAGAAAATTTTGACACAAGCCTCATTTTAACCCATTCGAATTTCGGATCCAAACATTAGTTGGCTTTTAACCAGACTGGTGTAGGGTATTGTATAGTCGGCATGCCCGACTTTAACCTTTTTACTCGTTATTATTATTGAATTTTGGGAAGCTATTTGAATTAAACGGGTTGCTTGTTTCAGTTAAATTCATATTATGTATGCGATGCATATACTTTTTCTTTAAAAGTTCTCTATAAATTCTACAGCCCTTATAATTTGCAGAATGATATTGCAAGCAATTGACACACTGTGGTGGTGTATTTTCCGGTTATGGACAATTATCGATAGGATGATTTAATCCACACTTTACACAATTATACATTTTTCTGCAATATGCTTTAGAGTGACCAAATTGCTGGCATCTGTAGCATTGTATGATATCATTTCTTTTTATTGGGGGTTCAATTTTAATGATAGCGTTGAGTAAATGCCTAACTTCATAAATTTTCTTATTGTTTTGGTTAGGCTCTAAGTCAACAAAAAACATTGACATTGGTTGTTTAGATACTCTGCTTTTAATATTCATAATGTTTCTTACTTTATGGCCATAGCTTTGTATTTCATCTTTTATCGCAGAGATTGGTGTTGAGAAATGAAGATTCTTAACAACTACTCTATAAGCTTTTTCCTGCTTGAGTTGATAGGTGTGAAAATTTATTTTTTTATCATCAAGATATTTTACTATCACTCTATATGCCTTTACGTTTTTTGCCATTACTCTTACCTGACCATCTCTCAAAGATTTGTACGAATAATTTTTAACGTTTACTATTTTTGAAAAGTTATTCATCATCGCTCTTATATCTGAAGCGGTTTTTCTTCAGAAAGCTCTTTGTTAGCATTATCGTTATTATAATTATCATCATCATTATTGTCTACATCAAGTGCAGCAAACATGTTGCTGCTAGTACTTGGTATATCATCATTGTTGGTAGATTTTGTTATTTTGCTTGCATGCTTAACTAATTCTGGTGATCGATTTTGTCATCGTTTCATTGTTTTGTTTACAGCGACTGTCTGCCAGACAATATCGCTTTCTTCATTAGATTCGCTGCTACTATCCATTCTGCTGTAACAGCAGAGGATTAGTATAGCAGAATATTAATCCCTTTGTTTACTGCTTAATAATAAGTAATAATTTGTTGTTGATTTCAATACACAAAGTATGGAAAAAAAAGAGTTTTTTTTTCTTAAAACAATAACAAATGTTATTGCTTTTAATTTTAAATAGAATTATAGAAAAGAGATCACAATTAACGTCTGCACTTTATCACGGTTAAAAATAAACAGTGATAATAAAATTGAATTTAAAAAATTGTTTTTTTCTTAAAGGGAAAATAGGTGTTACGAAATAACCCTCAATGAAATACAGGTTGAAAATAATTTTCATAATGAAATAAACTTCTTTGTTGGAATTTGAAATCATTAAATTAATGAATTTTTCATTAAATCAATGAATTCAGATTAATGAAACGATTCATTAATAGTATGAATGAAAATTCTATCAGTGTAGTCTAGTGCATCACAATCAATTAAAACCTCGATTTTGATTTTTTTTTATTGTTACGGCCTTTTTCATTTTAGGGGTCGATATAGAATTTATAATCCATAAACTTTAAAGGAATTAATTCATATAACGAAAATTCAAAACTTTTAAATAAATTTCGGCAATCGCAACAGTATTAAAAATTATTGTACCTCGAACTACAAAAATTTGGTTAGCGAAAAAGCGGTTGGAACTACAAATATATTTTTAGTGTGAAATAGCAGTAATATCAGTTTTAACCCTCCTAAACCCCGAGATGGCTGACAATCTCAGACAACCCACTCTTGGAATTTTTCCTCTACAAAATATTCGAATTTCATTAAAATCGAAGATTATCATGTGAGCTAGTTTTATTTTTAGTAACCACAGTAATATTTTTTTATTTAATGAAAATGATTAAACTAGCAGACTGAAAATATTTTCACCCTATAGACTTGCTTTATAGGAAATAAATATATACAGCACACTTTATAAATATTCAAAATGTTTTTGTTAAACTCTACTCTGGTTAAAATTTTGGACGTGCTTTGATTTGGTTTATTTTTTTTTTTTTTAATCTACCAAAATATTTGAAAATATAAATAATTTTGTAGAATTTTTATATCCAAAATGAATAAAACTTTATGTTTAAAAATAAAGTAGGCTATAAATTTAAAATACTCTTTTATATTAAGGGCCATAATTTTTAATAAATGTAGCTATTGTAAATATAATTTCTCCTTTTTTAACAAAATATAAATAATATGGAACATGCAAGTTGTTAATATAAATGTATTAAGTTTGCTTAAATCAATAATATATATTAAGAATTTTTATATCATCAAATTGACCTAATATTGTGAAACGAATTATAATTAAAATCGTTGCAAAAAAAAGCTACTTATTAACAATTAAACAATTTAAAATCTCAGCGATATTTAACCTTTAAAAAATTTTTCTTTACCGAATATAAACCAATTAGTAGCATGGAAACCCATTATTTAATCTTTTTTTTTTGGAAAATGGACTTAAGCTTTTGCTTTCAAAATTATTCAAATTTATTTACACTAGCGAAATTCCCAAAAATGCACCTTATAGCTAAATTCTAAATTAGTAAGAATCTCACCAAATTAGAGATCCTAATTAATGTGAAATCAGTAAAACCTAATTAAAACTTTCTTTATAAATGTTCCTCAAACTGCTCTTTAATAAGTTCGTTGCTTAAGTGTTTTGTGGTATTTACTAAAACTCAATGGTGTTCCCTATCGCGTTTGTTTCTTAAGTCTTTTGATTTTTTTTTATTTTTTTTTTATTAAAATTAAAGTTTTTATGACTTTTTCCATTAGTTTTTCTTTCGTCTTAAGGGTTTTTAATGAAAATAACTGTTTTATAGTTTTCAACGCTTGTAAATTATAATTTAAAAATCAACCACTTAACAATAGCGCTAAGCAAGTAATCAAAGATAAGTACGTTTTAGCAGCAGCAACAAAAACAACATACCATCGAAGACATTGATTTTGCTGAAAAAAAAAAAAGAAATAGCTTTAGTGTTATTGATTCGATTTAGTTTAACACACAATATACAGAAATGAAATAAAGAATATAATAAAAAAAATGGAAAATCAGTTAAAAACATGCAACAATAACAACATTTACAAGAGCAACTACTTACAATATTTAACTACACAAAACATTATGGTTTTTCATTTATGCTTAACACATTTTTCATCATTATCAATATTATTGTATATTAAAACAAGAAATGCACAATGGTCTGGAAACTAACGAAATGTAAATAAATTTGTTTTATCCGCCTTTTCTTAGGAGAATGGAAAATATTATAAAGAAATATTATAAAAATGATAACTTAACTTAAACTAATTAAGAAGCAAAAAAAAACATTTTTGTCAATTTTTATATTTTTTAATTTTCAATATTTATGATATAATATTGTATATTGCACTGGTATAATTTTTTTAGCATTTTTTATTTCCAGCAATTAATCTATAAAGATATTGCTAATACGACTTGATGCACAGTAGACCGTACCTCAAAAAAAAAGTTCGCCGTACACCCTCCAATATGAAGTATTTTTCCAAGGCAATTTTAATTTGCCGAACGTATGGGTTGCCGTTTACAATTTTTCGTTAAAGCTTCGGCATTTAAAGTCGAATTTTAAAGTGTGAATTATCGATGTTTTTGTCTCGAGAAGACCAGGGTTTTGCTATAAAGGAAAAATCCAATGAAACAAATTTAAAAAGTTGACCCCTACGTTCGGCTACCAATATATAAAAAAAAATTCTACTGGGTTTATCGAAAAACTTTCTTAGAGAAAGTTTAATGATTTTTTTCGAGCTTTAATTTTCTGATATTAGGGTCGTACAATGTACGATGGTGGTCGCAACTGAGATCGGGTGGATAACTACTAGAAAGGGATACTTGAGATCAATGGCCCTAAGAGCAAAACACTGGTCTCCTCGAGAGAAAAACATCAATTTATCATACTTTAAGATCCGACTATAAATGCCAAAGATATAACAAAAAATGTAAAATGGCGACCCCTAGTTTCGGCAAAAAAAAAAAAATTTTTTTTTGAAACCTCCTTGCAGAATTCTTCATATTAGAGGCTGTACGGCGCACTCTTTTTTTCCTGTAAGGTAGTACGCTCTAATGCACAGTGCTCGTTGCTTTTTGTACTCCTAACCCAATTTTCGTAATATCCAGTTACACTTACTGGGGTTTCAACTGACACCTTATTGTTGTATCCCATATAAAATTTGAATTTTACTGTACATTCACCAATATATTCCTGTATATACTGAGAAAACAGATTTATTGTGTCAACCGAATTTCTTGCCAACAGAATCGTTTCGTTGGAACAGCAGATATATTTATACCCTACACCACTATGTGGTCAGGGTATTATAAGTTTGTGCTGATGTTTGTAACACCAAAAAATATTGGTCGTAGACCCACCTTATAGTATACCGATCGGTTCAGAATTTTTTTTTATTTCGATTTAACGATGTCCGTCTGTCCGTCCGTCCGTCCGTCCGTCCGTCCGTCCGTCCGTCCGTCTGTCTGTCTGTCCATGCAATCTTGTACGCACTCTACAGGTCGCACCTATTAAGATATTTCGATGAAATTTGGTACATAGACCTATGTTGGCCCAAGGACGAACAAGTTTGATTTTTTTGAACATCGGTCCATGTTTAGACCTAGTGCCCATATAAGGGTCCTACCAAAATTATATTGTTTATACGCTGCAGGTCGTAAATATTAAGATATTTTGATGAAATTTGGTACACACACCTATATTGGCCCAATAACGCAGCCTATTGATTTTGGTGAACATCGGTCCATGTTTAGACCTAGTGCCCATATAAGGGTCCTACCAAAATTATACTGTTTATACGCTGCAGGTCGTAAATATTAAGATATTTTGATGAAATTTGGTACACAGACCTATATTGGCCCAATAACGGAGCCTATTGATTTTGGTGAACATCGGTCCATGTTTAGACCTAGTGCCCATATAAGGGTCCTACCAAAATTATACTGTTTATACGCTGCAGGTCGTAAATATTAAGATATTTTGATAAAATTTGGTATACAGACCTACATTGGCCCAGTAACGCAGCCTATTGATTTTGGTGAACATCGGTCCATGTTTAGACCTAGTGCCCATATAAGGGTCCTACTAAAATTATATGGTTTATACGCTGCAGGTCGCAAATATTAAGATATTTTGATAAAATTTGGTACACAGACCTACGTTGGCCCAAGGACAAAGCCTATTGATTTTGGTGAACATCGGTCCATGTTTAGACCTAGTGCCCATATAAGGGTCCTACCAAAATTATATTGTTTATACGCTGCAGGTCGCAAATATTAAGATATTTTGATGAAATTTGGTACACCGACTTATGGCAGCCGAAGGACGAAGCCTATTGATTTTGGTGAACATCGGTCTATGTTTAGACCTAGTGCCCATATAAGGGTCCCCCCAAAATTATATTGTTTATACGATGCACGTCGTAAATATTAAGATATTTTGACGAAATTTGGTACACAGACCTATTTTGGCCCACGGACGAAGCCTATTGATTTTGATGAACATCGGTCCATGTTTAGACCTAGTGCCCATATAAGGGTCCTACCAAAATTATACTGTTTATACGCTGCAGGTCGCAAATATTAAGATATTTTGATGAAATTTGGTACACAGACCTATATTGGCCCAATAACGCAGCCTATTGATTTTGGTGACATTAGTTGGCTTTTACCCAGACTGGTGTAGGGTATTCTATAGTCGGCATGCCCGACTTTAACCTTTTTACTCGTTTTTATTTTTATTATTTATTTGTGGCGGCTAAAATTAGATTTATACAACAAAATTTGGGCTAAACTATAAACTATTCCAACTATTTATACCCTACACCACTAAGTGGTCAGGGTATTATAAGTTTGTGCTGATGTTTGTAACACCAAAAAATATTGGTCCTAGACCCACCTTATAGTATACCGATCGGCTCAGAATTTTTTTTTTTATTTCGATTTAACGATGTCCGTCTGTCCGTCCGTCCGTCTGTCTGTCCATGCATTCTTGTGCGCACTCTACAGGTCGCAAATATTAAGATATTTTAATGAAACTTGGTACACCGACATAGGACGACGCCTATTGATTTTGGTTAAAATCGGTCGATGTTTAGACCTAGTGCTCATATAAGGGTCCTACCAAAATTATATTGTTTATACGCTGCAGGTCGCAAATGTTAAGATATTTTGATGAAATTTCGTAGACAGACCTATATTGACCCAATAACGCAGCTTATTGATTTTGGTGAACATCGGTCCATGTTTAGACCAAGTGCCCATATAAGGGTCCTACCAAAATTATACTGTTTATACGCTGCAGGTCGCAAATATTAAGATATTTTGATGAAATTTGGTACACCGACCTATGTCAGCCTATGGATGAAGCCTATTGATTTTGGTTAACACCGGTCCATGTTTAGACATAGTGCCCATATAAGGGTCCTACCAAAATTATACTCTTTATACGCTGCAGGCCGCAAATATTAAGATATTTTGATGAAATTTGGTACACCGACCTACGTCAGCCCAAGGATGAAGCCTATTGATTTTGGTTAAAATCGGTCGATGTTTAGACCTAGTGCCCATATAAGGGTCCTACCAAAATTATACTGTTTATACGCTGCAGGTCGCAAATATTAAGATATTTTGATAAAATTTCGCAGACAGAACTAGATTGGCCCAATAACGCAGGCTATTGATTTTGGTTAACACCGGTCCATGTTTAGACCTAGTGCCCATATAAGGGTCCCCCCAAAATTATATTGTTTATACGCTGCAGGTCGCAAATATTAAGATATTTTGATGAAATTTGGTACACAGACCTATATTGGCCCAATACCGCAGCCTCTTGATTTTGGTGAACATCGGTCCATGTTTAGACCTAGTGCCCATATAAGGGTCCCCCCAAAATTGGCTTGGTTACAAACTGCAGGTCGCAAATATTAAGATATTTTAATCAAATTTGGTGCGCTGACTCACATTATAGAAAATTTTGACACAAGCCCCATTTTAATCCATTCGAATTTCGGATCCAAACATTAGTTGGCTTTTAACCAGACTGGTGTAGGGTATTGTATAGTCAGCATGCCCGACTTTAACCTTTTTACTCGTTTTATTTCAATTATGTTAGGAATATATTCGATAGTGTTTGCTGAAACCCAAACATTCAGTGAGCAAGAAACTGGGTTATCACAATGAATAATTTTAGATATAGATCTGAAAATGGATCATCTTGTCGCTATTTAATTGCATTTTAATTAAAATTCTTTATAAAACTGCACTTTTTAAATCCTGGTATTTGAAAAATTCTTGCGTTTCAAATAATATAAATTTCTTACCCATAGCAGAAAGTAGTAAAACCAACCAAGGAACAAAGGCAGCAACAAACAGCTCTAATTTAAAATTATAAAACGACATTGCCTTAAACCAACGTCATCAACTATATTATATATTTTTTTTTCTCCAAAGTTAAAGAGATTCATTTTTTTATATTTATTTCAGTTATTTTTTTTTTTTTCTTTTGCCCTCAATCCATAGGATCAAGATCATAAATAGCAATACAATTTTTTAAGATTTTTTTTTGTGTAACCTGGCAATAGTTTAAGACATTGCTAACTGTTTCAAACGATCAATCAATATACAAAAAGTTTATAAAAAAAATCAGCAACAGAATGAAATAAAATAACACCAGCAGGAGCAAAACTGTATTGTGCTGAATAAATGGCAAGTGATCTTCTTATTTCATAAAGAAATTTTTTTATCTTAACGAGGGGTTTTTGTTCTTAAGACGTCAATGGTAGTCGACGTAGAAGAAGCAGGAGAAAAAGAAACGTGATCGATTGATTTAAGCGATCGCGCTTAAACTTGACTATGAATACTTATTTATTTTTTATTTTATTTTATTTTTATTTTTATTTATTTATTTAACAACAACATATTGTTTGATATTATTATGCTTAATCTTAAAAATGCAGTGGCTTTTGTTAAGTATTTATTCATGGCATTTTATACTGTCTTTCTTTTGATAAATAAATTTTTCATATTTCTAAATACCCTACATTACTTTGTAATAAAAGATATAAAAGTTGAAGATTATGTAACCAGCTAAATTTTTTTAAAATCGGTTATCCCGGAATCTTTTCTAGAACAGGTGTTTTTACCACCGGTTCTATGGAAGTTGTTCTAAAACTGATTCCCGAAAGTCGAAATGCAAGATTTCTAAA
Source organism: Leucophora obtusa (assembly GCA_949987735.1). Classification (NCBI taxonomy): domain Eukaryota; kingdom Metazoa; phylum Arthropoda; class Insecta; order Diptera; family Anthomyiidae; genus Leucophora; species Leucophora obtusa. The sequence continues at coordinate 301,886,930 of OX465295.1, read as the reverse complement.
TTAAATTATCTGATTCTAAATTAAGATGTTATAGTTTCGAGGAAAATACCTTATTGCTTAAAGGTCAAATTCCAAACAAAAAAAAACCGGTTATAGAACATAAATCCGAAACTATGCTACTGCAGTAATTCTGCAATCAGTTGTTTAAATTTTACGGTTTTTCTGGGAAGAATTTAAATCTCCAGAACCCAATCATTAACCTTAACATTGTTTTTTTTTTTTTTAATCGCAAAAATTTTAATTTAAGACCTTGCTTTTGTGTTTAAATTTTGATTTTTAATTGTCTTATGTATTTTGTACTTACACTCATACAAATAAGTCCGTAAAAATAGCAGAAAAATTTACTAAAAATTAGTTAAAAATGATGCTGCAAAAAAAACTGCTATTATTAGCAGAATCAGTTTGCTAAATATTAATAAAATGAAAACAAAAACTGTTAAATTTACAGAATTTTATTAATATTTGAGCTGAATTATTGTTAATTGCAAATAACAATTTAACTTGCTGAAATCAGCAAAAAAAATTGCTAAATAATAGTATAATGAAAATAGCAAAAAAAAAACTGTTAAACTTAAAATTTTCTGAAATCAACAAAACTCTTGCAGATTACTAGTGGACTGGAAAAAGGTAAAAAAGGAGCAAATGAAATGAAAATTAATAAATAAAAAATAAATGTGTATTTAGAAACATACTTGGGACCAGTTTATTCAATGTGTCAATTAATTGAAATTTTTTCAATTGGCATTGTTCAATGCCTAAATGCCCATTTATAATTGATGAAAGAAGTATTTGTTTTCATGTTTTAATAAAAGAATAAATTAAGAAAAAAAAAATAAAAATTCGCGTATTTCTTACATTTTTTTTATATTACAATGCTTTTTCTTCAATTATGTGTACATTTCATTACCATTGTTTTCATCAATGCTAATTGAAAAAAAGTTCATTGGCATTGAATGGTGATGAAATTTGTTGGCATTGATATTGAGATAAAGTAATGCCAATTATATTTCAATGCCAATGAAAATTTCCCAAGAATGATTTTTTGTAAAAGTGGTAATATGTATAGACAATAATAGGGGTTTTCATATAAACTCGTATTTTACTCGTAAACGGTGTAAACCTGGTATGTTTATGAGTTTAATGTCAAACTCCATACATAAAAAATATGGGTTATATTTATACAAGGTTTACAAGGCATTTACGAGTTTATATGAAAATCCCAAATATGTTAACCATAACAAAATGTATTTCAGAGACCCTTCTTTTGATTTTTCATTGTTTGCTGATCGGATATGTACTTCCGAATTTATTTGAGTTTCCATTTTCACCTCTAAAGCTCCACCCACAGGAAAGAAGGTGTGGCCGATTATAAATATCGTATTCTTTATTAAATAAGCTTAAAAAGTACAATATTGGGGGAAAAATTATGGTCATCCCCGTAAACTCCACTTGCTCCTCAGAGATACTTTTAATCACAATTTTCAGATTAAAATGGTTTGTCCAAAATAAACCTTGATCTTTGAAAATTAATGTATTACGATAAATAGAAACTTTTCTTATAAATTTTAAAATTTAGGTATTTTGTGAGTAGGACAAGTTTTCAACCATTTCAATTTAGCTTTATTTAAAATTTTGCATTATTTAAAAATATGCAGCAATTTTTATGAGTCATTTAACATTCTGTTTATAAGCGCTCCAAAATTGGTGGTTCAGTTTACAAAAAATTTGTAAAATTAGCAAATCTTCTGTTAAAAATTAGTAACTAAAATTCAGAAAAATACTGTAAAGTTAACAAATTTATTGTTAAAAATTAGTAACTAAATTCAGCAAAAAAAAATAGCAAAAAAATTTGTATGTTAGTAATGTGGAGGTAGCAAAAAAATTAACTAAAAATTCAATTTTAACTTAAAATTAGTAAGTGTAGCAATATCAGGCTTTGAAATTTAAATAAATTTAATAATTTAATTAAAAGTTATAAAAACAATTCCCTGCACTCTGAAATGCACTGCAGTCACTACTAGATGTATCGCTGACCCATCATGGTGATTTAGGTGGTTAAAGCCAAATTTGTGTTTAACCATATAAATCACTTTGATTTTAACCTCATAAATCGTCATGATGCGTAATCGATACGTCAAAAATATGTATGAGAAAAATGCTAGCCACATATGTTTATGTACCCAGCAAAAAAAGTCATTACAAAAAAGTTATTTTAAAAGCACTCCGAATAACATCAACTGATTGTGAAGTAGTTGCAATTTAGCTCTAACACTGATTTATTTTACACGTGATGTCCCATGTTGTCAGTAGTTCAATTTAAGCATTTTGTTGGTAGTTTAAAAGTGATTACATGATGTTAATAAAAGTATGGTTTTTAGGTATACATTTTCATCACATCAATACGAGTACATTTTGTTTGCATTTTTAGAGTGATTTAGAAGTACTCTTTATAATATATAATATAATACATTTTTCAAAATGATTTAAATGTGCTTTTTATATGTCTGAATTAGCATATTTTAGAGGCAATTTTAATGTTTAGCCTTTACAGAGCCCATTTCTGAACCTATTGTGCAACAAAGGCTTCAATTTATTATTATTTGTAGGGCAACATTAAGGAAACACTTCTTTTGCATCTGAATCAATTCGATTAAGTCAAAATCAGACAAAACAAATTTTTTTTTTAATTTTTGTTCATCAGTTTGTTTTAAATAAGTTTGTAACATGTTTACTTCAGTCTTTAAATTCGAAAAAGATACGATATTGAATCAAATAAGATTAATACATTAAGACCGAGTTTTTGGGATGTCAGTCAAACTTGGTTTAGTTAAACCGAAAACGAAAAATAAAATAGATTTTAGAAGCAGTATTCCACTTATAAACTGCGTTAAACTATGTTTAAATGTAATCTACATCCTAAAAGCTGGGCCTAAAAGTTATATTTAACCCTCTGACTATTTTTTTTAAAACATTACTCAAAGAATTTTCAGAATATTAAAGCGTACTAGGAAACTATTTTTTCATTTTACAACTCTACAGTAATAAGGCCATTATTATAAATTTGCTGAATCCGCAGATCCATGATTGAAATTTTAGCTTTAAATTCATTAAAGAATCCGAGAACCGTTGGAGGACAGTTTTTCCCCAGACATATTTCGAAGGCGAATACCAGTCGTCATTTGAATTTTGCAAGTCAACCATCGTTAGCTTAAAATCAACGTTTTCATTAAATGCTGCATTAAGTTCCAATGCTATAATTTACAATCGTGATTAGTTAAATTCTTATGTTGAAGAAGTTCATTTAGCAAAATTTTAACTTTAATTAAAATTTGGAAATTTAATGGACATTTTAAAGTTGACGTTATTTTTTTAAATCTATTTTTGAGTTGAAGAAATAATATATTTTTTGTCACTATAGAATTATTTATTTAGCTTGATTTTACGACTTTGAGGTGTAATAACAATTAAAGCATATCGACATTTAAAGCAGGTGACATTTATAGAACTTTTATTGTATAAGCAAAGGTAAGGGCCAACAATTACCTTTATTTGGGGAGTTAGAGGGTCTCTGAAGACATCAAGGTTTAAAGTTTAAGTTCAATGCCAGAAATAAGTCAAAATTTAAAATGTGTTTAAGGGTTAATTTTGTACTTATACACAATTGCCGCTCAAATACCCACAAACCTAAATTTAAGGACGAAACCATGTGAATCTTCTATTTCGTGTAAAACACTATGTGGAGCATTTCTGTAGAATATTTTAACCCTCTAACTTACGGGTCTTTTTGTCCCTTTTAAAAACGGGGCCAAAAAAGTCCCTTTAACTGAAGAGTTAGAGGGTAAAATAGTTCCACAAAACTGTACCTCGTAGTGTTTTATATAATTTCGCTGAACACATCCTATAGCCAAAATGGAAGATTCACATGGCTTCCTAGTGCACATATGTAAAAAATCTATAACTTATTAGTTTTTAGGCTTTCTGTCATGGAATGGACGAAATATTAAAAAAAAAATTATTTTTCTCCTAATCTACGCTATATTCCCAGCAAAACCTTGGTAATGGGTTTGACCTTTTTCTCGCATTACCTGGCAATGGGTACCCCTTTACCCTTGTTTTTACTTAGAAACCTAAAGTAATACCTTACTAATATTGTGATGCATCAATACTTAAGTGGGAGGTATGAAATAATGAGTTACCGATATGGAGATATATCACTACTTATTTGGAGGCTATAAAATAATATATTAGCGATATTGTGTTTTATAATAACTTATTATTAAGGGTAAAAATAATAAGTTATTGGTATTACATAATGTAACTACTTAATATACGAAAGTATGATTTAATAAAAATTTAGAATCTAATTACATTGCTCGGATCGGTGTACTTTTAAACAAAGTCATTACTGGTAACGTCTTATTTTATTTCCTATATGTAACCAATGAAATATGTACTAATGTGTAATGACTTACTTCACTCTATAAAAGTATGTAGTTATTTTAGCTAACTAGTGAATTTAATATTACAAGTAACAACTTATTTCAGTACTTCCTTCGTAATCACTTATTTTATGCTATACCGGTACGACTTAGGCAACCATTTACCCCCAATGACACCCCCATGTTAAAATAATGTGTTATGCGACCAAAGTGTAAGTAGTTACAATTTTTGGTTTCTTATTACATTTCCCTTTACCTGGTAATAGAAGGTTTTCCTGGGTTGCTTATCCGTGATGAAGAGTATACCTATTTAAAAGTCTCCAGAATTAAATGAGACATTCAAAATTTAGTTTTGATAAAATATATTATGTTTACCGCTTAAAACACCACTAACGGTCATGAGAGGGTTAAAAGTTTGTATAAAGAAAATGTTTGCCTTTTCATTGTGTAAACAACAGCTATGTAACTTAATCACCAGAAACTTCTAGTTTAAGAGTTATAGATGGATAAATCCATGAACCTTTTTTAGGGTAATTTTGAGGACATAAATGTAAACAGCCTGGCCGGTTTATATCGCACGAAACCAAATTTTTGCACACATCTGATTTTTTTACTCTCATCCTATTCGAAAATGTGCGGGGAGCTGCAAAATTAACACTTTGCACATATGGGCGCTCTAATGTACACTTATTATTTGGCGCCCAATCTCATGTTAGGGGTTAAAACTAGGGTCAGAATTGAAACAATTTTCCGTTTTTTTAATTTATTTCTTATAATTTCAAAGTCAAATTGGTTAATAATTTTAAGCTTTTTTGGAGACGTATCTAAAGGTATACAAAATATACCCGAAGAGTTCCAATTTTTTTCATTCAGTTATTATTTTTTTCGAATAGCAGATTTGTATGGAAAATTGTTGTTGGATTTGCGGAACATTTCAGTCCTTTAATTCTTCAACTTAAGGGACTTTTTTGACACTTTTTAAAAAGGGCCAAACGAGACCATTTAATTGCAGTGTTAGAGGGTTAAAAGGTTCACAAAAATGTCCCTCGTAGTGTTTTACATAAGTTCGCAGAACATATCCTATACCTAAAATGGAAGATTCACATGGTTTCCTATGCCGATTCACAATAAACATTTTCAAAAGAGGGGAAATTTTAACCCCCCAAAAACATAGGGTCAGACGAAAACTTTTAAAAATCCGATACCTTATATTTGTCTTTGGTCCCTCTGCCAGTATTAGTTGTCATCAGAACCTTTTTTTTTGTACAGTGTAATTTATTTTCCAACACATAACAATTTTAAATTTATGGCCGCCATATTGGATCCGCCATGTTGAATTTTTATAATTTGATTTCAGATTCGTAATCTGCTACGCAAAAACTTCCCTTGGTGGAAATTTGAAGTAAATCAAGCGACATAAGAAATTTAATGAAAAAATTGTTTGTCGCCATATTGGATCCACCATTTTGAATTTCAAAATTTTAATTTCAGAGTTTTAATCAGCGGATCCTAGACCTATATAATCGATTATTTTAAGTCCAATATATTAAAAACTAAAAATGAATGGCCGCCATCTTGGTTCCGCCATTTTGAATTTTATATTTTTTGATTTCAGATTCGTGATCAGCAACAACCAAACCCCCCTTTGTGATACCTTTTAGCCTCATATACTCAATATTCTAGTTTTGGCCAAAATTCGATGATGCTGGCACACAGTGTTATGCTTCCAATATTTTCAATTAAAATTTTACGTAATACTTCATTATTGAGCAAAAACGAAGGTCAAGTTACCAAGTTATAAAGTTGTTATATATACGATGGAGCTTTTCCTTTGAATTTATAAGTAATAAATATTTTAGGGTATTTCAAGTGCAATCTCAATCGATTTCAAAATTCTGCCTAGTTATATTTTCATTCATTTTCTTTATACAAGTGGCTTCTACGGCAGTGGCAGCTTTGTAATACAGCTCCGAACGGTATGCAAGCATATTTAATTCCGGCCAATATGTCAGCCTGTCAGTTTATTTTTCTACATTATTCTTAACTGCCTTACAAAAACAGTCATGTTTTTCAAACTAAAAAGCCTCTATTGGCGGTATTTAACATTTGATGATTGATGACTCGTTTAAATCTCTCTTTCATTCTATGCAACTCCTCAACTCCCCTTAGAAGATCATGACTTTGAACAGGAGAAAAAAATATAAATTAAATCACAACGTTTTAATTCATATTAAGATGATTAAGTAAGTAATTGTTTAACAATTTTCCGTCTATTCAGAAAAAAAAAATCAATTTCAATTGAGAACAAAAAAACCCTACTTAAAAACCACAACTAACAACAGCTGTTCATGCGGTTAACTGATTTTATAATCTATAATAAAAATAAGTGTGTTTGTGTGTATCAACAGAATTTATAAACAACACTTTGATTAAAAAGTTGACGTTAATTAGTATCTGAGATATTAAAAGTTTTCTATCGTTTAACTTTACTTAATTTCTCACAATTAGCCACATGAATTCAATAGAATGTAATTGAGAGTTTGTTCATTTTATCATACACTTTTTGACCATAGTGTATATATATCTTTGTTAGTTTTGATGTATAAAGTTTATAATTTTCTTTCTTTTCGTCATCGACATTTGAAATTGTTCCGTATTGTTAGTATAAGTATTATAAAATTGAATTCAATTGAATTTTTATCTATTGTATGTAAGACAAGACAAGGTCTAGTTCATTGTTAATTTTATTTTTATATGCAATTCATAACATTTATGAGTAATTTTTGCAGTTGTTATTTTTTATTTTATAAATAATTTTTTTTTATAATTTCACTTGATTTTTTATTTAATAAAAAACATTTTTGTTAACTTCTGAACTTGTTTTGGTTTTGGAATTAATGTATTTGTGGGTTTTTCGATATTATTATATCGTCAGCTTGTCTGGAAGTAGTGCTACTTGTTTTTGAACAAGTTTTCAGGAAAGCGAAAAAACTGATTTATATTATACTTTAAAGATATTTTATTGACATCATATGCCTTAATGATTCACGACCTCATTTACTAAAATACTGCATTAAAAGAAATGCGGATTTAATCTCTGTTACAGAGCGGTGCTTGGGTTTTACGAAAAACTACACATAACACCTCTTGAAGGAGCCGTTTTTCAAAATATAACACCTTTTATTTAGAAAACAAATTTAATAACTTAAAAAGCAGAATTTTTTGCAAATTTTGGGCATTTATTATGAAACATATCTATGACCTTTTCCGATCTTTCTGACAACATATGGATTCCGCTCCAAAAGAACTGATAATTTTTTTAGGCCAAGAACGAATCAAGCGAAATTCGTTTGATTCGTTTGAAGTGAAGCGTATTCCAATGAGAGAGTTCTGTATCGATCGAAACAAATCGTAGTCCGGCGTGCAAAACTTCCCAATCACTATTTTCTAAATAGTTTTAACCGGCCTTGCAACATCATCGTTGTCATCATGGAATATTACGGATTCATGTTTTCATTTTTTATCGTCAGTAATGATTCGATGCAAAAATTACTTCTTTTTGTGGCGTTCAAGCAGCATTTCGGACGTGCAAAATCGTCTTTCAACGTCTCTCGGCTTTAGCTCGTGTGGTGTCCAATTTCCTTGCTTTTGGATGAATCCTGCTGCCCGCAAACGTTTTGAAATTGCTGCTTGAGTAACTTATACATTGTTTACACCATTTCGTTCAATGAGTAAGTGTGAATAAATGACAGATGTGTACCCTCCAAAATGCTATATAAGTTATTAAAGACACAAACCATGTGTAAAAGATACGGCAACTGATGCGAAACCCGCATTTTTAAGTTATGCTCCACAATACGGTAAACCAAATTAACATAAATGGTACAATATGCACTCTAAAAAATGCGTTTAAAATCACTACTATAAAGTATGTAGCTTTTTTTGTAATAGTATGCAAAATGCGTAAATTTAGACACCAGATGTGTAAAATATTTGAGTACACATTTTTGTCTACAAAAATACCCAATAATTGTGGTAAAGCGCACTTTTTACTGAAAATAACACATTTTGTGTGTACGAATACAAAAGTGTGTAAATGTACAAACATTTATAAGAAATCTGAATTTGTCATTTTATTATTTGTTATAAAAAATACAATTAAAAATTAACAACAATAAACCCAATAGAACCAAAAAATTCATATAAACATAAAAATATAAGTAAAAACCGCGAAAATATATTATTATGAAATAGTTCGGGTCAAAGATATTAGTGCAGCGTTTGGATGTACAATATATTAAAAGATTTGTATTTTGTAAACTACACTCTAAAAAATACTTGTAAATTCACTGTTATAAAGTATGTATATTTTTGTTTAATGGTACGCAAAATGCCTAATTTTAGACACCAAATGTGTATTATTTTTGTATACACATTTTTGCCTACGAAAATACACATTAAATGCACTAATAGGCATTTTATATCTATAATTACACACATTGTGTGTAAAAATATTATTTTGTGCCTAAAAATAAATTTTAGGCACAAAGTGTGTAGATGTACAAACATTTTAAGGTAATAAAAAATTGTCATTTTATTATTTATAAAAAAGTAAAAAAGACAAATAAATAATATGTAACATCGAAAATTGAAACAAAATTAAGAAATCCGCGATAAATTTATTTAAAATTGATTTGAGTAGCTGAGTTGGCAGTGGTGGGCCTTTGGTGGTATGTATCTAAACAAAAATTTTTTATATTAAAAAGAAAACGCAATATTAGCTTCTTCTAAATTGTTTACAAATTACGAGGTCTAAGGGATTTTTTTGCACATGTGGTCATCAGTCATCACGCTTAATATCTCCTCAAAGCTGGAACAGTTTCAATTGTAAACAAAACGTGAACAAGTAAGGCCAATATTTTTTATATATGTATATTTAAAAAACTTACTGAACTGAATGTGTTAATTTAAAAGATGCACTAACATTATGTTTTTTACTGACGGTTTGTGAGTTAATTATTAATTAACCCAACAATTTGTTATTAATTTTTTACATTTCCTCTTTTGTAATAGTTAAGTTAAACTAAGGCTCTCAGTATGAGACCCACCTTAAAAAATGATGTCGTTAAAATTAACATGAATTCCGGTTAAAAGAGTGTACACTGAAATTACATTTAAATTTAACTGCAAAATAATCTATTGCAGTATACATTTTTCTAATTGCAAGTGCCGCTAATTTTACAGATATACTTCACTGTGTGTATCAAAAAATGGTCAAAGACACGATTTTTGTGAACTCTGATTTTGTTTAAAAAAATCTTACAGGCCATTAGAAGTTTTTTGCTTTTCATTTCTTCACATTTATTTTTTCACATTCACATATAATTTCCCTTTAGTTTATATTTAAATTTGAACGATTCCGTTTAATATTTCTCTATTTTACAGCCTGGACTTAGTGAAATCAGTGCTATAAATACCAAAAGTACCTAACAGATCTGTAAGTGGCAAAAATTCGTCTAATATGCAGCACGAAATTATTGCAGTTGGGCGGTAATACATGTCGTTAAGAGAAGCTTTAAAAATACCAAGAAAAAATCAAGATATTTTATATACAAATTAAGAAAAATTCCTTTAAAATAAAGATGGTATTAAAATAAAGTAGTTTTTAGTGTTTTAATACAAAAAATTAATATTCTACAAGATTTTACCAGAAATAATGTTTTGGTATTAATACGCACTTTAATATGTATTTTTAGGCATTTTGTATATATAATTACTCTTTAGAATTGTTTTTTTACGCATGAAAATGGGTAGATGTACAACCTGAAATAAAATAATTGAAATAAAATATACACTCATTTTATATAAATTTACACACATTGTGTGTATAGAAATTACACCCAATGTGTGTACCATTTAACATTTACACACATAGAGTAATATTACCGATATTATAATAGGTAAAAAGTTACCTACTATAAATAGGGTAAATTTCAATAAAAATTTATAAGAGTGTACATCCATATTTTAAAATATTTTCCAAATACCAAATAAAAACTATTTGTATGTTGTATGTAGATGAATACCTGGACATCAATCAATCGCAAAAATCAAGACTGGCAGCAAATATTTTTAAAGTTCAAAGGTAACTCAAAATTCCAGCCATTATTTGATCTATAAAAATTTTTATTGTCGCAAAATCCTTTTATCCTATAGACAGCCAAATGGGAATTAAATATTACTATTAATGGTGCTAGCGAAAATCCTGGCTCTGAAGGCGGTTCCCTGGAAATTTATCAAAGATCTCGCACACAATTTAAATGAATCAATATTGAGTCATTCCGATTGGTTTTATATTGCAAAAGAAGCGCATTTAAAAATTTAAGAGTATTTCTTGATGTGAACAAGGCTTAAAAGTTCATTATTATGGTGCATTTTATCCAAGAGTTAGTCGAAAACATACGGGGTTGTTCTGAAAATTTAATTCACATAAAATCGTTCGTTTTCATATAAAATTACGTATTGCTGCTAATATTTTGTGTGGATTCGTTTTTTAGAATACCTCCGATATTCGCAATAAATTTGTACACTCTTAGAAGTAAGTCTACAGAAATTGCAGAAAAAGCTACTAAGAATTAATTTAAAAGGGTCCTGCAGAAACAACTTCTGACATTAGTAGAATCTGTTTAAGACAGTAAAACAAATCTTATAAATCTACAAAATTTAAGTCACAATTAGGTTATATTTTAGTTAATTTTAATTTACAATTTAGCCTGCTGAAATCAGCAAAATATTAGTAGACAAAAATAGCAATACAAAACAGTTAGAAGGACAAATTTCTTTTTTACCATTTTTACTCATATTTGCTTACTTGCCATTTTTCGATATTATATTTCGTGGGCTTATTATTGGTTTGACCCACATTTCTTCATTTTTCTATGTCAAATGGGCAAGTATATGAAATTTGATACTACACTAAGAGAATTATCTGCATGATATTAATGAATTTTTGCATAAAACCTATGAAGTTGCACTGGAACTCGTCCATTGAAACTTTTCATTGAATTAATGAAATTTTTCATAAAATTTTGTGAAAAATTTCATTTTATTTACTAAAAGTTTCATACACTCAATCAAAATGTTTCATTAAAACTGGATTCATAAAATATATGAAGCTTTTGCATCAAATTTAAGAAATTTTACATTTACATTGTGAAGAAAACCTCATTAGTTTACTGAAAAATCTCATTAAAACTCGTCCAGTAAAATTCCCTCTGTGTATATCTCATATATGATATGAGATATCGAGAAATGGGTTGCGGAATCAGAAAGAGGATATTTACATTACATGTAATCCATTCCTAACTCATTTTTTTCAGAAATGGTCAGTAGGTCAAACCAATAATAAGCTAACGAATTTTTAAGCTCAGGATTGGTTTTTCTAAGGTTTTTGAGCATTAAAATCCGATCATTTTTGCCAGAAGTACAATTTATTTTGCCATTTTTGCCTCCTGTGGGTATATCACAAAATTTTAGTTTCATTATATATGTATGTAAATTAGATTGAATCAAATTTATTCATTAGATTACACTGTGAGACAAATGGTAGGGGTCAGTGATCGGGAAGGGTTCAAACTACCGGGGAAAGTTATATCGGTAAAAAAGAAGTTATACGTGTCCCGGCGTTTCGCTGGGTCACCTCTAGGAATCGAGATATATCGATTTGACCTTTGGTGGTCAATAAATGTATGAAGAAAAAAATATTTTTTGCCTAAAATATTAAAAAAAAGTAATAAACAAAAGGTTATTGATTTTTATTGTAGCGGTAACAAACATTTATTTTTACCGGCAAAACTGTTGAGTATATAGAAAAACGTTATATGAACAGATTAAAGGAATTGTAATTTTTAATTTTTTTAAAATTGTTTGAGCAAAATCGGACTAGTGGTTCTCGAGTTATGTCAAAAAAAAGATATATCTCGATTCCTAGGGGTGACCCAGCGAAACGCCGGGACACGTATAACTTGTTTTTGACCGATATAACATTTCCCGTTGGTTTCATCCCATCCCGATTTTGACTGTCGCATAGTATTATTATTCGCATGGAAAAAATGTAAAGAAAGTTTTGTACCTCTAACATTTTCTTGTAGATTTCAGCCAAGTAAATTGTAATTTGTAATGAACATTTATACATATAGCTAAAACTTTGCAAATTTAACAGTTTTTGTTACTGTTTTTGTGTTGCAAATGTCCAGCAAACATATTCTGCTTATTTAACTACTTGTCTCTGCAGGAGAACTTATTTTATATTAACTTAACCAAAAATCTTTAAAGACTTTTTTCGTGTATATATAATGTTAGCTTGTATTACATATATTTTCTTCCTTTTTTCCGAATCAGGTTTTTAATACGCATGGTTTGAGCGCTACTACTTTAAAGAATTACAAATTATATAATTTTACAGAATATCCAGTTGTGGAAGCCTTGTTGCTCTAAACTTTATCTTATTATTCTTTGGAAGAATCCCAGAAGGCTATCATTATTTTATAATATATATAATGATATAATTAAAATAATGCTGTAGCGCTATTTTTTTTTAATAAAAATGTTAAAATGCACTTCATTTATATCTTTTAATAAAATAATAAAATTTTTAAGTAGTTTAAACTTAAAAACGCTATAATAAGTAGATATGCGCATTTACTTTTATTTATCAGCATTTAAATATACGTTTCCAAACATTATGTGCTTAAGTTTACACACATTGTGTGTACGAATATTACACACAATGTGTGTATAATTTTAAACTTACACACATGGAGTAATTTTACTGACATTATAGTAGGTAAAAAGTTACCTACTATAAAAAGGGTAAATTTCAACAAAAATTTATAAGAGTGTGTAAACTGAAACTGATTAACATTTTATTTCAAAAATATAAAATCAATAAGAAAATTGAACAAACAAAAATAAAACAAATACATTTTTAGTAGCAAAGATTGTCCCACTTTAAAATGCGGGATTCACAATAGATAGCGCATGTTTTTCACATGGTTTGTGTCTTTAATAACTTACACGGCATTTTTAAGGGTAAACATCTGTCATTTATTCTCACTAAGTTAAGTTATACGCCAAATATTTTAGCCATAAGTGTATCGAATTAGATTCCATAATCTAATGAAACCAAAACCAAAAATTGTTTACAAACGCGTAATTTTTCACCATTAGCAGCTGGAAAATAACATTCGTAGCGATATTCCTTTTTTTAAAGGAATCGTCGTCGACGGCCACCATTTTTTTATAACCAAAAAAAATATTAATTGTAAGCATAAATGATTTTTTGTTTGCTTAAAACTTAGAACTGTTATGTTTGGCCGGTGTTTGCTCAAATGAAGGCATGTTAACAGATTTTAAGTGAACAAAGTGGTAGTGAAAACTGCTATTAACCACTTCTTATTAAATAAACAAAAAATTGTTGATTTTTGATATTTATTTAAAAACAAAAATTGTTTTTTCGACCTTTTTAATTGATTAATTAAAAATTTATTGATTTAGTTCGAGACCAATTTCCTTATTATGAATCAACATAATAAGTACTTTTTTCAAAAACTGCTTTCAAAACCACTTTCTATAGAAAACTGATGAAGGCGACCTGGAAAGTCCCCGAAACGATCGTCTTTTCATTCCCGAAAGTGTAGAGGTTTTTGAAAGCAAAAACTCTGTGAAGTATTTGTCAGGGGAGTATTCTGATGAAGAAAAATAGCAGTTTTTAAAAAAAGTACTTATTATGTAAGTTCATGATAAGGAAATTGGCCACGAACTAAATTAATAAATTTCTAATAAACCAAAAATTTTTATATATAACTTAACACATAACAATTTGCAGAAATATTTTATATATGAGTTACACATAGCACTTTTTGCTATCTTCTTAACCTATTATTAACCTATTGGTACATATGTGTATGACCAATAGAGCTTCTCAATGGTACAATAAAAAAAAATAAAAATAACACATGACACATGACACTACTTGCAGGCTAGCCGACAATATCTAAGTTTGACATTTCAATCACAAACAACTCCGTACAAAAGAGTAAAAAATTTGTTTTTTTTTATAGAATATCCTTGAAAACAAGACATGTCTGGATATGCTTGAACATGCTATATATACCGCTGGATGTGCCTAAAAAAACCTTTCATATGATACCCATATTGGATACGTTGCACAGTGCTTTGATCCCATATAACGATGGGACAAAAATAGAAGGAGTGGAGAGATAGTTTTGAAATTTGGTACACTGTCATAGAACCCTATGGTCAAGAAAAATTTCAATTCGAAATATCGGGCCAAAGACACGCGCACCTCCCATAGGTACTGAAATTTAAAAATATTATAGTAGCTACATTAATGGACGTAAAATTACAAAAAATATCCATTGAGATGCACATAAAACTGGAAACGTTTGTGCCAAGTTTTATCAAAATCGAAGCAAGGACTCTTAGTCCTGCCATATATCCTTTATCTTAAAATCTTTAAAAAACCTGCAGAAATTATCCGATTGCTATGAAATTTAGCACTTAGTTCAAGCCATATTTGTGCCAAATTTGGGTAAAATCGATTCATTAATAAAAAAAGTGCCTTTCACAAAAAATGGGTTTTAAACGCTTAAAATGATTTTTCTAAAACAAAAAAAAATTAAATAGGATTAAAATAGGAAACATGTTAATCCTTTTGGCCCCATTTTAAAACGGACAAAAAAGACCCATAAGTTGAAGGGTTAAAATGTTCCGCAAAAAGATTTGTCATGAAATTCTACTATAAGTGTTTGAAGACATCAGCATTGAAAATTTAACTTAAGTGCCAGTAATAAGTAAAAACTTAAAATGTGTTTAAGGGTTAATTTCGTACTTATTCAGAATTGGCGCTCAAATGTCCGACAAACCTCGATTTTAGGGAGAAACTATGGGAATCTTCCATTTTAGGTATAGGATGTAATCAGCGAACTTATGTAAAACACTACGAGGAATATTTTTGTGGAACATTTTAACCTTCTAATTCTCTTAGTCTTTTATCCCTTTTTAAAAAGGGGCCAACAAATTCCCTTTTATTGAAGAATTAGAATATTAGAATGTTCCACAAAGATGTCTGTCATAGTGTTTTACATAAGTCCGCTCAACACATCCTATACCTGAAATGGAAAGTTCACATGGTTTGAATACTAAACACTCTTAAATGCGTGAAATTTGAGTAAAAATCATGAATTTAGGAATTTCAAAAAACACATTTTTTTTAATTTGTGGTAAAAATAGTAACTAATTTTTTAATGATCTATTCTATAATAGTATAAACTTACAAAAAAAGGAAAAAAATATCTAACTTTAAAATAATTTTTTATACTCCATCAAACTTAAGTAATTTTTGAATTTTCAACAAAAAAAAGGTACTTTTAGGAGAAATATAAAATAATTATTTTGCAAAGATATACTAAAATCTATATTTTAATTTAACTACAAATATATTGAAGTGATTAAAAAAAAATCTTCGAACCAGTTTTTAAAAAAATGTAGTTTTGAGAATTATTTTCATGAAACAATTAAAACCCATTTTACTGTTCAGTAATTTTTGTATAAAATTCTCTGAGTTTAGCGCCCTTTCTTGGCGGCAAAAGCAGTCACACCAAATAATTTTTTTTTCACATTTATTTGAGTAACTTTATTATGTTTCCAAAAATGTGTCTTTAATCTTAATTTGAGAGAAATTCTTTTTTTTTTTTTTGATTTTTCTCCATGGGACGAAGCATTGTGCAAATGCAAAATTCTTACAAAATCTAAAAAGAGACCTTTTTTCAAAATGGTCCGGCTCGAGAGAACCCATTGCTAGACCCGAAATATTTTGGGAATCATCATAAAAACAAACCGGGGTTTATTTTGAGGGGGCACTTTTTTGGTTTTTTTCGTGAGTTCGCCTAATATATTTATTACACTGCCGCTTTTCTCTTATTCGTAAATCACCTAACATTCGGTAAAATCAAAATTTCTTACGGTGCGTCTCATACTTTAGGTTTAACTTAACTATAAACAAAAGAAAATGTCAAAAAAAAATGTACGCAAAAGAACAACAAATTTTTGGGTTAACTATTAACTAAAATTAAACCTGTAGTATGAGACACACCGTTACGGTTTTTCTATTTTTTATTTTTTTCGTTTTATAGCCAAATTTTGCCACAAATTCATTACAACCAATTCGAACAAACAGACAACCCATACATTAATTTGCTGGCAACCAAGATGGTGTAGGGCATAATATAGTAGGAATGTCCGACTTCAACTTTTTACCTGTTTTTGTCTATTAAATGTCTACAGATTTTATACACTAATGGAAAAAAGTCCGTAAAAAATTTATTTAAAATTACTAAAAATTAGTTAAAAATGATGCTGCAGCAAAAAACTGCTAAATTAGCAGATTATTTTTGCTATATATTAGTAATATAGGAACCATCAAAAATAAAACTGTTAAATATACAGAATTTTAGTTATATTTGAGCTAAATTTTTGTAAATGGAGAAAAGCAAATTAATCTGCTAAAATCAGCAAAAAATTTTGCTAAATAATTACTAGCTTAAAAAATCACCAAAAAATTTAAAATTTTCGAAGTTTTTTTCGTTTTTTTATAAATGCAAATAAAAATCGAGCTTTTTGAAACCAGCAGTTTACAATTTTTTAAGCAAATATTTCTGCTGATTTAGCAGAATAGACTGCTATTTGCATTCAACTAAATTTAGCTTAAAAATAGCAAAATTTTGTAGGTATAAAAGTTTATTTTTGCTATTTTTAGTCTACAAATATTTAGCAAAATTTTCTGCAGATTTAACAGTACAATTTGCTATTTTCAATTAACTAGAAGTTAGCCTAAATATAACTAAAATTCTGTAAATTTAACAGTTTAAATTTTGCGATTCTCATTTTCCTAGCATTTATTTAAAAAAAACTGCTAATTTTAACAGTTTTTTCTGCAGCATAATTTTTAACTAATTTTCAGTAACTTTTTCTGCTATTTTTACAGATTTATTTCTATGAGTGTAGACAATTTCTCATTCTCAATTAGTTAGAAGTCAACTGAAATATAACTAATATTTTCTAAATTTAACACCTTTAAAAAAAGTCAGTAAAAAATTTATTAAAATTATGCTGCAGAAAAAACTGCTAAATTAATTATTCTTAATATATATATTAGTAAGATAGGAACAGCAAAAGTAAAACGGTTAAATATACATAATTTTAGTTATACCAAGGTTAAATTTTTGTTAATAGAAAATAGCAAATTAACCTGCTAAAATCAGCAAAAAGAATTTTCCTAAATATTTAGTAGCCTAAGAATTATAAAAAAAATAAAATTTTCTGAGTTTTTTCGATTTTTTTTTTTTTTTAATGCAATTAAAATTCGAGCCTTCTGAAAATAGCAGTTTACAATTCTTTAGCAAGTATTTGTGCTAATTTAACAGGATGGACTGCAATTTGCATTCAACTAAATTAAGCTTAAAAATAACAAAAATTTTGTACATATAACAGTATGTTTTTGCTATTTTTAGTCTACTAATATTTAGCAAAATTTTATGCATATTTTACAGAACAGTTTATCATCTTTAATTAACTAAAACTTAACATAAATATAACTAAAATTCTGTAAATTTAACAGTTTTATGTTTGCTGTTCTTATTTTACTAGAATTTAGCAAAACAAAAATCAGCTAATTTAACAGTTTTTTCGGCAATAGCATTTTTAATTAATTTTTAGTTGCTTTTTCTAGTTAGTTAGCTTAGTTTTAGTTAGTTTTAAAGATTTGTTTCTATGAGTGTAGTATTTAGCAAAAAATCCGCTGATCTCAGTGTTTTTTTCTGCGAGGTAATTTGTAATTAATTTTTAATAGCATATTCTGCTATTTTTACAGGTTTATTTCTACGAGTGTAGGGTATAAAATTATGAATTCATTTATGACTTCAGGCCCTATGCTCCTTGCAGGAGTAAAAGGAACAAATATATATATATTTATGACTTTTCTAAAAAGATTATTACTATGAATTTAACACATCATTCACACAACGCCGCCGCCACCATCCACAGTTATCACGAGTATTTTTTTTTTTTTTTTTTTGTTTCTATTGAAGCCACAAATTATTTTTTTTAATTATCTTAATTGCTTATTACTTGTATTGTGGTTTTACAATTAAAATTTGTATCTGTCAGTTACTTTTGTATTTCAGATTTACTTTTGTCATTTTGGTTTTTAATGTTGGGAATTTGGTTTTATTATTTCGGTTTTTAAGTTTGTTCTTAAAAAACAGAAACTGCACCTTAATTGTGACTGCTTATTGTTTGTCTAGGGTGATATTAAAAAACTTTGCCAAATAGAAAAAAAACTTGCAACAACTAATTGTGTTTGTCGACGCATTGGTTTAGTGACAATTTACAAATATTTTCTTTAGTTCTCGGTTGGTTGAATTTCAAAGTTGGGTTTTGGTTGCATTTGTTTTTTTTTTTTGCAAATGATCGTGTATTGTCTAGAGATTTCGAAAAAATTGATATGTTAGTTGTGGTTAATTAGCAATGACTAGGATTTTGGAGACTTTTTTTTCATGTACACTTTAAATGTCATGTCATATTATATGTTTTAATTATAAATAGAGTTAAAACTTTATTAGATAGATTATAAGGTTCGGGTCGAAATCCTGTGTATAGCAAAATCCTGTTTTCAAAATCCTGCTTTTCGTAATACTGTTTTACAAAATACTGTACAGTAGACGTTCGCAAATTAGAGCTTTCAGTAATTCGAACGTCCAGAAATTAGAATCAATGTTTGCAATACATTAAACGCTCTGAAATTCGAATTTAAAATTCTAATTTCTGAGCGTTTTGTTTTTTTTTTTTGGTTATTTGAATACACTGGAAATCCCCAATTTATTTTTATTCTGTTTGAATAAAGTAAAACTAAAAAGGGGAATCATCAAATGATATATGTTTTTCCCTATTTGTTTTTTTTTTTCGCATTTATGTACATTTTTGGCTAGTTTATTTGTGAAATTTGATACGCGTGTACATATTATTTGGCAGTCTCTATTAAATAGTGAAATTGTATCATTTAAAATGTTAAATAAACGTAAAAAAACACTATCATTGGAAACTAAAGTCAAAATATTAGAAAAGCTTGACAAAGGCGTTCAAGGGAACCGGTTAGCCCTAGATTTTAATGTGACAACGTCTTCAATCAGCTACATCAAATCACATAGAACAGCAATATTAAATGCTGTTTCAAACACATATCAGGAGGCAAACAATAAATCTTTGCACAGCGCTGAATATCCAAAAATGGAAAGTCGTCTGTATGAGTGGTTTTTAAATCAACGAGAAAAAAAGTGTACATTGACTGGGCCAATATTAAAAGAGAAAGTTAAACAAATATTTAGAGAGGAATATCCCGATAAAGATGAAAATGCATTCCGGGCAAGTAATGGATGGTTTACCAAATTTAAGAAGCGACACGGTATCCGTTTTTTCAAAATTTGTGGCGAGACTCTTTCCAGTGATGTTGCTTCAGTCACTCCTTTTATTCATCGATATCGTGCAAAGATCGCTGAGATGGGTTTAATGGAGTCACAAATATATAATGTCGACGAAACCGGATTATTTTTTCGTTGCCTACCAGACAGAACCTATGTCTCTGCTTTTGAAAAAAACGCCCCTGGACATAAAATTCAAAAAGACAGAATTTCAGTCCTACTTGGTGCAAACTCTGATGGATCACACAAATTAGT
Organism: Leucophora obtusa; assembly: GCA_949987735.1. Taxonomy (NCBI): domain Eukaryota; kingdom Metazoa; phylum Arthropoda; class Insecta; order Diptera; family Anthomyiidae; genus Leucophora; species Leucophora obtusa. The sequence continues at coordinate 301,866,679 of OX465295.1, read as the reverse complement.
TCCATTGGTAATTGGAAAAGCAAAAAAACCCAGGTGTTTTAAAAATTTCAATAATCCTCTGCATTACAACTTTTCAAAAAATGCTTGGATGACTTCTCGGATTTTTCACGAATGCTTTCACGGAATATTTATTAAAGAGGTAAACAAAAATATTGATTTCAGGTTCAGTACATAATTTTAAAATTTTTTTCAATTCACAGGTGATCCGCTTTTCTCAGGAAAATAATTTGCCTCCGAAAGCCATTTTGCTTATAGATAATTGCTCCGCTCATACACCCATTGAGAAACTTAAAAGTGACGATGGAAACATAGTTGCATTATTCTTTCCACCAAATGTGACAGCAGCTTTACAACCAATGGATCAAAACCCTATTAAGTTAACAAAGCTCAATTACAGAAGCATGTTTCTTTCTCAGTTAATTGCTGAAGGTGGTGAACTGAAGAATCATTTGAAATCCCATTCGATCCGCAATGCTATATTATTACTGAAACAAGCTTGGGATGCGGTACCACAAAGTGTTATGAAGAAATCTTGGTCAAAGTTGTCCAATTGGGACTCTAACCAATACGACAGCGACGATGACGTGCCAATAGCACAATTGTTGCAAATAGATCAGGACTTATTCAGATAACTTAAGCTCTTTTAAAAGAAATAGCTCCCAACGATTGCATCGGTATAGAAGACATCGACAGATGGAATGAAGATATGTTTGATGACGGATCTGTTTATGTTCTCAGTAGCGATGGTGAGTCTTCAGATAGCCGACGTTGTTGCAGTATCATCAGTTGTCTCTAATACTACAGCCATTGAAAGCGTAAATAACACTATGCGACAGTCAAAATCGGGATGGGACGAAACCAACGGGAAATGTTATATCGGTCAAAAACAAGTTATACGTGTCCCGGCGTTTCGCTGGGTCACCCCTAGGAATCGAGATATATCTTTTTTTTGACATAACTCGAGAACCACTAGTCCGATTTTGCTCAAACAATTTTAAAAAAATTAAAATTTACAATTCCTTTAATCTGTTCATATAACGTTTTTCTATATACTCAACAGTTTTGCCGGTAAAAATAAATGTTTGTTACCGCTACCATAAAAATCAATAACCTTTTGTTTATTACTTTTTTTTTAATATTTTAGGCAAAAAATATTTTTTTCTTCATACATTTATTTTTACCGGCAAAACTGTTGAGTATATAGAAAAACGTTATATGAACAGATTAAAGGCATTGTAATTTTTAATTTTTTTTTAAATTGTTTGAGCAAAATCGGACTAGTTGTTCTCGAGTTATGTCAAAAAAAAGACCACCAAAGGTCAAATCGATATATCTCGATTCCTAGGTGTGACCCAGCGAAACGCAGGGACACGTATAACTTCTTTTTTACCGATATAACTTTCCCCGGTAGTTTAAACCCTTCCCGATCACTGACCCCTACCATTTGTCTCACAGTGTAATTTAATAAAATGGTGCAATAACAGTGAATTGTTTTCAACTAAGCACATAAGTAATCTTTTGGCTCTCCGTAATGATATTTCGGATTTAAAGATCCCAAAAAAACAAACAAATATAACTGATTATATGTCAAACAAAGATTAGTTGTTAACTTGGCCATTATTTAATTTTTTTTAAATACAGTTTTTTAGTTTTTAATTAAAAAAAATACATGTGATGTAATTGGACTGCATTGCTATGTTTTATTGCCATTCGTTTTTTTTTTAATATTCATATTTTTAATTTAAAATGTATTGGACTGAATTGTTGTGTTTTGTTTTCTTGTTTTTATCAAATAAAATTGAATTAAAAAATATTAAAAAGAGTTTTATTTAAGTTTTTGGAAGTAAATTTACTCAATTTTTTTTAGAAAAAAAACGTCCAGAAATTAGAATAATTCAGAAATTAGAATTGCCTCAAAAACAAAGCGGTTCTAATTTGCGAGAGTCTACTATAAATTTTTTTTTTCTTTTTCTCTTTTTTTTTTCATATACGTTAAAATAATCACAATTTAGCTATTTGACAAAAAACCATATTTTTCAATAAAAATCATCTTTTGGTTTTAAATAAATTTTTTTTGGTATTTTTCTTGAAATGTAAAAAAAAAAAAAACCGAGAGCATGAGGTTATATCTTACTAACTAGATAAGAAAGGACGACAAATTGTAGGTAATAAATGATGAATGGTTTAGAGGTATTCAGAAACAGCAGAAAAATAAAAATATTTTATTTAACACACAATTTTAATTTCTACACTCGAAACAATACGTCTGCGATTTAATAGAAATTGCTTGGGATATAAAAAACTTAAATCAAAATGTGTTAAAATTAAAAACTGTTTTAGTTTTAAACTAGTAAGAATAAGAATTTTTAACAGTTACAATAAAATTCCAATAAAATCCTGTTAAACGATAGTAATTTTATAAATTTGTAACTAAAATTAATGGTTAATTTGGACAACTTTTATTTTAAGTAGAAATTCAGAAACAGCTTCTATTAAATTGCAGACGTACATTTTATCATGGTGTCAGCCAAAATTTTTAAATGAAAATTATTTTATACTAAATATGTTTGCTTTTCATCTTGAAATGTCTTACCTGGTTTTGATTGAAAGGTATGTAATAGGGTATTCAATCAATTAATCACTATTCGATTAATCGAACAATTTAACTGAAACAATTGTTCGCACATTTAAAAATGCTCAAATTTCGAATAACGAACAATTCGAATAATTTAATACGATTAATTGATTACCCGAAATTGGTAAAAAAAAATTACATAAATGTTCAAAAAAAATATATATTTAAGGTACCCAAAAACTTATATATTTTTTTACAACACCAACTTTCAGAAAGCTAAATAACACAAGAAACAGGAACAGGGAAATGCTTTCAAGAATCCCTTTTCAACAACAACACTTTCAAAAATTGTTCCATATTGACATTTTATCAATTTCCCTAACTAAAGACAATAGTCGGTTAAGAAAACATAGAACGGACATTGCGGCTTTATAACAACCTACACCAGTCTAGTTGAAAGCCAGCTAGTCTTTTGATCCAAAATTCGAAACGATTGAAATGGACATGTATCACAATTTGTCTATTAAATTATAATAAATTATAAAAACCGTAAGAAATTTTGATTTTAACTAATATTAAGTGTATTTAAAAGAAAATTGAAATATCTTCGAATTTGAGACCTGTAACGTGCGGAAAATTAGATTATTAAGTGACCTTTATATGGATACTAGACCGTACCACCTTATAGGCAAAAAAAAAGTGCGCCGTACACCCTCCAATATGAAGTATTTTTGCAAGGCAATTTAAAAAAAATAATTTTTTTTGCCGAACGTAGGGGTCGCCATTTTACATTTTTCGTTATATCTTTGGCATTTATAGTCGGATCTTTAAGTATGATAAATCGATGTTTTTCTCTCGAGGAGACCAGTGTTTTTCTCTAAGGGCCATTGACTTCAAGTATCCCTTTCTAGTAGTTATCCACCCGATCTCAGTTGCTACCACCCAAATGTACAACCCTAATGGCAGAAAATTAAAGCTCGCAAAAAATCATTAAACTTTTACTAAGAAAGTTTTTCGATAAACCCAGTAGAAATTTTTTTATATTTTGGTTGCCGAACGTAGGGGTCGCCTTTTTAATTTTTTTTTTCATTGGATTTTACCTTTATAGCAAAACACTGGTCTCCTCGAGGAAAAAAATTGATATATCACACTTTAAAATCTGACTTTAAATGCCGAAGCTATAGCGAATAATTAAAAAAGGCGACAACGTTCGGCAAAAAAATTTTTTTTTGTAATTTCCTTTCAAAAATACTTCATATTGGAGGGTGTACGGCGAACTTTTTTTTTGCGGCACGGTCTAATGGACATTAGGTCAAATCATGGATCGATTTTAACCATAATCCATAAGCTTCATTATTCTTGGGCCGATATAAGTCGGTGTACAAAATTTTATCACAATATCTTAATATTTGTAAACCGTTGTGTGCGAATATGCAAAATTTTGAAATTTTTGGGGGACCTTTATAAAGGCACCAGGACCAATTTTAAAACATCAACATCGGTTTTATCAAGGGGCCCATATGAATCAGTGTACCAAATTTTAATAAAATATATTCGTATTTGAGAAGAGTAGCATGCGAAAAAGCCAATTTGGGATGGATATTTATATGGGCACTAGGTCTCAATATGAACAGATTTTAATAATAATCAATAGGCTTCGCCTTTGCGCCGATATAAGATGATGCCCAGAATTTCCTTAAACTTGGAAGGTTATTCATGGTCGAATCGACGAAGCATATTCCTATGACCTTTACACGACAAAAATAAGTATGACTTTCTAGAGTTAAAATATTTTTTTTATTTTTGAACTTTACCATGCGAAAAAGCAAATTTTCGGCGGTCCTTTATATGGGCACTTGGTTCAAACATCAACTGATTCAACCAAAGTCAATTGGCTTGACTTTGAACGGAGATATGTCAGTATAGCAAATTTCGTAAATAATTTTAATATTTTCAATCTGTAGCGTGTGAAATTCTCTTTTTGGGGGATCTTTATATTGTTCGAATACGGACCGATTCTAAATAAAATCAATAAGCTTTATTCATAAGCTCATGTGAATCAGTGTACCAAATTTCATTAAAATTTCTCTGTATTTGCGGCGAAAAATCCAATTTTGGGGGACCTTTATAATTCTAAACATGTACCGATTTTAAACAAAATCAATAGGCGCCATCCTTGGGTCGATATTAGTAGGTGTATCAAATTTCAACAACATATCTTAATATTTGCGACCTGCAGCTTGAGCACAAAAATACATTGAAAGACAAACGGACGGACGGGCACTGTTAAATCTGAGTCGATTGGTATGCTAAAAGTTGCATTTATGTCCAATATTTTTTGTTGTTATAAACATCAGCAGAAACTTATTACACCCTGTGCACGTAGTGAGTCTTAGGACCCTAACGTTAAAAAAGTTTTAGGCGTTCATTTGAATTGATAATAATTCTATTAGAAGGACAGTCAATAAAAAAATATTGAGAATTTTTTCTTGAAAAAATATGCAATCTCTCAGTTTTCCTTATCCAAGAATCTACACAAAATCAGAAGTTAAAAATATTTGTTTAATGAGAAATTCTTAAAGATATTAATTATGTTGAAATGGACATTTGTTTGGAAAAATTTGTTTGTCCTCCTCGCTTCTACGCCTGGCAGTGGCGGTTCCAGCTTTCAATTTTTGGGGGAGGGGGGGAGGGGGGAATTTTAAAATTTTGTTTATTACTCATACGTCACGTATAATCCATAGGGTTGCTATATCAGTCGAAGCATTTATAATTAACCACCTGTTAACCCATTTTTGCCCACTAATTGTTCCACCGAGAATTTTGTGAATACGTTTGTGTGAAAAAAATACATGTTACATTTTACAAAATTCGAAATTTGGTTTATACAGAAATTGAGTAATTTTTTGGAAGTAACGAAAACCTTTTGTAATTGTTTTAGAACAAACTATTATGAGCGAAAACTAAGAATAAATTTTTTCTAAAATTTGACTTAAGTAAAAAAAATTTAAACAAAATTTCTTATATAAGTTGCATTTAAGACAAAAATCGTTTTTAGTTCTGCTTATCAAAATATTCTTTTACTGAATGGGGTTAAAAAATTATGGTTTTATTTTTTAAATAGGTAGTAATATTGCTAATGGAAGCTTTTCATCTCTCACCACCTTTTATATGTCCTCTATCTTCATTCCAAGGAAGGTAGCATAGTAATTAATGTAACAAATTTGTTGAGTTTTTCTTCCCTTTACAAAAATAAAAAAAATGCAAAAGTAAGCATATCTGAAGAAAAACCTAAAATTTATTCTGAACCTTCAGCACTACACTAAGGGGGTGATTTTCTAAAACACTTCGGTGAAGTGTTGCGTTATTTCTGTAGAAATTGTTTTTGATACAAAAAAAATTTACATTGAAAGTTCCCTTCACTTCACCCAAGTGTTTTACGAAATTAGGTACTAAGAGAATTACCTGCATGATCCCAATGTAGAAACGGTAATGACATATCAACCAGTAATGACACCCACTTACCTTCTGCATTATTTTAAAACATATAATAATGAGTTACTGATAATAACTTACTTTTATCATTATTTCAAATAGAAAATAATTTTTTATATTTTTTTGAAATCTATTTTTAGACTCAATATTTTTTAGACACTGGTAAGGATATATGTAACCACATATTTTTTGATTTTTTGTATGTTGGCGAGTAAGCTTACTTGTGTGCAGCAGGTCAATTATGTTTTTATCTATTAAATATTACATGTCGATATAGCTCAGATGGTAGAGCTGTTGACTGGCAATCTGTAGACCCAGGTTCGATTCCCGTACCAGCAAAAAGCAAAAAAAAAATACAATAAAAAATATTTTTTTTTTATATAATTTATTTTTTTGAAAATCTATTTTTGGACTCATTATTTTTGTCAGTACTGGTAAGCACATAGGTAACGATATATTTTTTGATTTTTCGTATGCTGGTGTGTAACGACAAGTCATTATTTTTCGCGACATCGCCATATAAAGGTAATAAGAAATGTAATAACAAAAGTAACTAGTTACCATTACCAAGTATGTAGTTACATAACCACATATCTGGTAATGATTTTCTACACTGGGATATTAATGAATTTGTGCATAAAGCCAATGAAGTTTCAATGAAACTCGACCTTTGAAACTTTTCATTGAATTAAATGTTGTGACAAATATCATTTTAATTATTAAAAGTTTCACACACTCAATCAAAAAGTTTCATTAAATCGGTATTCATAAAATATATAAATTAAAGAAATTTTTCAATTACTTTGTGAATAAAACTTCATTGGCTTACTGCAAAATTTAAAAAAAAAAAACTCGTCCAGAAAAATTTCCCTCTGTGCATTTTTCTTAGTATATATATTGGGAGAGTATTTGCCGAATAGTATCTTATAACGTGTGTAATTCTAAGATTATGGGGATTTACTTTTATGAAAAATATTTTAGATTCTGAGGACTGTTTCATAATGAAATCTCTTACAATTTCTTAAAAAATTTTGGGATTCTAACAGCAATTTATTACGATAACTTTAAGATTTTTAGAAATTCATCCCTAACATTTAAGACTCTTTTATAGAAATATTACTCGAATAGTGAGGACTTATTTGTATGAGTGTAGATAATATTATTATGGTTGAATATTTAGAAAGATTTTAAGGGTTTCCTGCCAGATTTAAACTTTAAGAGAAATTCCGATTAATGAAAAAAATATGTGGTTATATATAAAACAAATACTCATAATCTCTTTGGGGATTTTCCCATTATAAATTATATTTCTCAGAAATTATAAAACAAACGACCACACAAGCACCCATGATACATTTAAGCAAAGTTTTTTCAAGCCAATAATATTTGAAATTAACGATAAACTATAAATAAGTTACAGAAAAAAAAAAACAATTGTTATTAGTTAGAGGAGTAGTTTTTTTTATAATAAATTACATATAATGTAGGAAATCCAAATGTAAAAAGAAATAACTATATTTCTATGTTTCTATGTTAATGTAAACTGACACGCAAATGCGGCATCATTTGATGGTGATGACTTGATGATGAGTTAAATCGGCTTGAAAATTATGATAAGCTAAAAAAAAGAGAAACATCCCAGCAAAACCTTCTATTACCCGGTAATGACTTTGGCAAGGAGAAATAAGGGTAAGTAACCTCTTACTTTTCTATTACCAAAGTTATTATTTTAACAAGGGCGTGTCCATAATATGTCATTCTGAACTTACATCTTACGCTTACACTCCGATAAAAAAGTTAGTAAAAAATTTGTAAACAGTTTCCAATCGCACTATACTATTTTTATACTGATTTTTAGTACAATTTTTATTTTTAGTAATCATTTTTGCTATTCTCTTATTACAAATTACGGATTTTTTTACTAATTTTCGCTGCTGATTTCAGCAAAACATTTTACTAATTTTTCAAAACCGGGTGCTAAATTTAGCAGAAAAATATACTAATTTAAAAAATTTTATTTACAATAATTGGTTTATTTTTTACAATTCTTGTTTAGTTTATATTTGTTACTATTGATATATTCTTAGTTTGGAAATAACACTCAGAAAATTTTATTGTATCTCCAATGCATTGAAAGCTAATAACTGAAGAACCTTTTGCAATTTTGACCCCAAATTTTAAGTACGATGAAGAATTATACGCTCGTTACAACCGAAAGGAAATAAAAGTGTCTAGAGTTTGTTAATTTTTTATTACACTTTTTGCAAATTTCAGCAGATTGATTTTACAACAATTTACTGAAATTTAGTACTGCAGCTAATTATTTATAGTAATTTCATTGTACTAAAATTATTGATATTTAGTAAACTTTTTAACTGATTTTAGCAAATCGATTTTAAATTGCAGTTTACAACAATTTTGCTAAAATTTAGTAGAGGCTACTAAATTTTTCCACTAATTTTGTCATACTACAGATCAGTAGACATGTGTTGCTAAAATTGGCTAAAAATACCGCTGGGCTCAAAACAGATAAATTTTCCGTAATAACAGCAAAATTTTCAATAGCCATTACAGACTTTTTTGGTTGAGTGGAAATTTTTTTTTATAAGTTTTGGTTATAAAACTAAGCTTTTTGTAATGATGGGAGTAAGCTTTTACTTTTCTATTACTAGACCTATTATTTTAACAAGGGCAAGGACATGTTATTCTGAACTTACAGGTAATAAGTTTTTAAAAACATTTTGTTTAAATTTTAGTTTTTTAAACTGAATATCAATTTTAAATTCACGGGTTTTTAACAAAAAATAGAATTTCTAAAATTTTCTAGAAAAACTATTATTTATACCAATATGAATTTGGTATTAAAAGTAATGCAAGGGTAAGGTGTAAGTGCTTAAGGTAATGCAGGGGTAAGCAGTTTGATATATTAGCAGGTAATACCCATATATTACCAAGGTTTTGCTGGGATACATATGGCAAATGGCAAACAATTTTAACAAAATTTAATAAAACCACTATTCCGACCAGTTGTTATTTTATGGATTTTTAAAGTTGTTCGAGTACTTATATGCTGTTGTAGTTGAGAAGATGATATAAGAGATGATTGATTTTCAAGTTATTAAGGTGCAAATAAAGAAAAATAGCTTTTTTTAGCGCATTTTATAAAAATATTTTATATTTGTTTTTATTTTTGATACACTACGCCAGATTGCGTTAGATAACACTATAGCAAAAACAAAAACTTTCTTACGTTTTATGGCAAAGCTTCATAATTTCTATGAAAATATATTTAATAAAACCTTTTCATTGGAAGTATGAAATCTTAAATAAACAATATGAATTGTTTCAAAAAATTTTATGAAAAATTGCATTAATTTAATAAAAAGTTTCAGTGGACAAATTACAGCGAAACTTCACTGAGATAATCAATCAATCAGTGTATCAAAATTGTGCAGTAAATATTTTCTTCAATGGATTGTTTGCGAGAAATTGCAGTTTTCATATATTTGGTAAATGACCCCTTTTAATAATTTCGGCGACCGGCCTGCAAAATGTCACATTTGTTTTTTAATAGATTTTCAGGATAGTGAAAAAACTGTTACAAAATCTAATTTTAAGATATTTTATTGACATCATATGCCTTAATCATGATTTTACTGAATGAAGTCGTGAATCATTAAGGCATATGATGCCAATAAAATATCTTAAAAGCAGAACAGTTTTTTCGCTCTTCTGAAAATCTATTAAAAAACGAGTAAAAAGGTTAAAGTCGGGCATGCCGACTATACAATACCCTACACCAGTCTGGGTAAAAGCCAACTAATGTTTGGATCCGAAATTCGAATGGGTTAAAATGGGGCTTGTGTCAAAATTTTCTATAATATGAGTCAGCGCACCAAATTTCATTAAAATATCTTAATATTTGCAGTTTGTAACCAAGCCAATTTTGGGGGGACCCTTATATGGGCACAAGGTCTAAACATGGACCGCTGTTCACCAAAATCAATAGGCGTCGTCCTTGGGCCAAAATAGGTCCGTGTACCAAATTTCATCAAAATATCTTAATATTTGCGACCTGCAGCGTATAAACAATATAATTTTGGTAGGACACTTATATGGGCACTAGGTCTAAACATGGACCGGTGTTAACCAATATCAATAGGCTTCGTCCTTGGGCTGATATAGGTCGGTGTACCAAATTTCATCAAAATATCTTAATATTTGCGACCAGCAGCGTACAAACAATATAAGTTTGGGGGGACCCTTATATGGGCACTAGGTCTCAACATGGACCGGTGTTAACCAAAATCAATAGGCTTCGTCCTTGGGCTGATATAGGTCGGTGTACCAAATTTCATCAAAATATCTTAATATTTGCGACCTGCAGCGTATAAACAATATAATTTTGGGGGGACCATTATATGGGCACTAGGCCTAAACATGGACCGATTTTAAGCAAAATCAATAGGCGTCGTCCTTGGGCCGACATAAGTCGGTGTACCAAGTTTCATCAAAATATCTTAATATTTGCGACCTGTAGAGTGCGCACAAGAATGCATGGACAGACAGACAGACGGACATCGTTAAATCGAAATAAAAAAATTCTGAGCCGATCGGTATACTATAAGGTGGGTCTAGGACCAATATTTTTTGGTGTTACAAACATTAGCACAAACTTATAATACCCTGACCAGATAGTGGTGTAGGGTTTTTCAAATATGATATTTTGCAGGCCGGTCAACGATTTGTTACTTAATCCCTTCACTACCGACTTTTTGTTTACAGGTGTATCGTTATTTTGACTTCAGATTCTTGTTGAAAGTCCTCACATTAGAAAAAATATGTAATAAGTTTGCCCCCCTCCCCCTTTTATCCACCAAAAATTATGTTCGAAAATCAATTTTTTTAAAATATCTCATCCCCGTTTTACCCCATAAATATTCGAATAGGCAAAAATCTTTTGGTTGATTTTCTTCTCGTCATAGAACAAAGCTGTGCGCCAAATTTCAATTATCTATCTTCACTACACACAGAAAAGAGATTCGTAGTTCCAACCGAATTTTTCGCCAACCGAATTTTTGTAGTTCCCGGTACAATCACTTTTATTTATTTTTAATACCATTTTAACTACCGAAATTTATTTACAATTTTTGTTGTGTTAATAGATTACTTTAATGTTTGTGGGTTATAAATTCTATAAATAGAAAAACACGTTCCACAAAATTTATTTAAAAATTTAAATTTTATTTGTCGCTAACTGTGATCGAACCCCCTGACCCTCCGCTTGTCAGTCCATTGCTTTTCCTCTATGCTAAGCTCTATTTAATTTTTTTAGTCAAATTTTAAATTTGAATTTCTTCAGGTTTAAATATTTTGTCTATAAATAAAATTATATCAACAACAGAAAATCAGTTGTGTCTTTTAATTTAAATACAAAAAAAAAATTTTAAAAATTTAAAAAAAAATTTATATCGCGAACTGGGATTAAACCCGCGACCTTCCGTTTGTCAGCTCATTGCTTTTCCTCTAGGCTAAACTAGACATACATTTTTTTGTCAAATTTCCAATTTGAATTTCTTCAGGTTGAAAATTTGAATATTTTGTTTTTGAATAAAATTATATTCACAACAGAAAATCAATTGTGTCTTTTAATTTGAATCAATAAAAAAATTATTTAAAAAAAAAAAAAAAGTAATGCCTTGGTTGAGGTTTGAACTCAAATCTCACAGATACTTGCGTGTAGTTGTTGCCTAACTTAGAATTTAAACACGCATATTTATGAAACGAAAAAATATGATAGATTCCAAAATTTTATTATGATAAATAAAATTTCTGTTCCTTGTCGCAATATATTATTACAATTACCAAAATAATGGAAATTAATGGTTAAAGCTACTAAAGTTAAAAAAAAATTTAAATTGATTGGAAAAACTGATACTTTGGATAGAGTGATCGATTTTATTGAAACACAACTGATACTAAATTGTTGCTGCCGATATTTTATTCAAATGACTAAATCTTCGATAAATTGGTGGTTGTTGGTATTGAAGGTAATGTGGAAGTTAGTAATTTTTCAATATTGGTTAGAAAAGCCAATATTTTGGATAATGTGGCAGTGTTTTGGTTCATCATATATATTTTTTGTTCACAAATAAATATAACTTTCCTGATGATGAATTTTAAATAACTGCAATTAAAATTATTGAATGATGAAAATATTTCATCGGTTCCGATAGAATTCCAACCAATTTATTTCCTGTGTGTAGTTTATGAGAAACAACAAAACCCCTTTTTCACTGAGATTATGATATATTAAAAAAATATTACTTCATTAACAAATATCGCGACTATATTTCCATGTTGAACTGCTTATACATATAATGATTTTTATTTGAAAGTGAAGAGCCTAATAAGCTTATTTACCAAAAGTTACCAAATTTGATAGATTCTTTTAACCTTCGCATCCAGGTGACTTGTTTCAGAATATTGGCCTTTTTTTATCACTATTTAGTATAAGAATTGCCTTTATATAGTACAGAAAGCATAATTACTTGTTAAAAATATTGCTTTTATTCATTTGTTATTCAAAATGCAATAACATTTTGACAAATTTATCTAAAATTTATTATTCATTGTTAGTCCTTTTTTTAAGTACTTTGTTGATACAAATTACAAGAAGTTTGAACAAGAAATTGTGCTTATGCTTCACGGCATGTATTGTTAACGGTACTTTATATAGTTTTCTGTTATTATTATTTTTTTCATCTCTTCTTCATTAATCCATTATCATATGTTGGAGTAAATGCATTCTTTATTTAAAATTTGCCTAAAATATGAAGAACCCACCCGGGTGGGTTTCAGTATACCACGTATGTAAAAAGCTTTAGGAGTGTGAAGGTTAAAGATGTGTACACTGTAGGGAAGTGAAAGAGTTAAAAATACTCGTATATAAGAAAAAATCAATCTTTTTTTCTGAATATGAAACTGGCTTTAATTATTTCAACTTTTAAATAAGAAAATAATTTTCAAAAAGAAAGCCCTAAAATTTTAAAGGTTTTCAATACGAAAATTTGAGGAAAGAAAACTTTAAATTTAAAAAGAATAAACAACTAACAAGGACACTATCTCAATGTTACTTTCGACCTTAATGAAATTCGGGTATGTGATAGAGCTGTGCGGAGAAAGTTACAGAAAAATTTATTAAAATTGATGAAAAATATTCATATATTTTAAAAAAATTTTCATTGAGTGTATGATACTTTTAATAAATAAAATGGAATTTTTAACAACATTTTATAAAAAATTCCATTAATTTAATGAAAAGCTTCAATGGAAGAGTTTCAGTTTCATGCAAAAACTCATTAATATCTGCAGTGATTCTCCCAGTGTAGGTTAAAAGTATTGAATTTTTTTGTTTAGGTATGTGAACTTTTTTAAAAAAATATGACTCCAAATCTGATATTTTTTCAATGTATTAGAATTAACATTTTCCTTTTTTAATGTAAAATGTTTCTAAGGTAAAAAGGCCAAAAATATGAGGAGTTTCTTTGTAAAAAGTTTTAGAATATGAGAATTTTCATATCAAAAGATGAGGGCCGACATCAAAGTAAACACTTAAATAAAACCAAATAATTAAGTGAAATTTTTTTACGAGATTTTACGATTTTAAGGTATTTCTGAGCATTACCTACAGTTGAGATGGTCATTCTAAGACCATTAAATTAAAAAATTAATTAAAAAGTTTACTTAAGGGGGGTAAATACTGTAACAACAGCATTTTAAAGGGCATATTGAAATGGTTGTCAAAAATTTAAATAACAATATTTTTATTATATTAAGGGTTTTCATATAAACTCGTAAATTTCTTGTGAACCTTGTATAAATACAAACCATATTTTTATGTATGGAGTTTGACATTAAACTCATAAATATACCAGGTTTACACTGTTTACTAGTACACTTAAAATAATACGTCAGTAGAAAAATCTTTAAACCCGGTTTCAAATCGATTTGACTAATTTTTAACAAATTTTTAGTTGAAACACTGATTTAGGCAAAGATTTTCCTTATCTTCATTTAACACAATACCAAAAATCCTTATTTCTTTAACTAATTTTGAGTGTTAATTTTTAAAACTATTTATAACTAATTTTTAAGAACCCATTCGTTAAATTTTTCAAAATTTATTGTTAAAAAATAATATTTTCATGTTACTGTTATTTCTCGGTAGATGGAGCCACCAATGTATCCGAAGTTTTAAAGATGGCGCTATTTTTCTTCCTCCCGATTTTTTAAAATGGCCCATATCTCGAAAACTAAGAGAGATAGAGCAAAATTGATGAAAATTTCGACTACCCCTAACCGTACAGTAGCCCAGCGAAAGGGGTTATGGACCTTGGCAGGGCCTTTGACCCTCGGAAATTTTAAATAAAAATTTTCCACTTCATAAAATGGCCCACATCTCGAAAACTAACACGCAGAGAAAAGATATGGTTGCAATATGATCACGGCTACAAAACTATGATCCCTACTGCCATACATGGTTGTTGCAATCATACTATTAATATATTAATCATACTTTACAAGTTATATGGTCGTCTGTAATCATTTCATAGTTAAAATCTCTCCTTTTTTCGCTTATCATATTTTTCTTTCGGCTACAATCATATATTATCCGGACAACCATATTCCTCTCTTCGAAGTACAATCATATTATTATTTGTACTGAGATATATCATGTTCACAATCATTGGTATGGTTTCGACAACTATAAGATGGTCAGTATATCTTTTTATGAGCGTCATTGACAAGTTAGCGTCATTCTTGTTTCAGATTTTGTGAAAAGAAGTTATAAGACGCAATCAAAGAAAATAATACATAATAAAAAAATAAAAAAACAAAAAATAGCAAACAACTTACTGATATTCATTTTAATAGTGACATTGTTTGTAGAAGAAAGAATTCGGTCTAACCAGGAACCTTCATATTAGATTTTACTTTGAAGTGCTCAGTGTTATAAAATAAGTAAAAAGTGATAAAAAAAGTGTTTTTTTTTTGTTCTCACGTAGAAAACTTTTGTACGAAAATCAAATTGAAGAAATGTACAAATTTGAAGAAAATATAAAGAGTGCACAAAATAATCATAATATGTTCCTAGTGATCATAATATTATTCTAAGTGATCACAACATTTTCGACAGGACAATAATAGGATCACTGGGAAAATATTATGATCATCTAGAAAATATTATGATCATAAGGAAAATATTATGATGATTTTTGGATGTATGTATCGTGAAATTTTAATTCAGCTTCAGCAAAATACTGGGAGAATACTATAGGGATTATAGGACAATAATATGATAATATGCAGGATTATAATATAAGAATATTGGGAGAATTTTACAATCATAGTGTGATAATTTATTGACCATATTATGATAAAAATGAGGTAAGAGTATGATTGGGCCAACTATGTAATAACATGATTGTCGCAATCATAAACCCAAAAATGTATGATGCTCTTAGAATATGATCATCCCAACCATGTTTTTTCTTTGCGTGAAGCGAGATAGAGCAAAACAAAATGTTTGCTCCATTGGCGTGCCCTTATATGCCCTCACATGATATGGACTAGGCCCGGGGAGGGTCCCGAGACCCTAAATTTGAATAAATTCTACGACTCAGTTTAATTACAGATAAAACTGTAGTTTTACAAATTGTTTACCTAAATTTAGATTTGTTACATTTAACAAAAAAAATTTGTTAAAATCAACAAATTTTATTTTAAGCCAAAAAACAGGAATAAATTTTGTTAAAGTAACAAATTTTTCTGTTCAGCCAACAGACTTATTATTTTGAGTGTAAAATACGAGTTCATATGTGTGTAGAATACGAGTTCATTTTTTTATTTCAAATACATTTTATTGTAGTATTTTGAAAACTATTAGTAGATAGACCTGTTCTATTATTTTAGTTTGATGGAGTTAAGTGCTATGGCAACACCGAAGGAGGACACTGTGATACATATAAAGGATATGTAGAAAACTCATGCATATTATTTTTATGAATTCGTGTTGCCGTCGCTGGTTATCGAACCCGCAACCTTATGTGTAAATGTCCACTTATATGACATGTCACAAGGGGTCAATTTACCCCTCCTATGACAACGTCATGTAAAAGTGACCACTCTATTTCATATAAAGGGGCCAATTCGGTGACAGTTTGTTAAAATTTGCCGTAGGGAAATTACACTGTACAAAAAAAAGGGTGCTGATGAAAACTAATTCTGGCAGAGGGACCAAAGAAAAATATAAGTTTATCGGCGTTTTAAAAGTTTTCGTCTATATTTTTTAGGGGGTTAAAATTTCCCCTTTTTTGAAAATGTTTATTGTGAATCGGCATAGGAAACCATGTGAATCTTCCATTTAAGGTATAGGATATGTTCAGCGAACTTATGTAAAACACTACGAGAGACATTTTTGTGGAACATTTTAACCCTCTAACTCTGCCATTAAAGGGTCTCGTTTGGCCCTTTTTAAAAAGTGTCAAAAAATAACCATAAGTCAAAGAGTTAGAGGTTGAAAATTTAACTTCAATGCCAGAAATAACTCAAAACTTAAAATGTGTTTAAGGGTTAATTTCGTACTTATTAAGAATTGGCACTCAAATGTCCCACAAATCTGGACTTTAGGGGGCTATTCTGTGTGAGAAAACCAGAACCTTCATTTAAGGTAATTTTTAGTGCTACTTTTTTAGTTTTTATTAAAACTCTGGAATGCTGGAACTCATCGAGATCTGAAGGCACTTTTTCAGTTAAAGGAAAAGTTTATGAACGGCCGCAAAAACCTAGGTAGAAGACATCTTATACATCTTATACATGCAAGTTTTTCAAATATCTCTTGGAACATTTTGGAGCTTTTTCGAAAATTTAAGATTTTCAAAAAAACCCACATTTTTGAGGTAAAATTGAATATTTTGTTACTTTTTTCGTAAATACTTAACAGATTTCTATTTTTTTTTTGAGAACTAGTTTCAGTTTTATAATTTGAGATTATTTTTGGAACAAATTATTGTTTTTTTAATTTTTTTATTTTATCATTATAAAATAAAAAATGTCACAAAATTAAAAAACTTTGATTTTGAACTCTCGCCAACTAACAACGAGTAACCACAATGATACAATATTTCACTCACAAAATATTCAACAATCCTAGATTTTGAATATATAAACATATTTTCCCTTTACCCTGAATTGTACTTTTGGTCAAAAAATGGCGGTGCTAGCCCACAGTGCATACTTAGAAAGAGTTTGGTAGTATTATTGTTTGCTAACTTATTGAGCGGAAGATACTGAGAGGACTCTATAAAATTGAATATATTCTGCGCGCTTAGAATGTGGAAATAGTAATGGATTCCTAGAAAAAAGAGTAGGGACTGTAACAGTCATTTTAATTTAAATGAATACACTTGTGTGTTTTTGTTAAGTTGTAAAAAATTTTTGGGATTTTTACTATTCAGATTTGTTTCTGCTACTTCGCATTGTTGATGTTGGGCTGTTTGATATCGTTGCTGTTACGTTGATGTAGGTGAAACTGAGTATAATCGCCTTTGGCCTACAACTGTTCTTTAAAATCTTCCAGTACTCAAGCTAGTACTCTAAACAAATACAGATTGGCTTATAAGCGTTATGGTGTGTTTATTATATATTTGATTTACCGGGATTATTACAATATTATATCCAACATACTTACATACACAACAAATTAGCGGTGGCAGTACGGTTTATCTATACAAGTTTTTTTTTTTTGCTTTGCTTTTTCTACTACACTCAAATAAAAAAGTCTGTAAAAGTTACAGAAAAAACTATAATTTTACAGAAATATTAACTAATATTAGGCCAGCAGACCGTTTAGCTAATTTAAGCAAAACGTGTCTGCAGTTGTTCGTAAAAGCTGTGTTTTCGACTTAACTATATCCGTTAACTCATGAAAAACTCAAAGTGCATAAAAACGCGTTTAAGACGAAAACTAACATATTACTTTCGTATACACGTCAACTTTCAACACGGATAATTATCAACGTTGAAAACTCAACGTTTGTACATTTTCAAATTTAATGTAACTCATTCGTGTTACTTCCTAAAAACTTTTGCTGACGTACGTTCGATTATAACGAAACAATTATACACATAACCTGTTTAAATTTGTTTTATACTACGATTGGTTTAACTTAGACTTGCTTTTAATATTTAACGCTAATAGGCATGAGACAAAATACAGCTAAAATCAAAGTAGTAGGAAAAATTTGTAAAGGTTACTAAAATTTTACTAAAATAAAACTCATTATGGAAATCGATGTGCTAAAATCAGCCAAATTTTTTACCAACTATTAGTCAAATTAATTTAAGAGAAATAGTTTGTAAAATTTACTAAATATTAGTAAAATTTATGCAAAATTAAAATGAAAATAAAACGGTTGAAATTAGCAAAAAAAAAACATTACTAAATATTAGTCAATTTAATAAAATGTTTTACCAAAAACAACCACTTGGTATCCAAGTATTGAATGCAAATAAAGCGCATCATAATATCCCAGGAAAATTTTCTGTTCCAAAGAATCGGTTGTACAATAGCTACTTTTCATTCACAACCCCTTCTACTGTCGATTCTAACACCGATTCTTTTTGTTTGAAATTGTCCCAAAAGCAACCCCTTATATGGCTCCAAAGTGGAACCGTTTGCTCTAGAATCAGGTCTGGAACTAGTTCTGTAACTAATTCTACGTCACCCACACCTTCCATATAGGATCCCAGGAACTGGTTCCGGAACCAGTTCCAAGCAATCGGTTGCAGTGGAACCAGTTGTAGAATGGGTGTGGTTGGCTACCGATTGTAAAAAATTTTCCTGGGTTGATAATTACTTGTGAAAAGGAATGATTCCTTCGACACTTCAAAAACATGTTTATTCCAACGGACATCACACTGAATTTTTATGCCCAGAACATCAAGAGTATCCGATTCCTCAATACGGCTAGTGCGACTGATAAACGAATTCTCTCTATAATGCGTCGTGCGATCCACTGGACAATCGACTACAAACGGATGCGCTCTACTTGATGAGCGAGTATTACGAATAAAAACTTGGGCTTTGGGGACAAGTTCACTCAGCTGAGCACTTCCCATGATAATATCGATAGAACAGGGTCACACAACCCACATTCCGACGATGCTCCAATGAGTCAATAGAGCTGGATACCCTATTGTCATTGATAAGCGCCGACGCCCTCCTTTGCACACGGTCCAGAAGCTCCAAAATAGACTTCGAAGCTCCTGCCCATATATGGGAGTTGTATTCCATCTTCGGTCGGATATAGGTGGTATAAATAGTGAGTAAATCGGATGGAGTGAAGTACTTCTTGCACCGACGTAAAAAACCTAGACACTTGAATGCTTCCTTCGACACTTCAAAAACATGTTTATTCCAACGGACATCACACTGAATTTTTATGCCCAGAACATCAAGAGTATCCGATTCCTCAATATCAATATCACCCATATGTACAGATGACAGTGTTGACCTCACAGCCCTATGGGTCAACATACAACATTGGGTCTTGCGTGCATTAAAGTCGACCTTATTCGCACGACCCCACTCAGAGATTGTAGAAAGGTCACGATTCAGTGTGTCATTCATAATCTGCCTTTTGCCCCCAATCTCCTCAGGGCTTGTCCTACGATCGAAGGAAAATGAATGACATAGAGAGTTCGGTTGATACCGAGGACGCCGTGTACAGGCTAACTGCGGCGCTGAATGAGGCGACGTCAAGGACATGCAAACCCGTTATTCGTAGAGTAAAGAGAAAGCCACCTTGGTGAAACTCTGATATTGCCAATACCAGAAGACTGTTCAATGAGGCTAAAGAATCGGTAGACTAGCTTGCCTACAAGGCCCCGGTGAACAAATTCAAGAACCCGATTGGAAAGCGAAAGTCTTGGAGAGATTTCGGTTGCGGAGTGGTGACCTCTTCTGAGACCAGTCGTTTTCGTAAGATCCTGTCTAGAACCTTCACTGCGCCGAGCTTTATCCAAAGGCATCCCTTACGATGCCGAAGGATTATAGGCTATTGGAGACCCTGAAGGGAATTATCTATGTATACCATTACCCAGGTCAACTGTCTCCCAACATGCCACACAGGTCGTTGGAGGCAGCATTTCACTCACTCGTGGGATGCATTGAGAGATCTCTCGAGTATAAGGCGTGCACTTTGGCGGCTTTTCTAGATATAAAGTCCCCTTTAATAATATCAGACCCGGGCATGCTATACGGGACTTGGTGGTGAAAGATATCATCACCAAGTTCAACAAGAGCTTGCTGGGTCATGTGGTGATTGTATCCATGCTCGGCGCATCGACAGTATCCATAGTAGCGGTGAGAAGCACCCCACATGAGGGCGTACTGTCCCCGCTACTCTGGAATCTAACCATGAATAGGCTACTCGTTCAACTTGACAATGTCTGCTGTAGGGTAGTTTCTTATGCGGATGATGTGGCAATTGCAGTATCGGGAAAATCTCCGGTTCCTGTCGGAGCTTATGAAGTCCTTCACTCTACTCTCTCTGAGTGGAGTTAAAGTAGTGGGCTGGGGGTTAATCCGAGCAAAACGGATCTTGATCTTTTCACTAGGAATAAGATCAGGGATTCATACTGCGGGATATTGAATGGCGTTCAGCTTACATTTTCCGATAGTGCCAGCTATTTTATAATTATCCTTGATGGAAGGTTGCTAAGGAATCTGCATACTCAGGCTAGAGTATCTAAGGCAGCTGCTGACGTTAATTGCTATATTTTTTTTTTTAAAGGAGAAGCAACACTCAGGAAATTCTTCCTATTAATTAACGTGTTGCTTCCTTTGGAAACGGGATAGAGAAGTGAAAGGTGGTGAAAGATGAAGGGCTTCATATATGGCATCACTGTAATTGCGCGACATGTTGAATTTTTAGAACAGTTGTTGCGCGCCATCTAATGGTGAGTTGGCGAACTTTGTTGAAGCTTTTTAGTTCATAGCCCTGTTATATTATTTTTCTTCGGTGGGGTTAAGCGCTATGGGAACACCGAAGGAGGACGCTGCGATATATATGAGGGATAGAAAAAACTCATAATTATTATTATTTTTCAAAAAATTATGTTGCCTTGGTTTGGGATCGTACCCGCAACCTCACGTGTAACAGTCCAACGCGCTAACGATAACCGTATATAAAGGCCATTGGAGCCGTATATAAAGGCCATTGGTGTGAACTGGGTTATCAACCCCCGAAATGTCAACTTAAGTTTTGGTATGACTGCGTCATACGCATATTGATGTATGGAGTGTCTATTCGGTGGAGGGCGCTGGATAACGACACTTACTTACCTTATGACGTTCGAAAGGATTTTGCTGACAATGTCATTGCTGATTAAGGGCGCTATTTGTACAACTCCGATGAAGGCTATATTAGCTGTCTTGTACTGGTTACTAATAGACCTTCTCGCACGGCAAATGATGGCTATAAGGCTGGCGGCTATTGGGGCACGCACATCAGGTCATTTGAACATCCAGAGATGCTAGGCCTACAGGGGGACGCCTCGGTGCGCGTTGATTATGGGTGTTGATTATTATTGGGCTGGGGTGCGACTTTTTATTAGTTATAGAGATGTTAAATTTATAATTTAAAAAATTAGGAAGTATTTACCTAAAATTTAGCTCACCTAAATTTAGCAGGCCAATAATTCTTAACTTCAAATTTCTGCTGGCGAAAATACAATTACTATTTTCTGTTATTTTAGCGGCCTTTTAAACTAGTTGTACATGCTATTTTTATGAAAAAAACCGTCGTTCGAGGGTTGTGGAGTGCCTTTGTGGTGCAAATTTTCAACTAATGAAAAGCATTAGTTGAATTAGGTTCCAGGGACCTTAAATTTATAATTAAAAATGCTCGATCTCAAAAAAAAGAAAATTTCACCGATATGAAGAATAATGGATGATAAACGATTTATGAAACAGTTTTATCAATATTATACCTCTTATTTGCTCGAGTGTACAAATATGGATGACAAAATATGATCGAATGGAGGAGATTGGCAGATAAACAAAATCTAAAAGTAGAATGTCTTTATGTGTCTGTGTTCGATCACTTCTGAGTAAAAAAAATAACAGAAAGCTGAATAGAAAAGAAAACTATGAATTAGTTACATTGTATTCAAAGCCTTACTTGGGTGAAATGGCTAAGCTGTTGCACCTTTGTATAGTTACGTTTGTAATGTAGAAATTGGCACAGGTTCGATTCCTACAGCCGGCGGGTTGTTGAAAAATTATCATATAGAGACAATCTGAAAATAAAATATAAACATTAATACAATTTAATGGAAAATTACTAATGAAGCCTGTCCATAGAAAAAGTTAGAAACTAAATCTAGTCTGATTTGAAAATTAATATGTTTATAATTTTTTGAAAAAAAAGGATTATTCTTCTTTTTAACCTCAGCTGCCTATATGACGTTAAAACAATACTATACTAAAATACATTATGAAATGCTGTCTGATCTTGAATGTAAAAACCATACATCAGTTTGGCAACGTTTGCGAAAAAGGAGACACGGAGGAGATTCGAAGATAAACAAAAATCTACAAATAGAATGTCTTTATGTGTTTGTGTTTTATCGCTTCTGAGTAAAAATAATAACAGTTTAATAGAAAACCACTGATGAAGCCTGTCCATAGAAAAAGGCGGAAACTAGATCTTGTCTGATGTGAAAATTAATGTGTTTATAATTTTTAGAAAAAAAGAATTATTCTTCTTAACCTCAAAACCTAGGAAAATAAATATATATATACCTATATTGAAAAAAGGCAAAATAAATTGTATTTATGGCAAAAAAAGAAAAAAGCAGTAAAAATGTGGCATTAACAAAATTAGAAAACAAATCAGTGAGTAAAGAAAGTATTTTAAGGGGAAGGCATCTAGGAAATGCACTTATAATGCATAACAATTTAAAAAAAATTATATTTGAGCCCAAAAATGAAAATTACACAAATGGCGAAATAAGCAAATATGAGTAAAACTGGTAATAAAATGCCTAAAAGCCAAGTTTGTCTTTTTGATGATCACATAGAAAATTTCCACCGGGATGTATATTAAAAAAAATAAATAAATAAACAAGTTTCAGTTTTAAAAATAAAAAACATTAGTATTGTTTTTTTTCAATTTTAGCTAATCGGGTTTCAAAATTAAGTAAAATTAAATTTGTGGAATTAGCAACCCAAATTAGTGCCCTTATATGGGCACTAGGTCTAAACATGTACCGGTGTTAACCCAAATCAATAGGCTTCGTCCTTGGGCCAACATAGGTCTGTGTACCAAATTTCACCAAAATATCTTAATATTTGCGACCTGCAGCGTATAATAATATAATTTTGGGGGGGACCCTTATATGGGCACTAGGTCTAAACATAGACTGATGTTCACCAAAATCTATAGGCTTCGTCCTTGGGCCAACATAGGTCTGTGTACCAAATTTCATCAAAATATCTTAAGATTTGCGACCTGCAGCGTATACACAATATAATTTTGGGTGGGACCCTTATATGGGCACTAGGTCTAAACATGGACCGCTGTTAACCAAAATCAGTAGGCTTCGTCCTTGGGCCAACACAGGTCTGTGTACCAAATTTCATCGAAATATCTTAATATTTGCAACCTGCAGCGTAATAATAAAACAATATAATTTTGGAAGGACCCTTATATGGGCACTAGGTCTAAGCGTGGACCGATTTTAACCAAAATCAATAGGCTTTGTCATTAGGCCGATATAAGTCGGTGTACCGAGTTTCATCAAAATATCTTAATATTTGCGACCTGCAGCGTATAAACAATATAATTTAGGTAGGACCCTTATATGGGCACTAGGTCTAAACATGGACCGATATTCACCAAAATCAATAGGCTTCGTCCTTGGGCCAACATAGGTGTGTGTACCAAATTTCATTAAAATATCTTGATATTTGCGACCTGCAGCGTTTAAACAATATAATTTTGGGGGGACTATTATACCGGCACTAGGTCTAAACATGGACCGATTTCAACCAAATTCAATAGGCGTCATCCTTGGGCCAACATAAGTCGGTGTACAAAGTTTTATCAAAATATCTTTATATTTGCGACCTGTAGAGTGCGCACAAGAATGCATGGACAGACAGAGAGACAGACAGACAGACAGACGGACGGACGGACAGACGGACATCGTTAAATCGAAATAAAAAAAAATTCTGAGCCGATCGGTATACTATAAGGTGGGTCTAGGACCAATATATTTTGGTGTTACAAACATCAGCACAAACTTATAATACCCTGACCACCTAGTGGTGTAGGGTATAATTAGCATAATATTAGCATAAGGAAATTGGAAGCTATTTTACTAATTTCTACAGTAAGTTTTATTAGTGTATATATTAAATGTAATTCTGACACGCACTTTGTTTAAATACATGTTGTTACTGCTGTTGATTGATGGCGCCGAAAGGAAAGTTTTTTTTTATTAACACAACTGCCTCAAGTTCAATTCTGAAGATAAACTGTCCTGTAGCACACATTGTTGTTGATGACGATAAAAAAATAAAATTTCAGATTTATTTTTTATAAAAATCTTTTAGTGACAGATGATTGTTGGTATTTAAGTACTATGAGAATATGGGTAATAAAGTGATTAAGCTCAAAATTAGCCAAAACCTTTAAAGTTCTAATCATCAAACTATGTTACTACTAAATGCTCGGTATGTCCATTAAATCTACTTATAATATTCCCAAGTAGTTGTTAAGTAGAACAAGGGACTACTCGTATAGTAAAATACTGCGTACCACTCGTTATTCAATAATGAAAACTAGGATATGACCTTATTATAACAGAATTCTCCAAGTTTATTATTTTAACTTTTATACGAGAGTTTTCATCTTAGACATGCAAAAGCAATAAAAATTATGTTTTATATTTAGTAAGATTTCTCATTGCAAATGTTTCCTGTTATCTAACTCTTATTAAACAGCTGCAAAAAAAAAAAAAAAACATCATAATCTTAGAACAACTTACCACAACATATTCTCCTCCACCTATAAGTCATGCTTCCAAAACTAAGTGTCGTTTTTAAAATGTCCACACTTCACACAGCATCACACAACACATTATTAAATATCATCATAACTATAATTTGCCACCAATTAGTTGATATTTATACTAACATTATTATAATGAATAGACTCTTTGGAAAAGACTAAAAAATAATACCCTAAAATATGACCACTACGTGTGTGTTCATCATACCAAGGGGTCAAATGGTTAAATGTTCATCTATCTATCTAACTGAATGTATCGCTCACACAAAAGCGATAATGTGTTAAAACATAAATAATAGATAAATACAATGTGAGTTGAGAGTGGAGATGCCTTGGGATCGTTATGTATGCGATAGTTTGGAAGAAAATATAGAAACACAATGTTATATAGTTAGTGAAGTATCGCATCATATTAAACGATAAAGTAGCAACAACAAATACAACTGCTTAAAAATATTTTTTAAATATAATTTAGATATGAATAACAAAACTTAATAATTTGTAAACAAAATAAAATATAAAATTTTAGACGAATGGGGGAATATTTAGGTGAAAAAAGTAAAAAGTAAAAAAAAAGTAAAGTTGATCAAACCCGACCATGAAAAACCTACACTACTGTACGATTGGTGTTGTATTCCGGGAAGCAGTCTACTTTCTTGGAAGGAAATTTCAATTAGGGTTGCAGTAATTATATGTAGTTGAATATATAAATAGGTGTAGTAAAAATTGGGTCTAGGTCAAGTATATTTGGTTATAAAAAATGTCGCCACAAAATAGTTATATTCTATACCAAGCTCATATGTTGTAAGGAGAATAGGTCAAAACACATACCGCTTTTTACCATTTTCAACAGGATTGGAGTAATACAAACTTGTGAGGACCCAAATCTTTGGGTGAAAATTTGTGCCCACAAATGAGTAAGTGAACATTATTAAATTTAAAGAAGTCAAATGGGTTATTCAGAGGGGACGAATTTCCATTCGTCACATTGGCGGCAGATTTCCATACATCACACTTGGGAGGGATTTTCATCAGTCACGTCGTTCCACAAGGAGCGAAACTACAAAGATAGAACCCATAGAGAAACTACAAAGAGAGCAACTACAAAGAGGCACTACAAAGAGAAACTACAAAGACATCAACAACTACAAACCATCAATACCTATTGTGAAAACAACCACAGCAGTATTAGTGTGGCACCGTAAGCAGTACCATTGGACCATCAATATTTGAGAGAATGTGGTAACCGCAAAGCAACACAACTGTAGCCTGAGGATAAGATATCGCAAGTGTGAAATGTTAGAGAGTTACATTTCCATCTAACCAGCTTAGTGACGGATTACATCAGTCAGTCGCCGGATTTACATCCAGCTAAGAGTTAAAGAGTATAAAGGCAGGGTCTAGTGAAGAGGGTCCGGGTTTTACAACCAGGACGAAGGGGTTGGATATTCATCCGACGCAGGTTTAGGAGCGGATTACCATCCAGTCAAACTATCACCAAGAGAACGTTGAAGTTAAAATTTATTGTACAAAAATTAGAGAAAGTGCTAAATAGAAAAAACCCAGCATGAAATCCGAAAATAAAAAAAGTGTTTTTAGTTAATCTCCATTCAACAACTAAATTTGATGTTAGGACCTTGCACTAGCTGAGCTATCATCAAAATTATAACTACTCAGTGGGTCTACGCCCATTGTTTTTGGTAGTTGAAAACATCAAGAGAAACTCAATATATCTTGTTCCACCGGGTGGTGTAGGGTATGGTCCAAGTTTCAACGCAATCGAGATTCTCACCTGGGAAAGTTCAATTTTAGTTCTTTGTAATATCGAAATAAAGATTTCATGAAAATTCTGCAAGGGTTGTGTGAATTACATCACTCAATCTATCGAGGTCTTCAAATAAATATATCCTAAGTGAGGTGCTGTAAAGGAGGACAATCAGCGTATGATGTTGCAGCAAGAAAAGATGTAACAAAGTCACTCCTTGTAGGAGTTATACAAGGATGTGTAATTTATCCTCTTCTCTAAAACTTTATGATAAATGACACTCTTGCACTCTTGACCGAAACGGGGATGAAGTTGCTTAAATACGCTGACAAAATTCCGCTATTTTTAGAAGACAAATTATCGAAACTATTAGAGATCTCAAAATTCTTGAACACTCAAAGATGGGGAATTACCTGTGGATCGTTCTCAACTTTAAACTTTATTGGAAGAGAAATACTTACGCTCATAGAAATAAACTTGTAAAAATAGCGGAAAAAGCTACATTTTAACATTTCTCATTCTTTCTTAGAAGAAGCAGTGAACACTATATTATATGATACTGGTTACAGATGAGGAAGAGGTGCCGACGAGAATATGGTTGATAACTCTTTGCCGCAAGATGTGCCTGGTAATATTGAAGTACTTAAATGTGAAAACAACGTCAATATAAATGATGACAACGACAGCAGTTAGCTGAAAAGGTGAAATTATAATCTGTTAGCGGATCTTCAGAAACAAGGATATCGAGCGACAGAGACAATACGAACAAATATGTGTCCTCTAAAATGTACTAAGGAAATGAAAAAGAAGACCGTGCCTAATATTATTGTAGATTTAATAAAGCTTTAAATAGTTATAATTTTGTTATACCCTACACCACTACGTGCACAAGGTATATGGTGATGTTTGCAACACCAAAAAATATTGGACCCAGACCCACCTTTCAGTATATCGATCGACTCAAAATCACTTTTTGTTGCGGTTTATCGATCGTCCGTCCGTCTGTCTGTCCATGCATTCTTGTGCGCACTATACAGCTCGCAAATATTAAGATATTTTGATTAAATTTGGTGCACCCACCTATGTGAACCCGTTGATTGTGGTAAAAATCGGTCCATGTTTAGACCTAGTGCCCATATAAGGGTCCCCTCTAAAATTGGCTGGTTTACACGCTGCAGGTCGCAAATACGAAGATATTTCAACGAAATTTGGTTCGCTGATTCACATGGTCCCAAGGACAAAGCCTATTGATGCTAGATAGGATCGGTCCATATTTGTACCTATCAGCCAAATGGGGTATATTTCCGATTTTCTCTTCTTTTATCATTTTATAAAAAATGTTTACACAAGTCCATTTTAACCCATTTCAATTTCGGATCCAAACATTAGTTAGCTTCTAACCAGACTGGTGTAGGGTACTATATAGTCGGCATGCCTGACTTTAACTTTTTTACTCGTTTTTGTCTTATTTCTGGCATTGAAGTTGAATTTTTAACTTTTAAGTCGCCAGACACTTATAGAAAAATTTCGTGACAAATAATTTTTCGGAACATTTTAACCCTCTAACTCTGCAACTTACGTGCCTTTATTGTCCCATTTTAAATGAGACCACAAAAGTCCCTTTAACTGAAGAGTTAGAGGATTAAAATGTTCTACAAAACTGTTCCCCGTAGTGTTTTACGTACATTCACATGATTTCCTTGCCATTTTGCAATAATCGTTTGCAAAAAGGGGTTAGTATTAAGTTTTGACTTATTACTGACACTAGAATTAAATTTTTGACTTTCATGTCTTCAGGGACTTAGAGCAAAATTTCATGAGAAATATTTTTGTGGAACATTTAACCCATAGTATAACATAGTAGCTTTACTCATTTTCTGTCATGAAGTAGTGTGTGTAATTTTACTTGTACATACTCGTATGATTCTTAATACCACAACAACTACCGAAGCTCTCAATTTTTTAATGAGTGGGGCTACTGTAGTATACTATGCCTTATATACACTCATAATTATTATTATTACTTTTCGTGCAATGCATGGTCTTTTAAGGCTCAGATTGTGTTGAATAAATAAATTTGAAATTAAAAGTTTGACAGTTACTACATGACAGTTGTTTATGTTGTAATCAGTAGCTATTGTTTTTAACAGTAATTACACTTGTTTTTCTATAGAAAAAATATAAAACAACTTTAATGACGGTTATTTAAGAAAACAACTAACGAAAATTACTGTAATTTCGTAACAGTGGTTTAAATCTGTTATTTTTAATATCATATTAAACAACTACCAAAACAGTAACTTTACAGTAAACAGTTATTTTTGGTAGTTATTTAAAAAACAAAAAATTTTGTTGAACTTTTTTGAATTTTAAAAATTCTTGTTTAGTTTATATTTGTTATTATTGATATATTTCTAGTTTGCAAATAAAAATCAGAAACTTGTATTGTATCTCCAATGCATAAAAGCATAATAACTGGAGAACAGTTTGAAATTTTTACTTCGAATTTTAAATAGGCTGAAGTAATCTCTATATATAAAAGAATAACGTGACTGACTGACTGACTGAATGACTGACTGACTGACTGACTCAACATCGCCCAGCCCAAACCGCTGAAGCTAGGAAGTTGAAATTTGGTATGTAGGTTCCTCTTTCGGCGTAGACGTCCGCTAAGACGGGATTTTTGGAAATTCCTACCGGAACGGGCAAAAAGGGGAAAAGTCTCCCCCTTGGCGGCCTGCCAAAACCCCTTTGGCTAGAAAGCTGAAATTTAAGATATGTGTTCCTTGGAGTATGGGCTAAATTTTCCGGAAAGTACTTTCTGGAAATTTTGGACAGGGACGTTGTAAAAATGGGGGTTAAAAAGGGGAAAAAGGCCCCCCTTGACGGGCTGCCCAAACCGCTGGAGGTAGGAAGTTGAAATTTGGTATAAAGGTTCCTCCACTATCGTAGACATCCACCAAGACGGGAGTTTTGGAAATTTTTACAGGGACGGGCAAAAAGGGGAAAAAGTCTCCCCCTTGACGGCCTGCTCAAACTGCTGGAGCTATGAAGTTGAAATTTGGTATGTAGGTTCCTCGACCGGTGTAGACGTCCGTTGAGACGGCATTTTTGGAAATTCTTATCGGTAGGGGCAAAAAGGGGACAAAAAAAGTACCTTTTTCCCAAAAAAGTACCTTTTTCCAAAAAAAGTACCTTTTTCCAAAAAAAGTACCTTTTTCCCAAAAAAGTACCTTTTTCCAAAAAAAGTACCTTTTTCCAAAAAAAGTACCTTTTTCCAAAAAAAAAGTACCTTTTTCCAAAAAAGTACCTTTTTCCAAAAAAAGTACCTTTTTCCAAAAAAAGTAACTTTTTCCAAAAAAAGTACCTTTTTCCAAAAAAAGTAACTTTTTCCAAAAAAAGGACCTTTTTCCAAAAAAAGTACCTTTTTCCAAAAAAAGTAACTTTTTCCAAAAAAAGTACCTTTTTCCAAAAAAAGTACCTTTTTCCAAAAAAAGTACCTTTTTCCAAAAAAAGTACCTTTTCCCGAAAAAAGTACCTTTTTTCAAAAAAGTACCTTTTTCCAAAAAAAAATCCTTTCTCCAAAAAAGTACCTTTTTCCAAAAAAAGTACCTTTTTTAAAAAACGTACATTTTTCCAAAAAATGTACCTTTTTCTAAAAAAATTTACCTTTCCCAAAAAAAGTACCTTTCCCAAAAAAAGTACCTTTTCCAAAAAAGTACCTTTTCCCAAAAAACATACATTTTTCCAAAAAAATACGTTTTTCAAAAAAATACCTTTGTCAAAAAAAGTACCTTTTCCAAAAAAAAGTACCTTTTCCCAAAAAAAAGTACCTTTTTCTAAAAAAATTTTCCTTTTCCAAAAAAGTACCTTTTTCCAAAAAACATACATTTTTCCAACAAAAAACACCTTTTTAAAAAAAAAATACCTTTTCCAAAAAAAGTACAAATAAAGTACTTTGTAAAAACAAAGTATCTTTTTCCAAAAAATTTCGTTTTTCCAAAAAGTACCATTTAAAATAATATATAATTTCAAAAAAACTACTTTTTTTCCTCCCCCACGGATATCTCCACTAAAACAAGGTTTCTTGATATTCGGCATAGACGTGCGCTAAGACGGGATTTTTGGAAATTCCTACCGGAACGGGCAAAAAGGGAAAAAGTCTCCCCATAAACAGTCTCACAAATTGGAAAAGTGCCTGCCCAAACCACTGGAGGTAAGAAGTTGAAATTTGGTATAAAGGGTCCTCCACTGTAGTAGACATCGACTAAGTTTGTATTTTTGGAATTCCCTACAGGATATCCCAAAAGGAAACTCGGTATGTGAGTTGCTCCTTCTGTGTAGGCGTCCGCTTAGACGGAATTTTTGAAATTCCTATCGGGAGGGGAAATAAGGTAAAAGTCTCCTCCTGACGGCTTGCCCAATCCCTTTTGGCCAACCTAAAATTTTAAATATGTATTCCTTGGAGTAGGACTAACTCACCGGCAACGTAATTTTTCTATTTTGGAACAGGAACATAGTAAAAATGGTGGTTAAAAGGGAAAAATGTGCCCATTAACGGCCTGCCCAAACCGCTTAGGCAATGCAGTTGAAATTTGGTATGAATGGTCCTCATCCATCGCAGATAGCCGCGAAGATGGAATTTTTGTAAATTCCTAAAGTGAGGGGCAAAACGAAGAAAAGCCTCACCTTGGGGGCCGGTAAAAACCCCTTCAGCTAGAAACCTGAAGCTTAAAATGTGGGTCCCTGGAGTAAGGGCTAACTTATTAGAAAGATACTTTTTTGAATTTTGGACAGGGTAGTTATAAAATGGGGGCTCAAAAAGGGAAAGTTGCCCCTTAACGACCTGTCCAAACTGCTGTAACTAGGAAGCTGAAATTCGGTACTTAGGTTTCTCTTCCAGCCTAATTCCAACCGGGAGGGACAAAAAAAGAAAAAGTGTCTCCCTTGACAGCCTGCTCAAACTGCTGGAACTAGGAAGCTGAAATTCCCCGTCGATGGATTTTCGGAAATTCCTACCGAGAGGGGCACAAATAGTGAAAGTTGGCTAGAAACCTGAAATTTAAAACATATGTTACTTGGAGTATGGGCTCACTTACCGGGAAGGTGCTTTTAATGGGATTAATGAAGCGAAAAGTGCCGCTTAAAGGCCTGCCCAAACCGCTGGAGGTAGGAAGTTGAAATTTGGTATTAAAGTTCCTCCTCTATTGTAGACATCCGCTAAGATGAGATTTTTGTAAATTTCTATAGGTAGGGTCAAAAACAGGAAAAGTCTCCCCCTTAACGGCCTGGCCAAACTGCTGGAACAAGGGAGCTTAAATTCGGTATTTGGGTTCATTCTCCAATGTTGACATCCCCTAAGATGGTATTTTTGGAAATTCATACCGGGAGGGGTAAAAAGGGAAAAAACTTCCCCCTTGACGGCCTGGCCAAACTGCTGGATACAGAGACCTAAAATTATGTATGTAGTAGGTTCCTCCTCCAACGCAGACGTCCTCTAAGACGGAATTTTTGGAAATTCCTACCGGGAGGGGTAAAAACGGAATAATTATCCCCCTTGATGGCCTAACCGAACCCTTCGGCTAGAAACCTGTAATATATAATATGTTTTCCTTGGAGTATGGGCTAACTTATCGACAAGGCATTTCTAGGACTTTGGACAGGAACGTGGTAAAAATGGTGGTTCAAAAGGGGAAAATTGCCCCCCCCCCCTTAACGTCAGCGTCTTTAGCTAGAAACCTAAAACTTAAAGAACAAGTGTATATGAAACACTAAAATTAAGAAACTAAATAGGAAACGAGAGGAATTGAAACACTACACAAGTGGAATGAAATGGATATAAACGTTGAACGAGTGGAATTATTTTTTTTATTAAAATATACTTTTATAAACAAAAAGAATTGGCTGTAAAAAACAGTAGTTTTTACCGATTTTGTCAGTTGTTTTGAAATTGTTGTAGTCAAAATTTATCAGTTAATTTTACGACATTGGTAGTTATTTTTATTGCATTTTAGTTATTTTTCAACAGTTAAAAATAACAAAAG
Source organism: Leucophora obtusa (assembly GCA_949987735.1). Classification (NCBI taxonomy): domain Eukaryota; kingdom Metazoa; phylum Arthropoda; class Insecta; order Diptera; family Anthomyiidae; genus Leucophora; species Leucophora obtusa. Next base: position 301,833,658 of record OX465295.1, on the reverse strand, counting down.
TTTTAGTTATTTTAAAGGTAAATACCTATGTTGCATTTTTAACTGCATATACATTTGTTTTAACTGTCATTTTCAGTAGATTCTACCGACAAACTTTTGTGAGTGTACCTTAACATAGGGCCACACGTAAACTTTTAAAACGCCGATACCCGTGTTTTCTTATCCCCCCTATTAAGCGCCCCTATCGCTTACTTTTGAAAAAGCTAACGTTAAAAAGTTACCAACAAATTTATATAGATTGGCTAATACATTGTCAAAATCATTAAAAAAAAAAACCTAACTAAATATCAGCAGGAAAAATTAGTTCAAATACAGCAGAATATATTTCTGTGATAAAATGGGATAGCAAACAACTTTAGCTAAACAACTGATTTAAACGAAATCAACATGGATAATTAGTTAAGCTGAATTATAATGCGTTTAGCAGACTTTTGTACTCACTTTATTGTTGAGTGTGCTAATTAATTAGCAAAATATTGTTATAAGCAGTTTTTTCTGCTGGGTAATTTTTAACTAATATTTTAAATAAAGCGAATGTAGGACCTTTATACATATTCTTTATCGGCTAATAATGGAAATTAATATACATCCAACTTGGGCTAATAATTTCATGGGAAGTCTAGGGAATTAAAAGTCTTAAAATTCCATAGTATTTGATCGTGGACCAAACGAAAGAGACCTTGACAGAAAAGAGATCAAGCTGCATGGCCTTGACCAAGATCACTATAAATGAAAAACTAGATTAGAATGTATAGCCACAAGTCTTTACACCTAAATTATTTTGTCCACTCGTTAGCAGATCTGGGGGTTAATCATTACATTTTGCAATTAATTTCTCATTCAATTACCAATTGCATGTAATTGTAATTGAAAAATCTCAATTACAATTAAATATTATTTGTAATTGTAACTCAGAAAATAATAATTATAATTACTTGTAATTTGCAATTGAAAATTTTAAATTTTTTTTTTAACGACACTCGGGAAATTCTTCCTATTAACTAACGTATTGCTTTCTTTGGAAAGGGGATAAAGAAGATATGAAAGATGATGAAATATGAAGCGCTTTAAATACGGCAACACTGTAATTGCGCGAGATGTTGAAATTTAGAACAGTTGTTGGGCGCCATATGATGCCGAGTTGGCGAACTTTTTCGAAGCTGTTTAGTTCATAGCCCTGTAATATTATTTTACTTTGGTGAGGTTAATTGATATGGGAGCACCGAAGGTGGACTTTGCGATATGTATAAGGGATAGAACAATCAAATATATTATTTTTTCTAAATTGATGTTGCGGTCACTGAGAATCGAACCCGCAACCTCTTGTGTATCAGTCCAACGCGCTAACCATTAAACCACAGCGGCCGATTACACATTACATGGAATTGTAATTTGATAAAATGACAATTACATTTTATGGGGAAAAGAAATAATGACAAAAAGCACGAGTTATGGATCACACCAACATGAAGCATTCTTTTTATGCTTGGCCACGCCTGTCGCGACTACCGCAGACAATTTTTTTGCAAAATTTTAACAAAAAACATTTTTTAATACTAAATTTAATTGAAAATGTAATTTATATCACTTTCAATTACAATTACATGATTTTTAAAAAATATTGGTATCCTGCAAAATGAATCTTTGTTTGGACTCGCATACTTTTATCGGAAATCCGAATAGCTTTAGATTAGTTTAAGTTGCCTGGCGGACTTCATAGAATCGGAGTAGGCAGCATGGCAACTGTACTAGCTTTTTTTGATGGGCTCCCATTCTCTTTGTGATTTTTGTTTGCAAATGTTGCAGTCATCATTCTTTATTACTTCAAGAAAAACCCTTATTATTAGAATCATTTGGTAAGAGATTGGAGTACTAATGATATCATCAATTATGTCAGCCCAAAGTTTTTCAAACTGTTGGATGCATTGACCCTTAACCAATCTATATTACCACTATAAGTAAGATTTGATTTTAAAGTCAAAAGTAATTTTTTTGATTTTTATTAAATATTGTTAAAGAAGAGAAAATACTTCCACTGATACATATAATAAACTTTATAAAATATGACGATGTTAAGCACTATTGTACAGTGAACAATGGCCACTGTTAAGTAATTTTTATTTTATTTTTTTTTTGTGATGACGATTTTTTGTCTTTGGTGTAAAGGATGACCCATGCGGTTAACTAATTGACATTATCGTGACTAAAATCAATTTGTTGTTGTTTAGATGGACCATTGTTGTTTATATGTTAGCGGTAACAAGACTGAAGAAAATAAAACATAAATACTATGATCAATTAATATTCGAAATTTCAAATGAAATTATAGTTTTCAAGTTAATTTTATTTCATTTATGAAAGAAATTGTTTATACCAATGCTAAGCAAACATTTTTAAAATCTTATGTTTTTAGTGGTCAATTTTGTCACGCTGCACAGTGGGGCCAAATGCATGAAAAGTGGCGATTAATTCATAGAAGTCGTAATTTAAAAAAAAAAATATTTTTTATTAATGGATATTTATAAATACATAAAAAACCAACATTTAAAAAAAAACAGAGTGAAAAAACACATTTTTTAACCCTTTATGGGCCATTTTGTGTTCTGTAAAAAATCCTCTTTTTTCACATTTTTTGCTGTAACTTTGGAACGGTGCGCTATAAATTATTCAATTAAATTGCAAATTAAAGCATACTAAATGTACTTTAAGAAAAATAAGTAATATTTTTAAAAATAATAAGGAATAAATATTTTATATGTATTTCTATTAGAAAATTTTTAAATTAAAATCATACCATTTTTCTCGAAATTTTAAAATTTTGCTCAAAAATGAAACATTTGAAAATCTAATTGTTTTTTTATTGATAAATAACCATAAACACACTATTTAAAAAAAATTTAATTAAATTCGGTTATTCTATTTTTTTTTCTTTTTGAAAACAACAATATTTTATTATAATCATTATTACCTTCAATGTTAGTATTTACTTCACATTCAATTTCATAATCATAAATTAATTCGTTACAATAATCTTAATCTTCATCTCCATCTTCATCTTCATCTCCACATTCATCTCCATCTTCATCATTGCTATTTTGATTGCTGGGAAGTACAAGCAACTCCAATGCAGATTTTGGCATTAGCTCTTTTTTCTTTTTAGAACTATTGTTCATGCTTGTTATAAACGGATCTGAACTTAAGAGAAGTCTATTAAAGATATCTTCCATTGTTTTTTCTCGACTGCATTTACGGGCAAAATTCTCCCTATAACTTTTAAAATCTTTATTTCTGGCTTCCTGAGACTCTTCGGTTAGCTGACCAATTGGCAATGGCGATAATGATATAATTTCAGGCCCATGAATAAAATATTTGTGAAGAGTAGGAGGCATATAGTACCATGGATATTTTTTCACAAATAGCCTGGCAGTGTTATTAGCGAAGTTTGTAAATTTTTCAATGTTGACCTCAATACCACTAGAAACTACAATTAATATTGTGTGCATATTTTTGATCAACTCTAAATCAATATTAGTAATTTCAGCAGATACTTCTACATTCTTAAAAAAACGTCTTGCAGTATTCCCGTCATTAGAGTTACCAAAACCAGGTTTTGGTTGATCAATGATCAATCCCGTTCTCTTTTTAAATTCGCGTTGAATACGACTTTTAGTTTCAGCAATAATTTTTTTTTCTTCATCACTTCTTGCCTGCCATTTTTGAATTGGAAGTTTATATGCCAAGTGAATAAGACATTCAAAAAATCTTATCCAGCCATGTAGGACAGACAAACCGAACTCCATGAAGTCTACGTTGGAATCTCTAGAAATCATTTGTTCAATATTGTTGAACTCCTTGCTGGTAGCGCCACATATGTAGCACTTTTGTGTGGACTTTGTGTCTGTAATCGCGTTACACACTTTACCGTCAATCATAACGAGAATTAGTTTGTGGTTCACTTTTATCTTTCTTTCTCCAACTGATATTACTGTATCGATAAGAGCATTTTTTTCTGTCTCCACTCTTTCTCTTTCTGTTTTAATACTGTTGACCGTTTCTTTCATAAATTCAATTTTTAATGGCCTGCAAAACCTAGTTGAAGACGGTCGAGGATTATGCCAAATGATTTTGTTTTTACAAACTAATTTTAATGGTACAATTGACGTAATAAATACAGAAGAATCAGATGCATTACTGTCATGAAAGGCTTGTTTGTAAGAACTATGCCCTGAACTTCCGTCAAAGCCCCACTTAGTGTATAAAGTAATTTTTTCGATTTCTTCGTTGTCTAACGAATTTAAATCTGCATTTTTAACCGACAAAAGGCGTTCAGTGGTATGATCCAATATTCCTTGTAGGCTAACTTGCGCTGATGTTTCAGAAATTTTCATTTGTTCTCCCTTTGGGTAACATTTTTTCTTAGCTCTTTGGACCAATTTATATGATGGAAATTTCTCAGGTGCAACCTTTCTAATAACATTATATTGGTGGCGACTTAGCTTCGCTTCTACCAAAACGGACAGAGCTTCATCCGGAGTTAACTGCTGTGGTGGTACCTGTTCTATACTTTTTCGGTATTTTTTGGCTTTTGTTGGAGATGATATTATTTCCTTAACAATTTTCGACTCATCTATTTTTCCAGCAGCTCTCAAGCTCATTTGTGTGGCGTAAGCCAAAACAGGCAAAGAAATTTGATCTCTTATGTCTTTACATTTCTTAACTTTTGTTTTTTCTTTGCACTCTTCAAATGAGAGATCATTGCGACCTCTTTTTTGTTGCGGTTCTGGTGGTGGACTGAATGAGATTGAGGCATCCAGCCAATTCTTATTATTTTTTACAAAAATTTCATTCTTTCTATGACATTTTTGCCACCGAATCTCATAGCTAGAGCAAAAATTATGAAACCTTGTCATAAAATCTACCATATCCGAAGGGTCGACACGTTTTATTACTTCCCATCTCAAAAGTTTAAATTTATCCTGAAGTGATTTAGGTTCTGCACTCCTCATAAAATTATGCAACTCATCACGAGGAATGAAAATTGTTTTGGGACATGTTCCTAAAATTAATAAGATTTCTATTCGTTTAAAATTTGCAAAAAGTAATTCCTTTAACCCTGTACCGAATAATTTACACTTTCACAACACTTTAAATATGTAACATCACATCACAAAACATTGACAGCTAAAACAATAAATAAACGTGTCAGTACCGAATCAATAATACCCTACGGATGGATAGAAATTCTTAAAAATGTATTATCATTATATTAGTAGATTGATATCACCAGCTTAAAACAAAATTAAAACTTTACTCGTATGATGCATGTATATGACCAACAGTTATTATGTAGGACTCAAATAAATGACAATAATAAATAGGGATGGGAGCGTGACCTCCTTCAATTTTTCAAAATAGTGCACTTGTGCCATATACAATTTTCTAATAATTTAAAATTAACAAATGTTTAAGTAAAATTCATTGAAATATCATAAACACATGTAAAATAATTTAATTAGTTTTATTCATAGTAAATAAACACAACATACGTAATCACGTGAGCATGCGTGAATTAAAGTTACTCACGCCCCCATCTCTAATTAACAACACATTTTTTTAGCTACAATAACAACTACTATAACGAAAATAATGACAAAACAAAGTAAAAACAACTTGATGTTTTGTTTTTTTTTTTTTCATATTTGTGGATTTTTAGCATCTTGAGTTATTTCACAAAAACAAGCATAACTCAAAAATCGCAAAAAATCGCAAAAAAATATTTTGGGGTTTATTAGTTGAGATCTGATATTATAACACTATATAGACGATTTTACGCAAGCTCACGAACAAAGTTGTTGAAACTCCATATATAAATCAAAAATAGCCCATTTTTGGGCTAATTTTATTTTATTAACATTTAATATTTTTAAAACATTTATTTAAACAAAAAAACATGTACTATATAGTAAACTACCTGAAGTTGACGGTTCCATTATAAAAATGTAACTTTTAGAAGTATTAATAGAAAAAATTATCAATTGAAATATCAAAATTTTCACTTTTTTTCAATATGCACAAAAAAAATAACAATTATTCAACTTTAAGTGCTCACTTCAACTAAAGCAAACAACTTAAAAGTATAATTTTTGCAATTAGTGATGCAGAATTTTATCCACTTTCACCCGGTACCAAACACGATCATGAATTTTAAAGTTCATATTTTGAATTAATCGCCACTTTTCATTCACTTGGCCCCAATGTGCGCTGGCTAATGACAGAAAGTGGTTTCAAGTAAAGAAAATAAATTGTAGAATTGTTGCCTCAAAATCATCCCTGAATAATGAAATAGCCAACTTCAGCATAAAACATATTTTGATAAATCAAACAGTGAAAGGAAATTTCATTCAGGCAATCGATTCTTTTGCGGAATTAAAATTTTTCTAGGACAATTAAAGTTTATAGTCCCGAATAAGTTATTAATCAAATTCGATCTGTTTCCCTGTGCTTAAGATTTTGTAAAATAAATTTAAAATTTCGTATACTTCTCTATACTATAGGTTTTCTACATGTGTTTCTATACATTATCATAGACGGCAACAACATTATCTTAAGATATCATAATATTTATGAATGATTTACGATGCGTTTATTTCTACAACTTTTGATGATGATGGTCCGAAAAACTTTATGTACCTACCTACCAAACTTTTCCCTTATATTAATTTTTTTCATCATCGCATCTCTTCGAATTAACCCAAAAATATGAAGAAAAATTATGAATATTATCATTGTTGTTAAATTATGATGCGTTATGATCAAAATATTGTACATACGAACACATGTTGTTGTCGTTATTGTATTTTGACTTGTTAGATAAATATCTTGAATGTAATGAATAATAATAGATAATAATGATCATTTTAATACAGTCGGGATGTATTTGTCAACAATTGATGAAAGGGATTTTAACATATAATTATAATTTATTTGATTTACTCTATTGCCAGGATAATTTGTGGTAAGTTGTGGTAAGGCTTATTTGTTAAAATACTTGGAATAGCTTATTCCGTTATACTGAGGAGGCTAAAGTTGAGCTTTTTATCATAATTCTGATCAACTTACATTTCAAGTCATGGAAACAAGATAAGTGTCGGAATATGTATCCGAAAGAAGACAATATAAGTATGTATTCGACAACTGAAGAGAAGCCAGAGTGCTATAGTGCATTAGAGCAACTAAATAACTCTATGCAAAATTTAGCAAATCAACTAATAAATTTAAACAAACAATTGCAAAAAATTAAAAGCTTAATTTATTACCATGTCTGAAACAATTGTAAAGAAACTTAACATTATCGAAATTAACGTTAATTCCTTGATTAAACTAAGTAGAAGATACGATTTAATTAACTTTATAAATAAACATGACCCGGACTTAGTGTTACTTAACGAAACGAAACTGAATGCTAGGAACAAAGTAAATTTTAAAGACTATTACTTTATACGTAAGGATAGAAAGGATGCAAAAAGGGGAGGCGGAACGGCTATCTTATTAAAGAGTGGCATTAAATATCATAACTTTACCAACAAAACTATTAATTCGTTTAAATATTTGGAAACACGCATTGGGAAAATACCATTTTTACCCAATAAAATGTTATTTGTAATTTCTGCTTACTATCCCTCGGGTAACAATAGTAGCTATTTTAAGTCTGAATTACATTAGCTTTTTCAATCCTTGGATTTGCAAAATCCAAATAATTTTTATATTCTGGCAGGAGACTTAAATGCTAAACACGGTGATTGGGGCAACGTTTCACATACTACAAACGGAAATAAATTAATGGAATGGCTTTCGTGCAATGAAATTTTATTCAGATGTAGTTTGTATGCTTCTGTCTCACCTTCATACCCACGTTGTGGTTCGTATCTGGATGTATGTAATGCTGACTCCAGATTAGTTATTCATAAATTGAATAATTCTCTTAATTGTCTTCAAACCATCGATTATGATAGTGATCATAATGCACTACAAATTCAAGTTATGAATGTAGAGAATGATCATCCTTTAACATTTATAAAGGAACTACCCGAGTTAAAATACAACTACAAAAAGACTAATTGGAAAAAATTCAAAAACATTATGATTACTGAAATGAACAATAACGAATTGATTCCTAATGATAGAAACCTTACAAATTCCGAAATAGACTTCTATCTCCGTAGATTGAATAACTATATAACTGATTCAATGGAAAAATCGACTCCCAAGTTTAAAAGTGCCAATTCGGTTGAGAAATTTACTAATACAGTTATAAAGAAATTACAAGCCGAGAAAAGTAGAATGGTTACTATTATTAAAAAGCATATTAGACTGGAATGTTTTTTAACACAAATAGAAATTAATTTAATAAAAACTCAGTTGAAACTAATAAAAAAACTGATAAGTGATAACTTTACTTCAGCGGTTAATAAACATTTTCAGGAGAAACTCGTGAGCATTGATAAAAAAAAACCCTCAAATATGTTTAGTGAGGTTAGGAAGCAGTTTAGACCAACACAATGCATGAACTTAGATACGATTAGAATTCAAACGGAAGGTGAATCGTTAATTAAAAACGCGGGAATCAATCCCAGGGAATTGGAAAGAGAATGTACTAGTAATGACTTTTTGGTTAGGGAAAATGATCAAAAATTAAATGTAATTGGTGCCTTTTTAGAATCGGTTCACTCTTTTAAGGAGATTGATCCCGAGAATGATCTGCATAATGAGGTTGATAGCTGTTTCACCAAATTTTTAGATGATAAATATGAGTATGAATACAATAAATCAACTTTTACTACATTTAATGCATTCAAAAGGGCTAATGAATTAGATGAATATCTTGCTGAAAACCTTTCCCCAACAAAGGATACAATAATCTACATTTTCAATAATCTAAGAAGAAAATTATCGTCAGGTGTTGATAACATTACAAACATTGTGTTAAAAAACATTCCAGAGCAAATAGTTCTTGAATATTGCACTCTTTTTAACAATATGCTTAACAATTCGTACTTTCCTCACGCATAGAAGATAGCTAAGGTTGTAGTTCTACCAAAAAAAGAAAAAGACACAAGTAATCCGAAAAATTTGCGGGCAATAAGCATGCTGCCGAATATTAGTAAAATTTTTGAGGTTTGTATTAACAACAACATAATTCAGTTCTGTACAAGAAGTAATCTGATTAATGATAGACACTTTGGGTTCAAGTACAAACACTCAACAATACATGCGATTCATTTATTTGTTTCGAATGTCCAATGGAATTTAAACAAATCTATATATACTGGGGCTTGTTTAATAGATTTTGAAAAGGCATTTGATAGCATTTGGATTCCCGGATTAATTTACAAGCTATTGGATTATAAATTTCCTTTTCATTTAATTATACTGGTCCACAATATGTTGAGTAACAAAACCTTTTTAGTTTGTGATAAAAACTCAATTAGTTCGAAGAAATTCGTTATTGTTAATGGTTTACAACAGGGGACTGTTAACTCTCCAATTCTGTTTAATATTTTCATATATGATCTATTAAATAAAATCGAAAATATGATTGGTTTTGCTGATGATATTATTATATATCACTCGGATAATAAAATAGAAAAAATTAATGAAAAATTACAACACTATTTTTATATAGTAGAAAAATATTCCACAGATTGGCAAATGAAAATAAACCTTACGAAATGTGAGACTATACTCTTTCGTCCTCCAGTAGGTAAATGTAACAACAATGTAAAAAAATTGGAAGTCCTTTGGTATAAAATCCAAAGACAATATAAATATACCGAATAAACAAATGGTTAAATATCTGGGTGTTCACCTGGATAAATTTTTATACTTTAACAATCACATCAGTTCACAACTCATAAAAGCAAGAAAAGCGTTTTATATGTATAGTAAAGTATTTTTTTCAAAACACCTCACAACGGAGGTAAAGACCTTAATGTATCAATTATTAATACGACCTATTTTGACATATGGTTGTCAGATATGGTTTAATATTGCTCCCTCGTACATGGAGAAAATAAGGATATTTGAAAGAAAATGCCTTAGAAGCTGTACTTCTCTATACAGATCTCCAAATAGCAATTATGAAAATATATATCTAACAAAAAATTATATAATGGGGCTAAAATCTGTAGAATCGATAATTTTATTATCCATTTAATAAGAAACCATATAAATAAATGCTTGGAATGCCACGAGAATAATCTAATTATGGCTCCTTATTATGCAAGTGATGAATACATAGATAAAACACTGCAAAGTGGATATATCCCACCTGAGGCCTTTTTATACCTCGATAGAAAGAGATTTATTCAGAATGAAATCGGCATTCCTATATTTTACCACATTTATAGACGGGCCAATGTAAAAGCTGTTAGCAGCAATGTGCTCACTATTGAAAATCAAAGGTTCGACACTAGTATATACTCGGCAGATAAAAATATGTTTCCAAACTTAAACATTAAGAAGTATTGGTGGCTCACTAAATAGTTCTACCTCTTTTTGTTTATTCCTTGACCTTAATCTTTTATTTTTTGTAATATAAAAGTAAGGTTTTTTCAAATTTTTCTTTACAATTAATTGTAATAAATTACATTTTTACTTTGTAAAATAATAATAATAATAAATAAGATACAAAAAATTATATAATGCTAATAGATATTATACTTGAGAGCCCGTATAAGGGACTGTGTATTATAAGTTATACTAACTACTATTTGTTTATTTATAGTTTAATAATATGAATTTAAGACAAATAAACGATCCAAAAAAAAAAGTATGTATTTATTTTTCTTGTATAACGATTATGCACTGTTAACAAGGTTCCGGGTCGCGTAAATTCATGCCTATCAATCCCCGAGGTGAAGACAATAATTCAAGCTCTATATTGCATAAGAAAAGTAATTATCTTTTTTTTTATTATTGCAGTAAAGAAGGTCTAACGGTAGTGACACTTAAACGTAAGAACATGCCAATGCTCTTACGACAATGTATCTCCCGTATGAGCAAGATGCTCTTCATCACAAGCAGTATAAATTCTGGTTGAGCCAAAGAGTGTTAACAAGGGCCATGATCTTGTTTTAGAAGGTGATGCCAAAAACGACTTAATTGGGGTCGATGAGCACTCCACAAAAGGACATAAATTCTCGCCTTTAATTAAATCTTATAAATAATCAATAAAATCCACGAGTTTCTGTAGAAAGGGGGAGAAAGATCGTTGTAAACGACATGTTGCAAATGATTTGTGGAAGAGTTTTCGAAACGATTAGTGTTCTCATGGAACTAAGCATTTGCGCTGCTACCTGCATATATAAAGCGGAATCATCTGTTAGTTAATCTCGACAAAACAGAACTTGACTTCCTGACGACGAAAAATATTGTGAAGAAGTTTAATCTCCATAGAGTAGATGGAGCTACTTTTGCACTTTCAAAGCAGGTGGATGCTCTAAATTCTAAACTACCCTGGAAGACAAATTCCAAAAAAATATAAAAAGGCGTGATGGGCTGTTTATATCAACAATCTAATCTAGCCTAACCATAACTTATCTAATCTAGTCTAATCTTATCTAATCTAATGTGATCTAATCGAAGGTAATCTAATATAATCTAAGCTAATATAATCCAATCTAATTTCATCTAATCTTATATTAACTAATCTAATGTAATCTAATCTATTCTAATCTAATCTACATTTTCCGCGAAAATTAATACCTAACATAGCACGAAACAAGTCCTATGTATCTTTTTCACATGCAGAAAAACTTTTTGGAGGTGCTGGGTCTACAGCCATCATTGGGCCAATATTTTGCTATGGGACTCTTGTATAGTGGAGTGCGGTGCCTATAATGCAAGGATTACTGGGCCTCTTTTATTTGCGGCGATACTATCTAGATTTGCACACACGTATCGAGAATGGGACTCCATCGGAAGTCTGTTGATCGTCTTGCCTTTTAGCTTAGAACACTGACCTGGGAAGACTGAGGCGCCGACTCTTTTATTCGGGGGGGGACGATTTCGGTTTTTACGGCTAGATCGAAGATGGATATTGGGAAACTGTCGAGAATTTATTCAAGGAACCTGGATATTAAGGTTTCTGTGCGATTACATTTTCCCTTCTAAGACCTTTGCAATTGATAGCAGCATGGTTGATGATGAAAAGAAATATAGATACATGATCCAATAGCATTTTCTTGGCTAGTCTTATAGTTGTATAGGCCTTGGAATATCGTAAAATATAAAAATCACGTCTCACTATGTTTTTTTCACGCTAATCTCCGAAACCTTCCAACCGATTACAACAACATTTTTTGAGGGTATATGGCTGCTTTGAGCTTAAGAGACAGGTCAACAAAAATTTTAGTGAGGGGTAAAGTCTTACCTTACCGTAAAAGCCTCACCCTTGTCGACCTGCTTATGCTGCTGGAACAAAGACGCTTACATTTTGTATAACGGTTCCTCCTATGTAGTGGTCGTCCGCTAAGTTGGGATTTTTAGAAATTCCTGCTTGTGGGGAGACGGTAGCGGGGGGGCGCAAAAAAGAGAAAAGCCTCCGACTTGGGACCTACCAAAACTTATGGAACTATTAAGTTGAAATTTAATATGTAGGTTCTTCCTCCCTCATAGAAGTCCCCTAAGACTAAAAGGAAAAAGTCTCCCAATTGACGGCCTGCACAAACCCTTTTGGCTAGAAACCTTAAATTTTAAATATGTGTTACTTTCGATAACGCACTTTTAAGAATTTTGGACAGATGCGTGGTAAATATATATGTATATATTAGGGTTGCCACATCGCAAAAGTCTAATAACTTGACACTTCGCAAAAAATAACTTGAATTAAAAAAAAAAACTTGACAATAAAAAAAATTCAATGTGCATAATACAAAAATTTATAATTTTTGAATACACTCGCCATTTTATTAAGATTCATAAAAAAAATTTCGGTTTTGTTTTTGGAATTTTCGGGGACAAACTCGATAGTGCTACCAGCCATTGAAGTTTGGACATAGGGGTTAAATTGACCAAATAAAAAAAAAACACGTAAAATTACAAAACTGACGAAATTGATTAGTGTTTTATTTTTTTTTGTAGCAATTATTCCTGTATAATAAGAAGAAAAAGATGAAGTCTGCAAGAAGTCGTTGAAATTTTCAAACTTTAGGCCAAAAAAATATATAAACTTTCCATAGTTTTCGAATCGTCAATTTGAAATTTTAACATATTTTTTTTTCTGAAACGTAAAAAGCCAAAACTTTTTTTATAAATTTATTAAATGGATGATATATAATCAAAATAAAATAGCACTTAAGGTTTTTCTTGTCCCAGTAAAATTATTGTTTAACGATTTTTAAGGAAAACCGTCTTTCCTAAATCTCTACTCACGCTCTCAAAACCAAAGATATAGCTTAAGCGCCATTTTATTTTGATAATATATCATCAATTTAATAAATTTAAGAAAAAAAAAGTTTTGGTCTTTTACGTTTCAGAAAAGAAAATATGCTAAAATTTTAAAATGGCGTTGCGAGAATTATTAAAAATTTATATATTTTTTTGGCCTAAAGTTTGAAAATTTCAACGACTTCCTGCAGGCTTCATCTTTCTTTTCTTATTGTTTAGAAATAAATGCTACTCAAAAAAATTAAAACACTAATAAATTTTATCAGTTTTGTAATTTTACATGTTTTTTTTTAACTACTGATACGACAAAAATTCAATTTAACTTGACAAAATAAATTTGACCTTGGCACTTGACAAGAACTAAATTAACTTGACAATCAAGGCCATTCAAGGCCATGTGGCAACCCTAGTATATATACATATATATATATTCCCGTCGTTCCTATAAGGAGCATAGGGACTCAACAAATTTCTTCCATTCGGATCTATCCATCGCAATGCTTTTGATTTTGGGCCAGGTTTTTCGCAGTTTACTAGCTTCGGTTTGGATTTGTCTGCGCCATGTATGAGCTGGTCGACATTGTCTGCGGCTTCCCTGTGGGTTCCATTCGATAGCATTTCTAGCAATATCTGATGGTCATTTACGGATGGTGTGCCCAATCCAGTTCCGCTTTCGTTTTCGAATTTCTACGGCTACTGGTGTTTGTCGAGTTTCAAGCCACAAGTTTTTATTCGAGATGCGTGGTAAATATGGGGGTGCAAAAAGGGTAATGGGCGCCCTAAAACTGAAAAGTTGAAATTTGATATGAAGGTTCCTTCTTTGTCGTAGATGTCCACTAAGACGGAATCTTTGGGAGTTCTTATATGGAGGGCAAAAAGGGGAAAAGGCTCCCCCCTGACGGCCTCCCAAAATAACAAGAACCAGGAAGTTCAAATTTCTGTTTTATTTTTTTCTAATCCACTTTTTGAATTTTTCTCCCTTTATCCCTATGCGACTGACGTGGATTTACTTGACAATGCAACTTCATTGTATTGGTGTCTGTTAGACTACCACGTCAGTCACAGAGGGTTAAGGCCTGACCAAACCTCTTTGGCTAGGAACCTAAAATCTAAAAACCCATTAGAAAAACGTTTAAGTCCACACAATGTAATGGGCTACTTGTGTATAACAATTGTATATGAAACTTAAAATATTTGAAATTTTTCAAAAATGTTGTCTAACTTATGAGCCACTATACTTGTGTGTACTTACGAAGTATATTGGCTTCTAGGTCATTACAATGCGGCCATGCCCTGGGTAAATTAAGCTAGCTTGTGTGTAGAGTTTGAAAGCACTCGGGGATTCTAGTAAGTACACACAAGTATTCGATTGGAAATCTGGTAGAGGTGTATATTCTGATTCCTATGACGGAACTATCTGGTGTGATTGAGGATATCGGATATGAAGCTGATAATACCAGGAGGAATTACGACTCAAATATTTGCTAAGCTAATTTTTCTATGATCTCTTTCGCTTTTCGGTAAGTTGGCGTTGGTTTTGCTTCGTGTTTTTTATGAAGATGCGGGGAAGACTGAAGGGAATAGCAATGGTTACACGGCCTTCTGATGCAGTCGCCTTAGGGCAGTCATTCTATTCTAAAAGGGATTAATATTTTTGATATTCTTCAATATGAAACTTCAATTAGCCTCACTCATCGCTGTGCCGACCGTGGTCTATTTCCCTATGAGGTTATATTACGAGCCAAAATTCGAGGGTTACCCGGTTACTGTATATAATTTGTTTTAATTTGTTTTGTTTTTTTTCGTAGGGAGGCAATTTAGCAAATTTAAAATAATTTGAAAAATTTACAAATAAACTATCAATTGACTAGTCTTAAGATGGAAAAAAAACTTAATTTTTCTTCTTCCAGCATTGTGAAAATTTATTTTCACCTTCCCTGTACCAGGCGCGGTTCTAGAGAAAGACTTAAAAAGGGAAGATCGATTATTTTTATTAACTTTTTATACTCTTTTATATTTTTGTACAGAAATTTTATTTTGAAATTTTTCCTCCCTTTCGATTTTAACACCTAAATTTGAGATTGTGACGATTAGAAACAATACTGATCCATTAGTTTTATTTTCTTTATAATATCTTAAAACTAGCAAATCCTTTTTGTAAGATCCCTACGGGAAATTTTAACAATCTGTCACCGAACTGGCCCCTTTATATGAAATAGACTGGTCACTTTTACATGGCGTTTTCATAGGAGGTGAAAATTGACCCCTTGTGACATGTCACAAGACAAATCCCAGGACAGGTCCCTGAACTTTGTTTTTTATGAGAGTTCAGTAACCTGTCCTAAGATTTGTCTTGTGATTTGTCACAAGGGGTCAATTTCCACCTCCTATGACAACGCCATGTAAAAGTGACCAGTCTATTTCATATAAAGGGGCCAGTTCGGTGATACTTTGTTAAAATTTCCGTAGGGATCTTATTCATAGTCGGCGATAAACAAACTATTTTCTTTAATTTAAAAAAATAATTTTAACAGAAAGTGATATTAATTTATGATCTAGAGCAGAGGTCGGCAACACCTATGCCCATGGGCGCTCTCTCACACCTACATAAGCTCACACATAGAACATAAAATTAATCAGTCGCATACAAGATTTCAATGAAGTAGGTTGTCACATCGCTTGTTTGCCAGATTTTTTACACTCTGCATAATGTTTATTGATACATTTTTTTTGGTAATTTTTAAGTTTTTTTTTTTTATTTTTTTGTTGTGTTGTTGTTTATTGATATTTGTTTTCGTAGTAGTTGTTTGCTTTTAAATTTTTATCTTATATTCCTATTATAACCATTTAAAATTTTCGAATTATTATACAAACGTTCTTTGTCAGTGCATTGAGAGTGAGAGGCTGTAACTCACTCATACAAGTACAAAATAAGGTTGTATATGTTTGCCGATACCTGATCTAAAGTCAAACTAAAAAAACATTTAAACTCGATCAGGACACAAAATTAATTTGAATTAGCATGAACTATATCTCTCGAAAATAAGATTTGTGGTCATAGGAACACCCTTCTATAATTTTAAAGCCTTGTTATTTTAGTCAGTGAATACTACTAGTTTTCAATATCTTATCTTCTTCTTTCGTTCCTACTCTTTCAATAAATAATAATAAAAACGTATAATCAACGCCTTATATTGCATCTCTTAAGTCTGTCCAATTTATGATTATTATTATTATAATAACATGGAGCATCAACAGTAACAACAACACGACTACAAAACGTTTATTTGATGATTATTATTTAACATTTTCTATCAACCAAGAGTGTGTTAGCCACCACTATTGATGTTACTTACCACACAGCACATCAACATGCTACATACCACATACCACCAACATCCCACAGAAACCAACAATAATAAAAATAAAATAGATACCAGTCATTATAAACATATATTTTCCGCAAATTTTCAATTTCTATCTTTTCTTTATTTAACACATTTTTCATCAATAATTTGACAATAGAAAACAACAACCAAAAAAAAAAGAAAAAAACGTTATTTGACGTTAAGTTTAACCTTCTTTTAACCCGTTTGTTTTGTAGGTAATATATAATTTTGAGAAGAAAATATCAATAATGTGTGAAAAGTTGAAATTTTAGCATTAAGTGTGAGAAAAAGTCATTCAATTTCCAAGTGCAGTAAAAATATGGGACAATATTTTGAAATTTTTAAATGATGATGATGGATTTGGCAAATGGTAGTTTTCCCTAAGCAATCTTGGAGAGATGGAAAAGGTGAAGTTTCCATTAAGAAGTTTTATACAATTTTCCTCTTTATATTGATTTCGTTAACTATGCTCCCGAAATTTCATTAACTTTTTATTCAAACAATTTTATCTATAAAATTCATCCAAATTTTAACTGCTGCTTAATAATTTCTTCAAACACCTCTTTAAAATATTTACGGTATAAAATACGATACACCTTTATTAAACACATTTTTGTTGGTTGGTTTAATTAACACAACAAATTACTTCACATTAAAAATTTTCACGCACTACATTAGTGATTTTTGATACGACCCATTTTATAAGTAATGATTAAAATTTATAATTTTTTATTTTGTATTTTGGCTTTTTTTACTTAATTTTGACCAGGTTAAAACATGAACATTAATTGAACACTTGAAAAAAAAGAAGGATGTTCACGTTTTTCGACATGACACAGATGATGATGATGATGATGATGATGTTGATAATCAGAATAACCATACAATATACGATTATTAAAACAATGCCTACAAAGGTACTCCTAAAAAAAACTGTTCAACCAATCTGCGATAACACAAACAACAACTTAATGAGATATGCATTTTAGCTTCAAGGAAATACACAACAATGTTTTTAAAATATTTAATAAAAACAACTAAAATCAGCAAAATCATCCAAAATAGGCCTTATCAAAATTTTGAAAGGTTACAATAAGTTTTAAAGATGTTAAGTAAGCTGTCATTTAAAAACAAAATATTCTACATATATAAATTTTTATTTGTTCTGAGGACTAATGCAATGAACAGATTCCAGTAGGGCCTTGAATATAGTATATACTTTGTAGTCTCGAATGAATGTAAAACACAAAAAATAGACAGTTTAATATGAAAAATTAAAAAAAAATTAAGACCTGGTATCGACACAATCATAACATTGAAAAATAACATTTTAATTTTTTGAATTTTATTGTTGTTTTGTAAGAAAAGTTAAGACTTTCAGTCTTAAAAATAGTCTTATGACGGTAACAATGAGTCACAAATAGGAATAGGCACCATAGTCTCCTTTTAGCTCGATACACTCTTCCCAGCGATTTTCAATAGATTCGATACCCTGTTTATAGTAAGCACTGTCGAGCTCCTCAAAATAGACATCAACCTCAGACTCCACCTCTCCATTGTTGGCAAATCTTTTATGACGGAGCCATTTTTTCAAGTTTGAAAAGAGAAAATAATCCGAGGGAGCTAAAAAGGTGCGTGATGAAGTAATTCCAACTTTAATTCATTCATAGATGTTGACTATCGCAATAGTGGATGTGTGAACTGTTGCATTGTCTTGATGAAAGAACACTTTATTTTTACCCAAATGTCCCCTTTTTTCTCCAATTCATTACTTCAATGCTGCCAAAAGATTGTTTTTTCTTTTTGAAGATAATCAATAAAAATTATTCCAAGTGCATCCCAGAAAACAGACGTCATGACAGGGCTTCCAGATGGAACTGTCTTCGCCTTCTTTGGGCGCGATTTTCCTATTTCATTCCACTGTTTTCCTTTATCTTAGGTGTTAAGTTCCATCCGTGCACAGAGGAAATTTTGTTGGACGAATTTTAATGAAATTTTTCAGTGAACTAATGAAGTATTCTTCATAAAATAAATGAAAAATTTCTTAAATTTCATGATAAAGCTTCATATATTTTATGAATCTAGTTTCAATGAAACTTTATCATTGAGTGTATAAAACGTTTAATAAATAAAATGAAATTTTTCACAACATTTAATGAAAAATTCCATTAATTCATTGAAAAGTTTCAATGAACGAGTTCCAGTGAAACTTCATTAGTTTTATGCAAAAATTCATTAATACCATGCAGATAATTATCTCAGTGTGGTCACGAATCGATGCAAAAACTCTTCTTTATTGCGATAAAATATCGCCAAACACTCTATTTGAACATCCTCACGACGCTATTTTTGTTCTGTTGTGAGCAAACGCGGCACCCATCCTACTCACAGATTTGTCATTTTCAAATTTTCGGTCAAGATGCAATGTATAGCACTTTTTAAAATACCAATTATTTCAGCTAGCTCATGCACCTTCAGCCGACGATAATTCAATACCATTTTGTGGATTTTATTAGCCGTTTCTGGCATGGCTACATCAATTGGTCGACGACTACGATGTTCGTCTTGGCAGCTCGTACGGTCTTCTTTAAACTCTGCCACCCAATATTTTATAGTTGTAAACGAAGGGAATTAAGATTTTCATCAGAGGTACATGTAGTGCTGAAATTTTCTGACTGTCATTCATTTGGGAGCGACCAGAAATGATTCCTTTGCATGACTGTACAAGCAGCTACTACTTCCGGTCCTAGACCAAATATTTCCCGGGCAATGGCTTTCCAGCAACCGCCGAAATCTAGCTAGGTTGAAAAGGCGTACAGTCATGTAACCTGACTGGCCACGGACAACTTGGCGTCTCAAGAAAGTAGGTAAATAATCAATGAACGTTTGCTGAAGCATAACTGCAACGTGGGATTGGACACAAGGATAGCAGCCCTATCACCAATCTAATAAAGGAGGGCTAGCAACCCACTTTTCTGAACTTACTCTGCTGACGAATCGCCAAGGCGCCCTATGCTTCAGTGGGAGTTAGAGGAATATACACACGAACGAAGGATCAGACTCCTCAGAATAGAATCTTACTTTGCTTTAATATTACTTGGACTGAATTACATAAAAGAGGCCGATTTTTTCGATGTTTACAAATTCACAGAGATCATTTACTCTTGATGGCTCCAAAAAAAATACTAAACAAGGTGGCGCCTTCAAACTCAAAAACATATGTTTTTTATAAAGCTGATTTAGAGGAAGAAGAAAACATTTTTAGTGAAAAATTTAACAGATCACCAGACTGCTGCAGTTTCATCTCACCCAAAGACTCGTCAGTGGTTAGTGTATGTGTCAATTGATCAAAGAAATTTTTAATTGTTAATTTGTCTCTATATGAAAAACTTTTTGTGTACTGCCGGGGATCGAACCGGCCAAATTTCATCAAAGTATTTTATTTTTAACTATTGCCGCCATCTTTATGCCAATTCTGGTAGTTTTCAGACCGCCCACTTATCTTTTACTAACACTCAAGTACGATATAATCGTCGTTAAAAAACTTTGTATAGTAGTTTGGGTTGAAAAGGAGCTCGCAATAAGGTGAATAGTAGGGTATTCGATAGATTAATCGCTATGGGATTAATCGAACAATTTTTCTCAAAAGTTGTTCGAATAATTTAAAATGTCCAAATTTCGAATAAAGAATAATTTCGACTAATCGATTAATCGAAATTGGTAGAAAATTACAAAAATGTTTAAAAAACAAAAATTTTTTTTAATTAAATGTGCTAAAATCTCAAAACTTTTTTAAAAAATTGTGATCGACTAATCGAAATTGGTAGAAAATTACAAAAATGTTTAAAAAACAAAAATTTTTTTTAATTAAATGTGCTAAAATCTCAAAACTTTTTTAAAAAATTGTGATAAATAATCGAAATTGGTAGAAAATTACAAAAATGTTTTAAAAACAAAAATTTTTTTAATTAAATGTGCTAAAATCTCAAAACTTTTTTAAAAAATTGTGATAAATAATTTGCTGTAGGCTTGTACCTATCCAGATTTCAATCTGGCCTAAAAAAATAATTAAGGGGCGACCTTTTAGAATTTCTGGAAATATTTGTTAGATTCAACTAAATGACAATTTCATGTTTTGAAGTAGGAGCTTTAATAAACATCTTAAACCCCAAAGAGAAAACAAAAACAACATAATATTATAACAGTTTGCTTTGTCATCTTCCAAATTACTACTCGGATATTGTGACTTATCTAGTAAAGTAGTGGTATTTAGTTACGTATATTAAATTTTTAATTATTTTTTACGACTTTTTAAACGTTGATACACTGAAAAAAGTTTGACAGTTACTACATGACAGTTGTTTGTGTAGTAATCAATAGTTATTGTTTTTAACAGAAATTATTTTTTTGTTTTTGTAGAAAAATGCAAAACAACTTTTATGACGGTTATTTAAGAAAACAACTAACAAAAAGTACTGTAATTTCGTAACAGTTGTTTAAAGCAGTTATTTTTAATATCATAATAAACAACTACCAAAACAGTAATTTTACAGTAAACAGTTATTTTTGGTAGTTATTAAAAAAATAAAAAATTTCGTTGAATTTTTTTAAATTTAAAAATTCTTGTTTAGTTTATATTTGTTATTATTGATATATTTCTAGTTTACAAATAAAAATCGGAAACTTGTATTGTATCTCCAATGCATAAAAGCATAATAACTAGAGAACAGTTTGAAATTTTTACTTCGAATTTTAAATAGGCTGAAGTAATAACAAATATTTTTGTAATCAAAAGAGAAAAAATTATTTTTTTTTTATTAAAATATACTTTTATAAACAAAAAGAATTGACTGTAAAAACAGTAGTTTTTACCGATTTTATCAGTTGTTTTGAAATTTCTGTAGTAAAGATTTATAAGTTAATTTTATGACATTGGTAGATATATTTAATTTATTTGTTAGTTATTTTTCAACAGTTAAAAATAACAAAGTTTTTAGTTATTTTAAAGGTAAATAACTTTGTCGCCTTTTAAACTGCATATACCTTTGTTTTAACTGTCATTTTCATTAGATTCTACCGACAAACTTTTATGAGTGTATATATATATAACTGTAGCGAGCCGTAGATAAAAATTACACTTATAGAATACCGTAAACGACATTACATCATCTATTTCATGTGGTTTTTTATTTTATTCTAAATTTTTCCATTTATTTGTTCATTTTTATTTCTTATTTGTTGTTTGAATCTATTTTCTTTATTCATTTTATATTTTTTCCGACTAAAATCATTCAGCTGTTTCGATGACGGATAGAAAATTCTGATTTCAATAGAAAGATCCGGCAAGTACGTTTACATTTACGCGTTAGTAACCACTTGTATACTCTCCTTCTTGTGGTTTCGAAACAGCTGATTCGTTAGAGTTACGTTTACGGTTTGGTAACTCACCCTTAACTGTTAACCGCGATTACGCGCAGCATTTTTAATCGTAACCATAAAGGAAAACTCTACTTTAACTGAAAGGTGCTACTATTTCAGCCATATCACCCGAACGGAAGCACATCGTTCATAAAAACTCGATTCACTCACCGACTATTGCTGAGCCTCTAACCTAAACTGAACGAAGTAGTATATAGCCGCCGAAGTTCGGAGGAACCGCAACCAATGCCAGAGTTGCCGAAGCTGTTTACAGGAAGCCGATTCATTAGGATAATAGCTCACTTAGATAGCGAAATTAATCCGAGTGATTAAAGATAATCCAACTTTTTAACTTTTAACAGTTTAAAAATTAACTTGACAGTTAAAAGTTTAACTCAGTTTAAAATACCAAGGTGAAACCGATAGCGATTCGGTTCTATTCGATGAACATGGAAAGTGTCGGTGTTAGCAACATATTTGTCGACAGCGCCAAAACATTTTTGCGGCATCATCTTAGCGATCTTTTTGATCTGACTTTAGGGTGCGTACAGAGTGGCCGCTTGTTGCCGAGCCGAGCCGACTGAAGCTTATTGCGTGAACTTTTTCATGCGAGAAACAAGTTTGGGTGTGCATAGTGGATGCGAAAATCAGCGCTGATATTTTATCTATTATTTGTGTTTTATGTATGTTTGTATGCATTTGGGTTTGTTGTTCATTCTGACATTGAGTTTCAAAATTTTACTTATTAACGCATTTCTTCAATTATTCTTGAAATTTTTATTACAATTTTTTTAAAATTTTGTTTATAAGTTTTTTTTATAATTGTTATAATTTTATTTAATTTTTATTATTTATTTGAATTTTTATTTTTTTGTTTAATTTTTATTTTATTAACATAACATAAACAATGTTTTCGGCGCTGAAAAACGCTTTGGAACTGTTTTCTCGCATTCAATCAGATTTGCGCTCTGACCAGCTCGGCGCCCACTATGACCTGTTCGCGTTAATTTGTACTAATTTGTATAGTACCAATTTTCTCGCATTGGTTCTCGCAATAAGCGTCAGTCGGCTCGGCTCGGCAACAAGCGGCCACTCTGTATGCACCCTTAGTATGCGTGTTTTACAGTGCTGTCAACTAAATTATAACAAAAAACAGCGTTGCATACAATTACTAGTATGAATACAAAGCCGTTTAGAAATAGTTACCACACTAAAAGTTGGATTAACTTTTAACTATAAAGATTAAAATATAGCTTAACGAAGTTGTTTAGTGCTCGATTAACCACTTAGTGTGACTTTTACGAGGTTAACTTTACTGTCTAAACGGGGTAAGAGTAGTATTTATAAGTAGTTTTAGATTTTGGTAAATAAAGCTGTTTGCGATAAAGGATCGTAAAATTATATTGAAATAAAAGAAGCGATCATTGTTTTTTTTTTTTATTTTAGAGGAAGCATAACTTTCATGAAGATGTACAAACTGAGTCGTACCGCAGCCGAACACAAAACTGCATCACCAATGTTGACCTTTCTGTGGAAATACCCATATTCAACATTATCTTATAGGTCATGTGTTTTTTTTTTATTATTCATTTCAAGTATATTGTTACATTTTTACCAACATTTTTTGTCTGTTCCCGTTTTTTTAGGCAAATTATTTTTGGGTGTTTTTTATGTACTTATAAAAGCAACTTATCAGATTTTCTGCCTGACAATGGCCAACAAACTAAAATTTGTTTTCTTAATGTAAAGGCTGTTAAAGGCAAGAAATGCCACAATTTTAGCAAAGGACAGTGTATTTAATTTAAAAAGGGGGAAACGATTTTTTAACAAGTTTTAATTTTTTCAAAAGCAAAAAAATTTTTGGGGCGTTTTTATGATGACTTAACATGAGTTTCTTTAAATTGAAAATAAAAATAAAATTTTACGATATTACTTTTAGGACACCATAAAATTTGCAGCACAACAAAAAAAATATTTAAACAATCCAAGTAACTTTGTATATAAAGATGCATCATGCCGCTGCCATAACAGCTTATAATACATCATGCGTCAAATCTTGGCACCATACATATTTTTTTCTTTAACATCATCTTCTTGTTCTCATCTTATGGTAAATTTTTGTGGTCATTGCTGTGTAAACATACCACCAATATTAACTGCTTGTAGTTTCAACGTCATCCAAATTCATATTGCATATAGCCAAAGTTCGCTTTCATTCATTTACAGATTGGGAAAGAGCAAAATGTATACCTTTAATTTGGTTTTAAGCCAACAGTCTTTATGCACTCTGCCATATAGATAGCCAAGAAATTGCATTATATAACAACATTTTGAAACTCTATACCAATTTCGAACTAGCTTGTATTAATATATTTTGTTCACATAGTTCTTGTGATTATTTTATTCCCCATATTTCTTTATTTCTGCCGTATGCTTTTGAAGCAAAGGACTGTTTCTTAAAACACAATGTATCATTCAGATTAATCGAAACTGATTGAGTGCAACTAAACTGCTTTAGCAACGGAAAAAAAATATGCGAAGAAACGCCAAACATTTTTAAATAAACATAAAAATGCAACAGATGATGGGGAGCGACATGGATATTGTCAAGGAAAAATTCACATAAAATTGATTCAATTACTGGAAAATGCAAAGTTTTGTTTGCAAAATATTTTTAAACATTTTTCATTTCATTCACAAGTTAAAGCGGCATAGAATTTAATTTTTTTCACGTTAAGAAATATATAATTGTAATATAATATTCATACTGAATACTCAAATATGTACTAGATCACACACTGAGAAAAAAAATGTTAGTAGAAAAATTTGTAAACGGTTTTCAATTTTACTTTATTATTTTTATACTAAGTAATTCCTAATAAAAATATCTACTTTAGTAAACATTTTGCTAAATATTGTCATTTTACAAATTATTGAATTTTTAACTTATTTTCGTTACCGATTTCAAAAAACTTTTTAAAAATTTTTGAAAAGCATGCAGGTAAAATTACCACAATAATTTTCTACTTTAAAACAGGGATATTAAAATATTTTTGGGCAAAACTGTAATTTATGGGGCTTCGTCAAAAAAATAAATACATGACCCCCTCTGGAATTAAAAAACAAAAAAACCGAATTTAATTTTGTGAGGGGCTGGGGCCCGGGAGATCCGTGGGGGGCAAAAAACGGGGTAACATAGTAACATGTAAGTGTGGATACTCGAATTAAAGGAAGTTGTCTCACGATTCCAAAAATTAAAATTTTTTATATCCATAAAACCTAGCCCTAACTACAGCCATTTTTCGACCAATAGGGAGGATCGAAAAAAGTTTAAAAAATTAATATGAACGAAAATGGTACTTAAATAAAAGAAAATTTTTTACGATTTCAAAAATGAGGCTTTTTTTCCAATCCGTTGGGCGTGAATCGAACTAGAGGCATTTTGTTAAATTTTGGACCTTCGAAAAATTAAAAATTCTAAAATCACGTTATTTTAGTTTTAGTAAAACCCCGTAAATGGCAATTTTTTGGTGTTTATTTTGAAAATTTGGAACATAAAAGGCAGTTGGAAATGGAAATCTCAAAAGCAATCAAATTTTAATTGATAAAAAATGCAATTTCAAAACTGATATAGTTCATATAATTAAATTTTTATTTTTTTAAAAAGTTAAAAAATTTAATACGAACGAAAATGGTACTCAAATGAAAGGAAATTTTTTACGATTTCAAAAATGAGGTTTTTTTCTAATCCGTTGGGCGTGAATCGAATTAGAGGCATTTTGTTAAATTTAAGACCTTCGAAAAATTAAAAATTCTAAAATCACGTTATTTTAGTTTTAGTAAAACCCCGTAAATGGCCATTTTTTGGTGTTTATTTTGAAAATTTGGAACATAAAAGGCAGTTGGAAATGGAAATCTCAAAAGCAGTCAACTTTTAATTGATAAAAAATGCAATTTCAAAACTGATATACACTGATAGAATTTTCGTTCATACTATTAATGAATCGATTTCATTAATCTGAATTCACTGATTTAATGAAAAAATTTCATTGAGTTAATGAAAAATTCATTAATTTATTGAATTTTTTCATTATATATTTTCAACTAACCCGTAAGATATGCTATAATTTTTATAAGGGTTTTGAATTTGCTAATTACTAAAATAGATATATGTTCCAGTAATGAACGCTAGGGTTGCAAACTGAAATTATTTAAATATAAAAGTCCAAATAATGACATCATTTTGTTTTGGCTATTTAGATCAATCGGTAACGCGATAATGTTTACATTCTGGTGATTGCGGGTTCAAGTCGACTTCAGGGAGATGTCAAAAACGTTGTAAAAAAGAAAAATAAATATATGTACAAATAAAAATTAATAAAATAAAAATAAATAAAAAAAGTAACGCAAAAAAATATATTTTTTTCAATTAGTTTTCATTTAATGAATACGTTTCATTGATCTAATGAACGCGTTCTTTGGGGACTTTTCAAAGAAAAAAATCATTGGATTAATGAACAAATTCATTAATACTATGCACAAAATTCTATCAGTGTAGTTCATATAATTAAATTTTTATTTTTTTAATGTTTTTAATGTTAGCTATATCCAAACTTTTGTCAATGATATAAAAATTAAACTTTTTGATGAAAAATATAATTTCCGAAGCGATGTAGTTGTATTCGGCCGGAGGGAAAAATTTTTTTTAATGTCTAAGTTTGTAAAAAAAAAAATTTTTTAAAGTCGTGGGAACATTTTCTATCATTTTAGTACCATTTTACCATACAAGAAAATTTCATCATTTTCAGTCCTCCCTCTTAAAGAGCCACTTTACTCTAGTTAGGGCTACATTTTATGGATAAAAAAAAGAATAACATTTTTGGAATCGTGAGAGGGGTCATATTTTTTATTTATTTATTTTTTTTTTTTGACGAAACCCCATAAACTGCAGTTTAGCGGATTTTTGTCTATCTAAAATACTCAATTTGAACTTATACTTACACATTAGGGGCTCCAGGCTTGTATGGAAGAAAATAAACTTTGAGTTATTGACCGGCCCATCCCCTAGAAATATTAGGCCTTTTTTTAATCATTGGATTTATTTTCGGATTTATTTTACTTCGTTAAAAAATGTTAATTTTATTTTTTAATTTTCAAAATTTAATATTTTTATCCAAATCTAACACTTATTCCCCAATATAATATGAAAGAAAAATTAAAATTTTGCGAAAATACAATTTCTGGAATTAAATTAAGCTAACTACAAAACGGATTTATTAATTTTATAAATTCATTTTGGATTTTGGTTTAACTCAATTCCTGTATTTACAGTTTTACAAAATTTAATTATTTTCTTTCACATTATATTATTGAATACGTATTGGATTTTGATAAAAATATTAAATTTTTAAAATTCAAAAACAAAATGTGGATTTTTTAAGAAAATAAAATAAATCCAGTGTTTAAAAAAACTAATTTGAATTAAGAACATTAAAGAATCGTGATTCGAAGTGCATCGGTTAAAAAACAGCGAAGTTATTCAATTTTTCCCGGCAACTGAAAAATGTAAAAATATAAGCACTTCTGGTCAAAATGACCCCAAATTTTTTAAATGTAAAAAAGTGTCACTTGACATGAAAATCGATATAAAAAACCTTTAATTAAGCATTTTCTAGAAAAAAAAATATAAATTAACCTGTTTGTGAATATGGTGTTAAACTGACCCATTTTTTATGTTAAATAACGCTGGTTGGCTAAAGAAATTATGTAGAAACCATAAATTGTTGTTTAAAAAATGTGAAGAAAGGAGTTAATTTCGAATTTTTTTATGGCTTCTAAATACATTTTTCAGCCAACCAGCGTTATTGAACATAAAAAATGGGTCATTTTGACACCATGCTCTCAAACAGGTTAATTTTGAATTTTTTATTCTAGAAAATGCTTAATTTAAGGTTTTTATATCGATTTTCATGTCAAATGACACTTTTTTACATTTCAAAGGGTTAACCCTATAAGGGTTAATTTCTAATTTTTTATTACTGTGTATAAAATTTGGTGTTAACAGAATTATTTGGATTACTTTAACCAAATTCCGCAAGAAACAACACATTGTTTTGAGGAAAAATCGAAAAATTACAAAAATTTCACTTTTGACCTTGGTAAAGCAAGGGTTAGCGTTGTCGGATTTTTACAACATTTTCGAAAAACAAGCTCTTGTATCAGGATTAAAGGAAATCGGAAGTTATTTTGTTCCAGCTGGCTAAAAACACAAAAATTAATAATATTATCTAAATTATTGGCCAAAATCACACTTTTCTCTAAAAAAAGAGGGATATGTGTAATTTTCAGTGGAATAATTCTGCAAGGTGTATTTAATAAACCCCTGTGCGTTGACCACAAAATTTTAAAAACTAAAAAATAGAGTTTTGCAAATTTATAAAAAAACAGATGCCATCTTTGGCCATACCTGGGACTAGGTTATCAAAACCCAAGAGAGTCAAAAATTTTTATATGAGTATTTGTGGATCTTAGAAATGAAACTAGAGTATAACATTGTAAATTTTTGAAAGAAATATTTTATTTTTGTACGATTTTCACAATTTATCTCATTTTAACCCTACAATAATCTGAGGAAATTGCAATTACTAAAATATTTTTGAACCAATTTTGGATTTTTATATATTACCGGAAAGATAATTCAATCGAGATTATGATTTTATTTACATTTTCCAAAAATACGGTAACTAAAGAGACAATATTTTGAAAGAATGCCAAAAAAGTAATTTTTTCGCCATGTAAATCGTATTTCAAACTTCAGGGCCGATGTTCCCGTTATCCGATCAGCTTAATTTTTTTACATGGTGCATTTTTATACCCAAAGGCACATTTCTAGGGGGGGTGCCTTAAATCGCAAGTTGAAAAATAAGGTCAACCCTACTGTATAGTGGCAGCCGATTTTTACCTTCAAATATTTTCTATATTTTTTTAAATTTCTTTTCAAAAATAGGTCGACTATTTTTGCCATAAAATTTTCGCATTTATTTTATATATACATATATACTGATATGTGCAAAAAAATGGTTAAGGGGATCGATTGAGGATTAAAATACTTTTAATTTAAAGCACATATCAGTATATATATAAAATACATGCAAAAATTGTATGATAAAAAGAGTCCACCTATCTTTAAAAATAAATTTAAAAAGATATAAAAAATATTTAAAAGTATTTGACAATATGACGTTTAATAATGAAGTAGTAGTTGTCATATAAAAGAAAATGAAAGATAAAAGAAAATGAAAATGCCAATTTTTGAAAATTAATTTGATAATAGAGACACAAACAATAAATAAAAAAATATTTTTGCTCGGGTTACCGATAGAGGATTAAAATATCTTTCATTAAAGGAACATGTCATGATTCGTTGAGACATTGTAATAAAAACATTAATTTCTACTATTGTCGTTATTAACCATAAAATAAATTCATGTAATTTTTTTCACCAAATACGTGCACTTTTTAATTTTTTACACACAGTAAATTCAGCCAAATTTATCTATATTAAGCCCATTTGAAAAGAAAACTTTTACGTTTTTTGTTTAATAAATTGATTTGAGATGCTTAATCAAGAAGGATTAATTTTTTTTTTTCATTTTGGTCAGTGAAATTAATAGATGGTTGTTTTTGTTTTTTAATGTGGCTTAAAACTTGACTTCTTCTATCTCATCTAACATTATAAAGCGATTACTACCGACTTGCAGTTGAACTCAATACATTTTTGTTTGAACAAATGGCAATTTGTGGCATGAGGTACAAATGTTTTCTTTTTCGTTGTGTCTTTATTTTTTATTTTGATCTAATTAAGTTCAATTTTAATTAATTAATTTAAAGTAACTGTAAATTTGTAGTTTGGTTAACTTGCATTAGAGCAAACGTCGGTAAATGGGTGCGGTTCATCTTCTCTTGGTCATATTCAATGAATTTGATTTTGTTGTTGTTGTTGTTGTTGTTGTTGCTGAATCATTTTCTTTAAATGATACAATGCTATTTCAATTGTAAAGCAATTCATTTTGTTGCGATTTGTTATTGTGATCATATTATTTGTGTTTTTTTTTTCTTGCTTGTATTTTTTTCTGTTAGCCATGACTATTGCCATGACTTGACTGGGCTTGTTATTGATCTTGGCTGGTATGACTCCGGATGGTTGGTTGGTTGGTTGACTGGGTGGATGGTTTGTTGTTTTAGTTGGGTGGATGTGGATGTTTTTTTAGTTGGGTTTTTGGAGTTTTGGTACAATTGAATTTGGTAATTCGTTTAGTTTATTTCAGTTTATACAACAACCCACAAATCGATTTTTGTTTTTTTTTTGTTATTTGCCAAGTTTATTAGTTCGTGCATTCATTTTGTAATTACTCGTCTACAATTGATTTTAAGCGATGAGTCTTTTGCGTTCAATTTTTTAAACTTCAATTCGGTTAAAACCATAAATTGTCCTAGTGTTTATATTTTTTGCATTTCTTACCTTGTGTAAGGTTGTCTTTTAATTTTCCATTACATCTACCTGTCCTACCTCTGATTGTGTTTGAAACATTTCTTAATAGTCAACAGCATTGATAAACAAACTTTGGTACACTGCAGAATTAAGTCATACACTACAGAACTAAATAACTTCACTCCAAGGGAATTTTGTTTTGAATTGGTTTCTAACACAATGTGTTTCATAGCAAATTCTTTTGTAACTAACATATCCGATTCCCAAGGTTGGCTGCCGAGGAGAGTAACGGTAAGGGTAAGAGTACCGATAATTAATTTAGTTTAATTCGTTATCGTTGAAGATAATGGAATTTAGGACGGTAAGTATCGGTAGTGTAGATTAGGGGCCAGTTTTAAACTAGAATTAAGAATAAATTTTTTCCAAAATTTTGTTGAAGTGGGAAATTTTCAAACAAAACTTCTTACTTCAGAAATATTTAAGAGAAAAAGCGTTCTTAGATTTGACTATAAATACTATAAATCTGGCCCCAGATTAAAAATATGTTAAAAAAAATTAAAACAAATTTTCTAAAAATGCACTTTATAACTTTTAAGTAGAGTTTTCGTTATTTTTGAACTCCCGGGAATCGGATTTTTTTTTTTCTAACAGCATACTCTAACAACAAAAAAATTTGTTTGTTCGACAAACGTTACATGTTTCAATTTGTCGACAACTGATAAATCAGAAATATTAATTTATTTTTAATTTCAATAAAAAAAAATTGAAAATTAATTATTTTCACAAAAAAATTTAAAAAGTGCTTATTGGGATAAAACTACATTTTTTAAAACTTTATGCTATAACTGCATCTTTGATTTCTTCCAGAAAAATAGACTTTAGGAAATCATCAGAAATCTCCGTTAGAGAAAAAATTTCAGATTCTTGAATTAGGAAGGTTTTCATAATTTTTAAATTTATAAATTCCCAGTGTAGAAAATCATTACCAGAAATGTGGTTATATAACTACATACTTGGCAATGGTAACTAGTTACTTTTGTTATTACATTTCTTATTACCTTTATATGGCGATGTCGGGAAAAATAATGAGTTATGGTTACACACCAGCATACGAAAAATCAAAAAATATATCGTTACCTATGTGCTTACCAGTACTGACAAAAATAATGAGTCTAAAAATAGATTTTCAAAAAAATAAATTATATAAAAAAAAATATTTTTTATTGTATTTTTTTTAATAAAATTTGCTGGTGGGGGAATCGAACCTGGGTCTACAGATTGCCAGTCAATAGCTCTACCATCTGAGCTATATCGACATGTAATATTTAATAGATAAAAACATAATTGACCTGCTGCACGCAAGTAAGCTTACTCGCCAACATACAAAAAATCAAAAAATATGTGGTTACATATATCCTTACCAGTGTTTAAAAAATATTGAGTCTAAAAATAGATTTAAAAATATTTTCAAAAAAATCTAGAAAAATATTTTCTATTGAAATAATGATAAAAATAAGTCATTATGTGTAACTCATTATTATATGTTTTAAAATAATGCAGAAGGTAAGTGGGTGTCATTACTGGTAGTCCAAAAAATAATGATATGTCATTACCGTTTCTACACTGGGTAATACATTTTTCCTATAGATTATTTTTTGTTGTATTTTTGATATAAAATTTGTAATATTTTAACTCCAGAGAAATTTACAGGGAATTAAAAATGTAATTTAAACTAAATTCTAGTTCAGAAGTTAAAATATATCAGTTCCTTTTCTAGATATGCTAAATTTTTAGAAGTTTCGAGAATTTTCAAGTTAAGGAAAAAAGTTGTTTTACTGTTTGTTATCATTACAGGTACATTTGCCGGAAATCGGGAAGTGGAAAATTGTCAAAAGTCAAGAGAAACCCCGGATTAAAAGTCTACTTTTAAGTTAAATAAATTAAAAAAATAAGTGAGGCTGAATTTTGGAATTATCAACTTAAGCAGATAAAAATATCAAGAAATTTTAAGTGACAAAAATAACTGTTAAAGTCAGAGTTTCCTACTCTGAATAAAACTCTAACGAACCGTAATTTTAGGGTTGCGTACCGTACATCGCGAACACAGTACACAAGCATATTGGTTGCGCAGAAAACACATACGCTATTCTCTCCAATTATTGTTTGTGTTTATACACACAACCCGAATTCGGTACGCTACGGGGTGTGAATATGTGTTGAAAGTTCAGTACATAATCGTAGCGTTTGCGTTTATCAGACAATCGTAGTGTACCGCATTCGGTTTGTGTACAAACACACAACCGCTAAAACGATAGATACGGTATGTTCCTTAGCCGTACCCTACCCTACATGTTGTGTACAGTTTATTTTCCTACTCTGGTTAAAATTAAAAATTTTTAATTTAAATTAAAATTTCCATGTCAACACGACTTAACCAGTAATAAAATAATTGTTTATATGACAAATATCAAAAAATTCTTTCAATTAATTTTGTTTGTTTAAACTCTACAAACGTGTTTATTGAAACACAAAAAGTTATTTGCTGTCTTTTTATAATAGAGTCAGTGATCTAGTTCGTTCGACTCGTTCTTTTTTATTTGGAGCTGTGATTAAACTGGGTGCCGTGAACTGATTCCTTTTACAACTTCTTTACGCCCTTTCACATATTTTTTCAATGTAGTTTTCTACAAGTTAAACGCATTATAAAATCTGCAATTTTATTAAAAATTAAAAAAAATTGTTTTGGAGAAAAACAAAATATTTGTTATTTTCATGAAATTTGAATGCTTTTTTTTAATTTATCTTTTTTCTAAAAAACTATTTCAATTTCAAACAATTTAATTGAAATGTATACAAGGAATTGAATTAAACAACGGAATGGTTTAATTGAACTAGTTCATTCATGAACTACACTACTCCATACACACTGATAAATGGTGGGGACAAATGGCTCCTCCTCGGGGTCAAAGGTGGTGGTGAAGGGTTAAAAATCAAGAAAAAGCCCCATAACTTCCCAGAAGTCGCCCCTAGAGTGGTAAAATGTAAGACTGACCCACATTTATTTTTCCTCTTCAATATTTTTTATAAACATATCTATCCCCTATCACCACTCCGTAAGAGGGCTCCCAAACAAATATGACATTTTTTATAAATGCCCCTGGAGAAGTTAAATGTATGATTAACCCCCAGTATTTTTTTAATTCCAACAATTTCTCGGAACATATCTACCCTCTATCTTCGACCCTTAAGGTTTTTATGTTTTTATAATTTTTTTTTATGAAATCAGCTGTCACCAGTCCCATGGTGCCTCCTATAAGGGTGGTATGTAATACCGATCTCCATTAATTTTTTCCGCCAACATTTTTTCCGAACATACCTACTCTCTATCACCACTCCCTAAGGGAGCTCCCATACAAAAGTTACATTTTTATAAAATTTGCTCCCACCGCTTAACTGTCCCAAGGGTGCCTCTAGAGGAGTCAAATGTATAACTGACCTCCAATATTTTTTCAACCTTAACATTTTTTCGGAACATATCTACCCTAAATATTTAACCCTTAACCCGTAAAATTTTTTTAGATTTTATAATTTTTTTTGTGAAATCGAGAAAGGAATGGGAAGCCACTTTTTGCCAGTACTTGTTAAAATGCCTCGCCAGTGATTTTCCGTTTGAATTTTTCTGGCTGGGTATTTACTCTATTGATAAACCAAGAAATATAGGGAATTAATCGAATATTGTCGACCGGCCTGCAAAATGTGACATGTGTTTTTTAATAGATTTTCAGGAGAGCGAAAAAACTGTTACAAAATCTACTTTTAAGATATTTTAATGATTCGCGACCTCATTTAGTAAAATCATCATTAAGGCATATGATGCTAATAAAATATCTTAAAAGTATATTTTGTGACATTTTGTAAGCATTAGACCGTACCACAAATGAAAAGTTCACCGTACACCGTCGAATCCAAATTATCTTTCAAAAAAGATAAGGTTAGATTTCAAAAAAAAAATTCCGTACATAGGGGTCGCCTTTTTAAAATTTTGGTTATACCTTTGGCATTTACAGTCGGATCTTAAATTGTGATACGTCGATGTTTTTGTCTCGAGGGGGCCAGTGTTTTGCTCTATGGGTCATTGAACTCAAGTATGCCGTTCTAGTATTTATCCACCAGATCTCACTTTCTACGACCCTAATGTACAAACCTAATATCAAAAAATTAAAGCTCGCAAAAAATCATTAAACTTTTGCTAAGGAAGTTTTTCGATAATTACAGAAAAAAAAATTTTTTTTTCCTTTTGTTTTTTTTTTTTTTTGTTGCCGAACGTAGGGGTTACCTTTTAAAATTTTTTTCTTCCCGAGGCAAAAAAATCGACACATCACATTTTAAAATCCTGTGTTCATCAAAGGATTAATATAATGCAGAATATAATGAGTCATTATAGTCCAAAAAATAACGACACCCCATTACCGATTCTACACCCGGTTCATTGAAATAGCGTCCCTAAGTATTTGGTTTTTGATATTTAAGTCAGTACGACCTATGTTTTCTAAAGTTTGTTTATTCCTGATTTCAAATCCTCAATTTGATATTTTGTCTGTATATACAATATTTTTTGCAATATTATTTCTGATGTTGTTGCCATTTCTTATTTAATTTTTACTTTGTTGTTTGTGATGACTGCAAATCAGAGTTTATTCTTTAGCATTATTTCCTTCTTTAGTTTTCGCCATTTCATAGAGCGATGCACTTGTTGTTTATTTGGATTTTTGCCGAAAATCACGTTTTCTGTCTTTCAAATTTCATGCCATTATAATCCTTGTGAGGAGTTGTTTTTTTGCAACATTTTTTTTTTTTACAAATAGTATAACCACCCAAAGCCACCGTATCGAAAACAAAAATTTAAGAAAAACGACCAACCTTAACTTGAAGCCATTAAAAAGTCATCCTGTGTATTGGGCTGTTCAACATACAATCAAATTGTAACCATATACGAGTACCTGTAACTGTACAACAGGTTCAAATGCTATTTTAAATTAAACCGAGATTATAACAAATCCGCAACTGTTATAGTTTATCATTCGGCTGTTGTTCTTACTCTCTCGCTACACAAACATTAACTTCTACTGAAAAGTCAAATGCTCATTTCATTTAATTATCAAAAATATTTTAACGTTTTTTTTTTGTATTATTGTTAGTTTAGTACATTCTAGACTGCATAATGGGATGGAATCAGTCAAAAAAACTAACTGAAAGTGTTTTTTTAACTTTGATTATGCAATTGATATTTTAAACTATATAAAGCGATACAAAAGCATTTTTAAAATATTTTTCTAGATTTAGCCAACATAATTTCAAAACATCACTCTACACATAAAAGGTTATTAGCGGAAAATTTTCAGTTAAATATATGTTTAAAGAATTATATATCTGAACTTTTAACTGTTATTATTTATTATTTCATTTTTAAATTTATTTTTTATCGATTTTATTGTTGTTTTGCCATATAAAAATTTAATTTAACTGTTAGTTATTTTTAAAAAGATATTCAGTAATCGGGCTTTACTAAAATAATGTATCGAAATTGATTAAAATTTTATGTTTTTATGTTAAAATTTCTTAAGATTTGTAACGAAATCGACAACACTTTTAAATGATGCTTCAATTTATTTTTATTGAAATGATTCGGTGGACCATTGTTTACTGTACTATACTCGTATATCATTCTACCGTCTTGTCGTTATATTTTTCTTTACACTAACATTTGGCACTGTTTAGTTAATGTTATTTTTTTCTGGTTTCTGATATTGTATTACCAAGAAGGAAACTGCAAGGAAGGAAAATAAAAAGTATAATTAGATTTTTATTTTAAATCACTTTATTAGATCTGTTATTTGATTCTTCTGTTTGTTGGACTTGTTAGTGCATGTTACTTGGTTAGTATGTACTTAACTTGCCAGACGTAAATTTACTTAGTTTGTTGGTTTGTCTTACAAATGACCAAATTTAGAATTTTAAAAAGGAAGTAGCAAAACCGTTAAACAAAAAGGTCAAATGTTTTCAATCTTATGTACGATTTGTAATTAACAATATATCATTTTCGTTTTGAAAACTTCGTGTATAAATGATTATAATCCCAGCAAAAAAAAGAGATGCCAAAACAGTAGAATAAGCTCTGCAGTTAATGATTTAGATGTACTTATTTTTTAATATAAACACTAATGATTTTAACATTGAGTTGCCATAGGAAAGGAGTACCCCGACTTCAACAATTTTTCAGAACTTTTTGAACGAGTGCAAAAGAAACTCGTTTTCAGCAATTAAAAGTTGAAACATTTGTTTTATTGCCGCCATCGGGTATTGAATTTGCGACCTTAAGATTGTTAGTCTAGCTCTATTTGATATGCTGAGCTATTCTTTGATATGAAAGTTGACTGGCATAAAAACACCACTTTGTTATTGCGAGATTTATGCTTTATTCTCTTTAAAACAAGTGCAAAAGGATCACTCCAATTCAGTATTGTTTTCAATACGATTTTTACAGGTGCATAAGTAAGAAGCAATTCTTCATAATTTTCTATAATATTTATGTATTTTTAAAAATTGAAAAAATAAAAAAAAAATTTTTTTAAAAATAAAAAAATATTGGACCCGTAGGGAATCTGTTTGGAAATAAACTGTATCAAAATCACTTTTTAGGATCACTTTTAGAGCAATTATGCTTTAGAAGCCATATTTAAGTGATTTCTGGATGTTGTGCAGAATTACTTCTAAAAAACCTATAAAAATATACAAACGGATACTTTGGAAGCAAGGAAAGAAGTAAATTTTTTGAAGTTGTTCAAAGAGGCAATAAAAATACAGTAACGGATACTTTTTAAGTAGTGAAGGAAGTTGTTTGATAAGCATGACTTCTACTTTTTTTTTGCTGGGATGTACCTACTTAGTTTACAGTTATTGATACAAACTAATTATACGATTAATGTTTAGTAAGGTATTAAACAAATATTATTTTTTTTCATTTTTATTGCAATATATTTTAATTAAAATGTCCCACACTTAAAATAATACGTCAGTAGAAAAATCGGTCAAATCGGTTTCAAATCAATTTAACTAATTTTTAACAAAATTTTAGTTGAAACAACAGAGCAAAGATTTTAGTTATCTTCATTTAACACAATACTAAAATTCCTCAGTACTTTAACTAATTTTGACTGTTAATTTTCAAAATTATTTAAAACTAATTTTTAAAAACCCATTCGTTAAATGTCACAAAATTTATTTTTATTATTTATTGTTACTGTTACTACCCGGTAGATGGCGCCACCAATTTATCCGAAGTTTTAAAAATGGCGCTATTTCTTTCCCTCCCGATTTTATAAAATGGCCCATATCTCGAAAACAAAGAGAGATAGAGCAAAATTGATGAAACTTTCGACTACCCAGAACCGTAAAATACCCCAGCAAAATGGGTTATCTCTATCCAAAAATGGGGCCTTGGATCCTCGGAAATTTTTAATAAAAATTTTCCACTTCATAAAATGACCCATATCTCGAAAACTAAGCGAGATAGAGCAAAACGGACAAAATTTTTTCTCAATTGGAACGCCCTTATATGCGTTCACATGATATGGACTAGGTCCGGAGAGGGTCCCGAGACCTTAAATTTGGATAAATTCTATGACTCAGCAAAATTACAGATAAAACTTTAGTTTTACAAATTTTTTACTTAAATTTAGATTTGTTAAATTTAACAAAAGAATTTGTTAAAATCAACAAATTTTATATTAATCCAAAAAACAGGAAAAAATATTGTTAAAGTAACAAATATTTCTCTCCAGCCAACAGACATATTATTTTGAGTGCAGGAAAATTTTCTCTTCCAAAGAATCGGTTGTAGCATAGCTACTTTTCCTTTATAACGACTGGCTTTCCTCCGTTAGCTGTGATAAGCTGCCGGGGGTAGGGATCGTCACAGAAATGTTTGATTCAGTGACTGAGAGTAAAGGCGTGGTTTAAGAAGGTTATAAACCTAATTATATATTATATACAGGGTGGCGCAAAAATAACCTTCCGATGTTTTTTGGCTGTAATTTAAAAAAAAAAAAACTCTGTACCTAATTACCAGAAGCTTTTTTATTAAAGAAAATGGGAGAGGCGTGGTTCGCCTTTGGTTGCGTCGGCATTGAAGGATTTACGGAATTTCTAGGTCCTCCGTACTTTTTGGCATTCATTTAAAATGACTTAGCAAAACACAATATAAAAAATACTTCTCACCTGAATTTCTTGAAACTTTTAGAATAAAAAAATACTTTGGTAGTAGATAATTTCAATAAATTTTAAAATTTGGACCCAAATTTCTTGATTAAGTGGTCTGCGACACATCATTTGCCGGGGAAAATTCGAATGGGTTATAACTCGGCTGTTTTTTAACCGATGTAAGTTTTTATTACTTTATTACAAAGAAAATTCACTCGGAATCACGATTCTGTAATGTTTTTAAGTCGAATTATTTATTAATATTTTAAATTAATCTTTTTGAGGAGATATACCAATAGATATATTTTTCCTTTATATTTAATCCGTTTTTCAAATTTCAGGGTCGATGCGACACGTCTTCCCAATAT
The DNA here is from genome assembly GCA_949987735.1 of Leucophora obtusa. NCBI lineage: Eukaryota > Metazoa > Arthropoda > Insecta > Diptera > Anthomyiidae > Leucophora > Leucophora obtusa. Next base: position 301,794,287 of record OX465295.1, on the reverse strand, counting down.
CCGATTATCCTCATTTTTTGGGAGACATAGTTTTACACCCAATTAAATATTCCCAGACTGTAGCCGGGCCAATAACTGAAAAAAAAATTTCTTTTGGAGGCCCCTAGAAAGTACCCAGTATGCACAATTTCGAAGCGGTTCATCATTTCGAAGCTTTATCGAAGTTTTTTCGAAAAAATTAATAGAAATGAATATGAAATAGAGTCGTCATTTTAAGGTTTCTCGAACATATTTTTAATCGAAAATTTTATTGATTTCGACACTTTATCATATCGTAATTTATCAATTTATTGTATTTTTTATTATTCGCACGTTTGGTTCGTTTTCCAATCTATTTCAAGTATAAATATTGAAATTTCTCGATGCTAATTTTCATCCAAAAATTATGCGAGTAATAATTTTTTTATGCTTTTTAGTGTTAAAAACGTTGTTTACCTAATACAAGTATAAAAGGATATACATAGTTATGTAAAAAACGAGTAAGAAGGTTAAAGTCGGGCATGCCGACTATACAATACCCTACACCAGTCTGGTTAAAAGCCAACTAATGTTTGGATCCGAAATTCGAATGGGTTAAAATGGGACTTGTGTCAAAATTTTCTATAATGTGAGTCAGCGAACCAAATTTCATTAAAATATCTTAATATTTGCGACCTGCAGTTTGTAACCAAGCCAATTTTGGGGGGACCCTTATATGGGCACTAGGTCTAAACATGGACCGCTGTTAACCAAAATCAATAGGCTTCGTCCTTGGGCTGACATAGTTAGGTGTACCAAATTTCATCAAAATATCTTAATATTTGCGACCTGCAGCGTATAAACAATATAATTTTGGGGAGACCCTTATATGGACACTAGGTCTAAACATGGACCGGTGTTAACCAAAATCAATAGGCTTCGTCCTTGGTCTGACATAGTTCGGTGTATCAAATTTCATCAAAATATATTAATATTTGCGACCTGCAGCGTATAAACAATATAATTTTGGTAGGACCCTTATATGGGCACTAGGTCTAAACATGGACCGATGTTCACCAAAATCAATAGGCTTCGTCCTAGGGCCGACATAGGCCTGTGTTTCGAATTTCATCAAAATATCTTAATATTTGCGACCTGTAGAGTGCGCACAAAAATGCATGGACAGACAGACGGACATCGTTAAATCGAAATAAAAAAAAAAATTCTGAGCCGATCGGTATACTATAAGGTGGGTTCTAGGACCAATATTTTTTGGTGTTACAGACAGCAGCACAGACTTATAATACCCTGACCACATAGTGGTGTAGGGTATAATAAAAAAAAATAGAGATTTGAACCACGACCCTCATGAAGTGAAATTTTGTCTATGTCTGATCTTCCAGACATGTATACCACAACCGATTTGAAAATTGTATGAATTAAATTTGAATTTAACATTTTTTGACATATCTATAAATTGAACAAAAAGAAATTTAAAAAAACAAACCCAGCAAACAATTTGAATCTATAAAAACGAGGTTTTGTAGATGCACGATAAGAAAAACTGGACAACTGTAAACTTCGTTTATATCTAAATTATTTTGTTTGTTTTATATTAAATTTTTCAAACAAGAGTTTCGAACAACGAAATTATTGAAATCGATTGTCAAATTTATTTGGATTGTTAGTAAAAATGTTTAAATTGATTTGACAACCACGGGGTTACCGGGTTGTAAAAATGTGAAGAAATTTCGATGTCAGTTGCTATCAATATGGTCGACATTAGAGTGGTCCAAAAAAACATGAAAGTTGGATAATGTCTAAAAACTCTCTGTGACAAGTTTCAGCTAAATCCGCTGTTATTTAGAGGTAGCACAAAAAGTTGTCTTAAGAATTAGTAATTTATCTCTAGAGTAATTTATACATAAAGTAGGGTTGACTTTAAATTTAATTATTTCTTAACCTGTACGCTATTATTTAACATTTTTTTTTTAATCTGGTCTTAATTAATGTGAATATAAGGAATTTGAAATCAAAACTTAAAAAAATTAAGTAACTTTTAAGTAATTCGCGGTTTGTTTTAAATTTATACAAAAAATACATATTTTAGTCAAATTTTCGAAATTTTCCGAAAAGAAGTAATTAAAAATTCCACTTGTTTTTGCCTTGTATGCGCTAATTTCTCAAATCTGATCTATATTTTAACGAAGATTATGCATCAGCAATCGAAACTTTAAAAAAATTTGTGGTTTATGAATTATTTGCGGTTGTTGAAAATTCAAAAAAACTCAAGTTTTTTGAGATATTTTCCTAATTACCTGTTATCGAAAAATGTAATTTGTTATACTTTTGCAATTTACTTACCAAGGACCTTCATTATATATAACACTGATTTTAATTTTAAAAAGGATAACAGATATCCTTGCAAATTAATTTAAAATTTTACTTTTTTTAATATTTCGCTATTATTAAGATTGCTATAATTGCTACCAAAAACACTATCTCACATAATAGGACATTCCACAGATATATATTAATGCAAAAACGAAATTTTCATATTGGTAAATATAAGAAAACATTCTGATCCAAGTTGATCATTTTTAGTATGAAATTTTCAATATTAGATTTGATATGTCGCGATCATAATAATTATATTTAATTTTTCTAATTTTTTCCATTATTTTAATTAATTAAAAATAATAGAACAAGTACAACCTCGAAACTTCAATTGCGATGTGCTACCTCTAAACAAAACTTTTTGGTGATTTTTTTGATCAGACCACTTTTTTTTCAAAGTGGCATATTTGTAGGGTTGTGGAGCGTGAAAATTCCAACTTTTTTTTTTTGGACCACTCTAGTCGACATACACGACTTAAATGTTCTCCATACAAATAGTTACAAAAACTAGAAATATAAAATACAAAAATAAAATTTAAAATCAAACACTTTTTATAATGCCCTTTGCGGGCTTTTTTAAAAAGGATAGATTTTATATTTTATGAGATTTTTAAAGCTATTCTGTTTTCTCAACAAGTTTTATACGTGTCAGAAAATAAGAAAATAGAGAGTTATAAGTTTTATTCAAATAAAAGTAAATATTACGCAAGTTTTACTCAATTAAAATTGAATTTTATAAACTGCAGTTAAACACTAAATTCTAGGTACTTTGATTTATGCAAATTTGTAATGCTGACTAACTAATCTTATTCTCATCTTAATTAATAGTGTATTGTCAATTTTAAAATAATTATCTTCAAACAGGACGGTTTTAAATTTTTTTACTTTATTTTTGTATACACATATTTTTATGCAATTTTGCTCCAAAGTTTAATATCGATGGCTTAATGAAGGAAGACCCTAACTTCATTGTTAATTTCTAAAAACCTTCGATATTGAGTTTCTCTGAATGAATTTTTTTTATTAATACAAAAACAATAAAATAAAAAGTATAATCAAAGTTTTTCAGATTTCCTTTTCCTCTAATGAAATATTAAGTCGAGTTAGGGCATTTCTGTATTAAGCATTAAATTTATTAGAAAAGAACAGCATATTCGTTCTTACACCTATGGCATTTATTTTAACTTTAACATTCATATGAAGTTTATAAAGGTAGATTCAAATAAAATAAATATAATTTGAATTATAAAAAAATGTTTATGAAACTATATGTATCATTACGGTTTGGCTCAAGGGGTAAGGCGATGAACTTCTAAACCAAAGGACCGTGGTTCCAATCGTGGCTGGTGTTGGAACAAAACAAAATTGCTTTGAATTTAAATTAAAATTGAAGAAAATTAAATTAAAGAGAAATAAAAAAATAAACAAAGAGAAAGGTAAAAAAAGAAAAAAAAATTTTTTCCGTTTTTTAGATCATATTTTGCTTCGAAAAATATTTGTTGTTTCGATGAAATATCGAAACTATAAATCAACAATTTGCGGATCTATATCACCTTGCAAGCTACATAGAAAAATACCCTCATTCTTGGTATTATATCGAACTCGATATCGTTGAAATTTTATGAGAAAATGATTCAATTTCGATACAAACTCGACTCATTTTGCATACTGGGTATAAATTAGACCGTACCTCAAAAAAAAAAAGTTCGCCGTACACCGTCCAATCTAATTTATTTTTGCAAAGAGGTTTCAAAACAAAATTTTTAATTTTTTTGCCGAAGGTAGGGGTTGCTATTTTACATTTTTCGTTATATCTTTGGCATTTACAGTCGGATCTTAAAGTATGATACATCGATATTTTTCTCTCGAGGGGACCAATGTTTTGCTCTAAGGGTCATTAACCTCAAGTATCCCGTTCTAGAATTTACCCACCAGACCTCAGTTGCTACCACCCAAATGTACCACCCTAATATCAGAAAATTAAATCTGGCAAAAAATCATTAAACTTTTGCTAAGGAAGTTTTTCGATAAACTCAGCAGAATTTTTTTCTTATTTTTTTAGTTGCCCAACGTAGGGGTCGCCTTTTTAAATTTTTTTCATTGGATTTTTTTAAAGCAAAACACTGGTCTTCTCGAGGCGAAAAATTCGATGTATCACACTTTAAAATTCGACTGTAAATGCCGAAGCTATAACGAAAAATGTAAAAACGACCCCTACGTTCGGCAAAAAAAAAATTTTTTTGAGACCGCCTTGCAAAAATACTTCATATTAGAGGGTGTACGGCGCTCTTTTTTTTTTTTTTGCCTGTAAGGTGGTACGGTCTAGTATACATATTATAATGATTATACGTTTAGGTGTCTCCATTATTGAACAAAAATATTAACTCAGTATTTTTCTTATGATCCCAATTTTTATTCGAAAATGTAATTATCATGTAAGAATAAGTTGGCAATAAAAATTAATATATATATATAACAAAATACAATAATTAATCAAAATTATGAAAATAATTCTCCAACTGTAGATTTATTTTACGAAATATGTGGGACTAACACTTAGTTCCATAGTTTCCAAAAAACTAACAGTTAGATTTTTTTTTATTGATAGGAACTCTATAAATTTATCTATACCAAATACTCGCAACTTACCCATCATCTTCGTATTTGCTGATATTTTAATTCTGCGATGGTAACATCAATTTAGAGAAATAATATGTATGAATTTTATATCCCTCATACATATCACAGGGTCCTCTTTTGGTGTTCCCTTAGCACTTAACCCCACCAAAGTAAAATAATATAACAGGGCAATGAACTACAAAGCTCACCAAGTCTCCATCATAGGCTGATCAAGAACTACTTTAATATTTGCAACCCCTCATCTTTCAGCACATTTTATTTATCTCTGTTCTAAGCACTTTCCAAAGAAAGCAACACGTTAATTAATAGAAAAAAGTTGCTGAGTGTTGTTCCTCTTAAAAAAAGGTATAAAAAACTTTTTATAAAATATCAAATGACAAGGTCTTTTTAAGATTCTGGTCAAATAAGAAACATTGGGTAAAAAAATAAATTCTTTCTTTAAAAGCCTTATTTTGCATAAGTAAACAAAAAACACTAAACAAACAGGGCGGTCTCAAAAAAAAAAAAAAACTAGTATAAAAGCTTTAAGTAATGTAAATTAAATATGTTTCAGTAGATATTTAGAAAAGAATGCAACACGCAATCAATTAACGTATAACGCCCATTAAATTGGCAACGCCGGACGCAAATCATAACTAATAACTATGAAAATATGCTGTCAAGCTTAACTGGATATGTTTGTTTGAAAAATATTATATTATTTATATAAGTCTAGCTTCAGAAAAAACAAACAAAATACACTCTATTTATACCTACATATGTAGACAACATATGTTGCTTCAGCTCAAATAATACACTCAAAATAATAAGTCAGTAAACTAAAATTTAATATAGCTATCAGAATTCTATAAAATAGAATTCTGCACTGAGGATTGATACAAATTTGTTAATAGATTTTGAGTCGCCGTTCCTAATTTTTGTTTTCTCTTAATTTTTTCTTCACACCAAAATCATGCCAGAAGACCTATACGTCGACGGGGACTCAAAGATCTTAATCTCATGGAGTATATAATTTAACCTATCAAATATTTATGAAAATTCTAAACACAACGTCTCCTGATTTTTTCCTTAAGAAAGAATGTAATCAACATATTATTTTCCACAATTTTTTAACAAAATTTTTGGAATTTTACCACTTCTTTCATTGCTTTCAAAGTAGTCCAAAAAATCACTTATATATTGCCTCTAAAGAGTAATGCTCTAAAAGTGATTTTAATATCATTTGGCATTTCCAAACAAAGGGTCGCGGGTTCGATTCCCGGCGGGACCAATATTTTTTTATTTTATTAATTTCTTTTTAAATATTTATAATTAGTTAGTTTAAATTCAATATTTTTTTTTTAAATACCCAGTCAGAAAGCGCCAGTGGTACAAAAAATCAAGCACTGGCATACCGCTGGGTAACCACGGTATTAAAAATAAATGACTGGCGGAACACTCATTTGGGACGCTTTGCCAGCGTTTGCGAAAAGCGTTTCACCAGTATTTGTTTTACAAAAATTTCGGTGGTTTATAAAAAAAAAAACACTGGCAAAGAATTGGCTTAGAGTGATATGCCAAGTTTTGCAACCAGTGGTTATCCAGTGCTACCTAGCCAGTGCTACCAGGCGTACAAAAATCAATTCACTGGAAAACCAATGATTTTATAAAAATGCTGACGCTTCGTTAAAAAATGTTTGTAGTCGGAAGGTTCCGAGTTCAAATCCGGTTGCAAGCAAAAAATTTTTTTTGGATTTTTTTTAATTTAAAATTTTTTTTGTTTTATAAAATCAATTTTTTTGTTTGTGGGAAAGCTCTTTCAAGACCAACCTTTTTTTTGCCCTCCCAACACTGGCATACTAGTTACAAAAAATTGTTTGCCAGTACTAGCATTTTGGCACAGCCAGTAGTTGTCCAGCTATTATCACTCATTTATGTGTTTAGCCATTAAATATTATATGTCTCGTTAGCTCAGTGGGTAGAGCAATCATCTGCCAATCTGACGGCCTGGGTTCAAATGACGGCAGGACCAAAAAAAATACATATGAACTTTTTTTAAATTTTATTTTGGAAAATATATTTCCAGACCACCTATTTATTGGTTTTGCCAGCGTTTTGCCAACGTTTAAAAATTTTGTTCCTCCAGTGCTTTTCCGGCGCTTTTTGAACAGCCGGTCCTTTTGTCTAATGATGTTATCATTTTGGGAATGGGAAAGCACTTTTTGCCAGTACTTGTACCACCTGTTAAAGTGCTTTGCCACCGCTTTCCCGTTTGTATTTTTCTGACTGGGTATGTATATATACAAAAAACGAGTAAAAAGGTTAAAGTCGGGCATGCCGACTTTACAATACCCTACACCAGTCTGGTGTATTGCTTGGATCCGAAATTCGAATGGGTTAAAATGGGGCTTGTGTCAAAATTTTCTATAATGTGAGTCAGCGCACCAAATTTCATTAAAATATCTTAATATTTGCGACCTGCAGTTTGTAACCAAGCCAATTTTGGCGGGACCCTTATATGGGCACTAGTTCTAAACATGGACCGATGTTCACCAAAATCAATAGGCTTCGTCCTTGGGCCAAGATAGGTCTATGTACCAAATTTCATCAAAATATCTTAATATTTGCGACCTGCAGCGTATAAACAATATAATTTTGGTGGGACCCTTATATGGGCACTAGGTCTAAACATCGACCGATGTTCACCAAAATCAATAGGCTGCGTTATTGGGCCAATATAGGTCTGTGTACCAAATTTCATCAAAATATCTTAATATTTACGACCTGCAGCGTATAAAGAGTATAATTTTGGTAGGACCCTTATATGGGCACTAGGTCTAAACATGGACCGATGTTCACCAAATTCAAACTTGTTCGTCCTTGGGCCAACACAGGTCTGCGTACCAAATTTCATCAAATTATCTTAATATTTGCGACCTGTAGAGTGCGCACAAGATTGCATGGACAGACAGACAGACGGACTGACGGATGGACAGACGGACATCGTTAAATCGAAATAAAAAAAAATTCTGAACCGATCGGTATACTATAAAGTGGGTCTACGACCAATATTTTTTGGTGTTACAAACATCAGCACAAACTTATAATACCCTGACCACATAGTAGTGTAGGGTATAAATATGAGAGATTGCTTTTTATGCACCTGTAAAGATAGTATTGAAAATATTATTGAATTCAAGTGCAACTTTTTGCTTGTTTAATAAGTACTCGCTATAACAAAGTGGTATTATTATGCCAGTCAACTTTCATATCAAAGAATAGCTGAGCGGTAGAGGGCTAGACTAGCAATCATGAGGACGCAAGTTCGATACCTGGTGGCGGCAATAAAAAAAAATCTTTTTTAAAATAAAAAAAATATAATTTTTTTTCGAAGAATTTTTTTAAACTTTTAATTGGTGAAAAAGAGTTTTCTTTGCACTCTTTCAAAAATTTCTGAAAAAAATGTTAAAGTGGGAGCACTCCTCTCAATGTTAAAATCATTAGTGTTTGTGCTAAAAGTACATCTAGATCATCAATTGTAATGCTACCGCTTCGGCATCTCTTTTTTTGCTGGGACAATTTATTCATGAATTCTAATTGAATGAATTCAAATTTAACTCAATTCATTTAGTAAAAATGTGAATGAAAACTGATTTATTTTTCAATCGTTTAGTCCGATGAAAAAATTGAAATCTTTAATTATATGCAGAAATATTTCTTTTCTTCATTCAATTAGTAAAATGTTGAATGAAGATGCGATGAGAATGATTCAAGCATTTTTGCAATTATTATTAAAGTTTTAGGAATGAATTCTTTAGGAATTCTTAACGGAATTGTATATAAATATTTTTAAAATCTGAGTTCAATTTTTCGTGAATGAGGCTTAAATTTAATTAAGTCTTTCGAAGATCTGAAAATTATAGACAAATTGGTTATCCATAAAATATTTTTTTGAAAATAGTTCACTCGGGATTTTACAAGTATTTTTATACCCTACACCACTACGTGGAGAGGGTATTATAAGGTCCTAGACCCACCTTATAGTATACCGATTGCCTCAGATTTTTTTTTATTTCGATTTAACAATGTCCGCCTGTCTGTCCATGCGTTCTTGTGAACACTCTACAGGTCGCAAATATTAAGATATTTAATATTTATTTATTTTATTCAATGTTTAGCCCTAGTGCCAATATAAGAGTACCCCCCAAAATTGTGTTTTTTACACTCTACAGGTCGCAACTACATAGATATTTCAATGAAATTTGGTACACAGACCTATGTCGGCCCAAGGACGACGCCTATTGATTAAAATCGGTACATGTTTAGACCTAGTGCCCATATAATGGTCCCCCCCAAAATTGGCTTGGTTCCACGCTGCATGTCGCAAATACGAAGATATTTCAATGAAATTTGGTCCGTTGACTCACACGGTCCCAAGGAAAAAGCCTATTGATTCTAAATAGGATCGTTCCATATTTGGACCTATCGCCCATATGGGCTATATTTTCGATTTTCTCTTCTTTTATGATTTTTTAGAAAATTTTGACACAAGTTTGTTTTAACCCATTCAATTTTTCGGATCCAAACATTAGTTGGCTTTAAATCAGACAGACTCGTTTTATACTAGAAAAAATCTGTTATTTTAATGACAATAAAACTGGCTTTTTGTTGAGAAATATTAAGTATTAAACAAAAATTGGACCATATTAATATCATGCTCTCAAACAGGTTAATTTTGATTTTTTCCTAGAAAATCCTTCATTAAAGTTTTTATGTAGGTTTTCATATCAACATTTTTATATCTTAAAAATTTGGGATTATTTTTACCCGAACTGCCTATAAGGGTAAATTTCAAATTTGTTATTACTGTGCATAAAATTTGGTATTAACAGAGTTATTTGGATAACTTTCCCCAATTTCCGCAAGAACCAACACAATATTTTGATATACTTTTAAAGAAAAGAATCGAAAATTTTCAAATATTTCACTTTTGACCTTGATAAAGAAAGGGTAAAGTTGTCGGGGTTTTCTACGAAAATTGATTTTGTTAGAGCTAGCTAATAAAAATAAACACTATTATCTAAATTATTGGCCAAAGTCACATTTTTCTCCAAAATTTTTCAAATTTAAAACGCCGTCACAAATAGAGTCCTGCTAAATTTTTCTTCCTAAATTCGAATATTTTTTGTGATTAATATCTAATATTTTCAATATGATGAATTTTTTTTAACGTTTCTACTAACTATTTCTTTAAGTGTATGAACGTTTATAATACAAAACGAGTAAAAAGGTTAAAGTCGGGCATGCCGACTATAGAATACCCTACACCAGTCTGGGTAAAAGCCAACTAATGTCACCAAAATCAATAGGCTGCGTTATTGGGCCAATATAGGTCTGTGTACCAAATTTCATCAAAATATCTTAATATTTGCGACCTGCAGCGTATAAAGAGTATAATTTTGGTAGGACCCTTATATGGGCACTAGGTCTAAACATGGACCGATGTTCATCGAAATCAATAGGCTTCGTCCGTGGGCCAAAATAGGTCTGTGTACCAAATTTCGTCAAAATATCTTAATATTTACGACGTGCATCGTATAAACAATATAATTTTGGGGGGACCCTTATATGGGCACTAGGTCTAAACATAGACCGATGTTCACCAAAATCAATAGGCTTCGTCCTTCGGCTGCCATAAGTCGGTGTACCAAATTTCATCAAAATATCTTAATATTTGCGACCTGCAGCGTATAAACAATATAATTTTGGTAGGACCCTTATATGGGCACTAGGTCTAAACATGGACCGATGTTCACCAAAATCAATAGGCTTTGTCCTTGGGCCAACGTAGGTCTGTGTACCAAATTTTATCAAAATATCTTAATATTTGCGACCTGCAGCGTATAAACCATATAATTTTAGTAGGACCCTTATATGGGCACTAGGTCTAAACATGGACCGATGTTCACCAAAATCAATAGGCTGCGTTACTGGGCCAATGTAGGTCTGTATACCAAATTTTATCAAAATATCTTAATATTTACGACCTGCAGCGTATAAACAGTATAATTTTGGTAGGACCCTTATATGGGCACTAGGTCTAAACATGGACCGATGTTCACCAAAATCAATAGGCTGCGTTATTGGGCCAATATAGGTCTGTGTACCAAATTTCATCAAAATATATTAATATTTACGACCTGCAGCGTATAAACAATATAATTTTGGTAGGACCCTTATATGGGCACTAGGTCTAAACATGGACCGATGTTCAAAAAAATCAAACTTGTTCGTCCTTGGGCCAACATAGGTCTATGTACCAAATTTCATCGAAATATCTTAATAGGTGCGACCTGTAGAGTGCGTACAAGATTGCATGGACAGACAGACAGACGGACGGACGGACGGACGGACGGACGGACGGACGGACAGACGGACATCGTTAAATCGAAATAAAAAAAAATTCTGAACCGATCGGTATACTATAAGGTGGGTCTACGACCAATATTTTTTGGTGTTACAAACATCAGCACAAACTTATAATACCCTGACCACATAGTGGTGTAGGGTATAAAAATAGTTTTAAACAGTTAGACTTGGGGCTTAGAACTGTCAGTCAAAATCATAAAATTGCAATAAAATCTTTTTTTGTTTTCTTATATTTGAACAACTAAAAATTTAAATAAATAAAAATCTTATATGCAACTTATACCTAACAAGGAAACGAGCCTGTGGCATAACCCATAGATCATAATGAAACGAAGATTAACAGTACACAGATATAAAGAACTCAATAAAAGAAAAATTTTTTGGACACAGGGTTGCCGATTATTTGAAATATTTAAAAAAGGGCGAAATTTTAATGGATTGAAATGGATTGGTAAAAATTTAGAAAATCAGTAAGAAATTTTTATTTTGTCCAATAATAGATGTATTTTATTAAAAGTCGAAAATAGTCTATATGGACGCTAGATCCTAAAATGGAACGATTTTCATTAAAATAGCTTTTCGCTAGGTTCAAACAAAGACCGATTATAATCAAAATCAATAGGCTTTGTCCGCAGGCCGATGTAAGTCGGTGTTCCGAATTTCATCAAAATATCTTAATAGTTGCGACGTACTAGCGTAAGAACCATTTTTGGAGAAGCCTTGTAACTTAGTCTACCAAATTTTATCAAAATGCCTTAATATTTACGACGAGCAGCGCACAGTGGGCTAGCATCATCAAATTTGGCCAAAACTAGAAAATTGAGTATATGAGACTAAAAGGTATACTCTAAAAAATGCTTGTAAATTCACTACTTTAGAATATGTAAAATTTTTTGTAATAATACATAAAATGCATAAATTTAGACATCAAATGTGTAAAAATTTTTTATACACATCTTTGTATACAAAATTACGCATAATATGTATTAAAACGCATTTTGTATATATAATTACACACTTTGTGTCTACTATTAGTATATTGTGCTGTAAAAACAAATATTAGGCATAATGTGTGTAAATCTACAAACATTAAAAGTAATAAGGAAATTGTCAAAAATAATTATAATAAAAAATAAAAAATTATCAAATAAACAACTAACTGAAGATAAAATACATATATATTCGATTTCATCACCTTATGAGCATTTAAAAATTGTCGAGGGCTTAAATTTATGCTGCTGCATCCAGTGATTTATTTGTAAAAATGCAGGCGGCTGGATCTTTCAAAGTTCTAAAGAGTGAGATATATTTTGATCTATATTTTATTAATTAGCATGTTGGAAATGACAATAGTGGTTTCGGTAAGGTGAATCTGATAGTAAGTAGCAATGGTGAAAGTGGTGCGCATTGAGAGAGAAAATTTCCTGCAACCAACATTAAGTTTTGCCGAAATTGGTGCCTTTTGTTGATAAAATAAGGCAATAATTTTAAACTATTCGTTGGCAAAGAAAAATACAGTTTGGTAAATATAAGGTTATATATATATATATTTAATCCTTTAATTCCCAGTGGAACATAGGGCCGCATAAGGTTGCTCAATGAAAATGTTTTCAAAACTTAGTTCTTTTATTTCACTATTGCTGTTTTTAAAGACAATGTTTCCAAAATCTCGAAGAATTATTAATTCGCAATATTTAATGATTTGTAGAAACACTTTTTCTTCTTTCAAATGCAGTGGTGAACCCAAAACATACGTCATATATTTGGTCAAAAATTATTGCGGATATTTTTTACCAAATCCAGTTATTAGTAAGTATTTTTTATTTTAAAAATTGAGACCTTAGGAGATTTTAGCTACTTTTTATGTAAAAAAAAGCAATGGTAAATAGAACTATTAACGTTTTTTAAATAACATAAATTCTTTCTTGAGAAAGTTAATTTTTACCAAACTTTAAACAAATTTATTTGCAAAAAAGAATGGAGAAAATATTGCCAACGGTGTTTGCACATAGAAGTTCCTATTGTTATTTTCCTTATAGTGGGTACGAATTTCGTTAAAACTCAGCTTATTAAATTTTTCATATTAAATATAACTTATATGCATTATTTTTTAAAAAATAATTGCGATAGTGCTCCATTTAAGAATAGGGCTTGGGCTAAAAGTGCATATCTTAATAAGTACGAAGCAATGCATAACTAGAAGCGCAGTTTTTAGAGCTACTCTCATTTTTCTCTTCCGAAAAGCGAACAAAAGTCATGTTATATACCAGCAATAAAATATATGCTACTTTACACTACATTTTTGGAAACAGCTTCTTTTTTTGCAGGTACATATATGACATGATTTTTGTTCGCGATGTCCCACTTATAAACAATAAATGACAAAAAAATACTTCACGCACTTCTTTTATAGCTTTTTAAGGGAAAGAAAACAGTAGCGCTAAAAATACGCATCTAGTTCCGCCTATCCATTTTTTTATACTCGATACTCGATATTCTCCAAAAAAACTTTTTTTGTTTTACTTATCAGGTCGCTAAAACACATTGTGATCAATACGTAAATATCATTGCGAAAAACCAAACTTCTACTGGACAGTCTACAGGCCTTGTTGGATGAATCATGTAAAACTAATAATGAAAAGATGTCGATCTAACGGAAATACAGTTAGTTTTTATAATAAATTATATTGCGAATAATGTTGTTAAATGTTTTTTAATAAAAATTTTGCAACTGCATTTTGAAGTCTTTAAATATAAAAACAAAACCTTTAGGCTGATAAGAAACACTTCATTTGTAAATATGCACATCTTCTTTGTATTTTCCGGCACATTAGTAGTCATTATCAAGCATTTTATGCTTAAGTTTACACACTTTGTGTGTATGAATATTACACACATTGTGTGTATATTTTTTAAATTACACACATGGAGTAATTTTACTGACATTATAGTAGGTAAAAAGTTACCTACTATAAATAGGGTAAATTTAATCAAAAATTTATTAGAGTGTATCACAAAGGGGGTTTGGAAGTTGCTGATCACGAATCTGAATAAAAAGGGTTAAAACTTAAAATAGCGGATCCCGGATGGCGGCCATGAATTTCTAGTTTCCAATATATTGGACTTAAATAATCAATTAGATAGGTCTAGGGTCCGCTGATTAAAAATCTGAAATTAAAATTTTTAAATTCAAAATGGCGGATCCAATATGGGTACCCGTGTAAAAAAGATTAGATCTGATTAGGTCTGTTTAGATCTAAATAGGTATGATTAAATCTAATTTGATCTAGCGCCAGATCTGATCATATATGGCAGGTATGATATACTTTATAGCCAGATCCGTTCATATCTAAAGTGATCTGGAAAACTTACGATTTTCATGACCAGATTTGAGCAGATCTGCCCAGATTTGGTATCATATCTGATACCAGACAGACACCAAAATAAAAATGCCCCCGAGTAAAAATAGTTACATATAGTTATATATAATGTGATTAAGTTATAACTGTATAAACATGCAGTCTGATCCGAAAAATGACCCGATATAATTGTATAAATTTTTGATAAATTTTTATCTAATTATATCAGCTTGGATCTTAACTGATTAAATTATTTATTAATCACCCAGTGTAGAAACGGTAATGACATATCATTATTTTTTGGAGTACCAGTAATGACACCCACTTACCTTCTGCATTATTTTAAAACATATAATAATGAGTTACTGATAATGACTTATTTTTATCATTATTTCAAAGAGAAAATAAATTTTTAGATTTTTTTTTAAATTTTTTGAAATCTATTTTTAGACTCAATATTTTTTAAACACTGGTAAGGATATATGTAACCACATATTTTTTGATTTTTTGTATGTTGGCGAGTAAGCTTACTTGTGTGCAGCAGGTCAATTATGTTTTTATCTATTAAATATTACATGTCGATATAGCTCAGATGGTAGAGCTGTTGACTGGCAATCTGTAGACCCAGGTTCGATTCCCGCACCAGCAAATTTTATTAAAAAAAAAAAAAAAATACAATAAAAAATATTTTTTTTTATACAATTTATTTTTTTGAAAATCTATATTTAGACTCATTATTTTTGTCAGTACTGGTAAGCACATAGGTAACGATATATTTTTTGGTTTTTCGTATGCTGGTGTGTAACGACAACTCATTATTTTTCGCGACATCGCCATATAAAGGTAATAAGAAATGTAATAACAAAAGTAAGTAGTTACCATTACCAAGTATGTAGTTACATAACCACATATCTGGTAATGATTTTCTACACTGGGCAGATGAAATTATATCCGATTTTTGATCTGATAAAATTTTATCGGATTAAACCTAATGGTATCTCTTTAGATCGTAATCGGAACAATTTTATATAAATAAAATATAATTATATCCGGCACTTACCTTACACAATTGTATCAAATGGTCGATCCTGATATAATTGTACCAGGTCAAAACACGGACAAAATTATATAAGTTTGTATACAATTGTATCTATTTGAATCTAAACTGATACCGTGCGACATAAAGCGATAAAATTGTATCGGGTTAAAAATCGGATAAAATTTCACCTGATTAATATATAATTTAATCAGTTAAGATCTAAACTGATAAAAGTAGATAAAAACTGATAAACAACTGACACAATTATATCGGGCATCACACTTAGTTATATATTTCCATATAAAGCTCCATATTAATTTTTTTTAATAGGGCCGTATAAAAAAGATCAGATCTGATCAGATCTCAGTAGATCTGATTGTCCCAGATCTAATTTGATCTCAAAATTGGGGACAAATTTGAGTTCTGATCAGATCTATTTCTGACTAACCATATATAATCAGATCCAATTTGATTTTGACTTTAAACTAAAATTTAAGAATTATGACTATAAAGTGACCTTCTTACCGAGTTATTCTTCAACCAAAATTTGTGTGTACATTTTTATTTTGCTGCCAGCTCCAATGAATTAGATCTGAATCCAGATCTGGTACCAAATCTGGCCAGATCGGCTCACATCTGGTCATGAAAATCACTCAGTTTTTCAGATCACTTTAGTTATGAATATACCTAGATCTGATCAGATCTGGCCGTAAAGTCTATCAAAAATGCCATATCTGAACTTATATATCAGATCTAGCGCCAGATCTAATTAAATTCAATCATATCTATTTAGGTCTTAAAAGATCTGATCAGATCTAATCTTTTTTACACGGGTGTACAAACAAATTTTTTTTTAAGAATAAGGAGATGAGTTTAAATGTATTTGATTTTTAATTTTAGTTTAAATTAAAAATTAAATTGTTTCTTATTATATATGGTTCCTCAAATATGCCTAGATCTGGCCAGATGTAATTAGATCTCAAATTTGTCCCTAATTTTGAGATCTAATTAGATCTGGTTGTACCAGATTTACTGAGATCTGGTCAGATCTAATCTTTTTACACCGGTACAAACAATTTACCGGTGGAACTGATTTACTTAAAATTTCGACCATGAGAAGTTTCTTGGTAGCAGATTACGAATTTGAAATCAAATTTTATAAATTCAACACGGCGGATCCAATATGGTGGCCAGAAATGTAAAATTGTTATGTGTTGGAAAATAAATTCCACTGTACAAAACCAAATAAAGTTCTGACAACTGATTAAGGCAGAGGGGAACAAAGAAAAATATAAGCGTATCGACGTTTTAAAAGTTTATATCCGACCCTATGTTTTTTGGGGTTAAAATATTCCCCCTTTTGCAAATGTTTATTGTGCATCAGCATAGGAAACCATGTGAATTTTCCATTTTAGTTATAGGATGTGTTCAGCGGTTTATGCAAAATACTACGAGAGACATTTTTGTGGAACATTTTAGCCCTCTAACTCTGGAATTAAAGGGTTTTTTGCCCCTTTTTAAAAAAGTATCAAAAAAGTAGTAAGTTGAAGAGTTAGAGGGTTAAAATGTTCCGCAAAAATATTTGTCATGAAATTCTACTATAAGTCTCTGACGATATCAAAGTTTAAAATTTAACTTCAACGCCAGAAATAGGTTAGAATTTAAAATGCGTTTAAGGGTTAATTTCGTGCTTATTCAGAATTGGAGCTCAAGTGTTCCACAAACCTGAACTTTATTGGGTTAGTCTGTATGGGAAAACCAGAACCTTTATTTAAGGCAAGTTTTAGTCCAATGTTTTTACTTTTTACTAAAACTCTGGAATGCTGGAAATCAGCGAGATCTGAAGGTACTTTTTCAGTTAAACGGCAAAATCTCCAAAGTTTATGAACGGTCGCAAAAACCTAGGTAGAACACATCTTAGGGAACACATTGGCATTCAAGTTTTTCAGCTATCTCTTGGAACAATTTGGAGCTTCTTTTGAGATTTTAGGATTTTCAAAAAAACCCATATTTTTGAGGTAAAATTAATAACTTTTCGTAAATATTTAATTGCTTTCTATTTTTTTTTATAACTACCCAGTGTAGAATCGGTAATGACATATCATTATTTTTTGGAGTACCAGTAATGACACCCAGTTACCTTCTGCATTATTTTAAAACATATAATAATGAGTTACTGATAATGACTTATTTTTATCATTATTTCAAATAGAAAATAATTTTTTAGTTTTTTTTGAAATTTTTTTTAAATCTATTTTTAGACTCAATATTTTTTAAACACTGGTAAGGATATATGTAACCACATACTTTTTTGATTTTTTGTATGTTGGCGAGTAAGCTTACTTGTGTGCAGCAGGTCAATTATGTTTTTATCTATTAAATATTAAATGTCGATATAGCTCAGATGGTAGAGCTGTTGACTGGCAATCTGTTGACCCAGGTTTGATTCCCGCACCAGCAAATTTTATTTAAAAAAAAAAAAAATACAACAAAAAATATTTTTTTTTATATAATTTATTTTTTTGAAAATCTATTTTTAGACTCATTATTTTTGTCAGTACTGGTAAGCACATAGGTAACGATATATTTTTTGATTTTTCATATGCTGGTGTGTAACGACAACTCATTATTTTTCGCGACATCGCCATATAAAGGTAATAAGAAATGTAATAACAAAAGTAACTAGTTACCATTACCTAGTATGTAGTTACATAACCACACATCTGGTAATGATTTTCTACACTGGGTAGTTTCATTTTTCTAATTTGAGATTGTTTTTGGAACATATTATTGTTTATTTATGTTTTTTTATTGTATCGTTATAAAATATAAAAATGTCACAAAAATATAAAACTTTGATGTTGAACTCCCGCCAACTAATAACGAGTAACAATAATGATACAATATTTCAGTCTCAAAGTATTCAAGAATCCTATATTTTGAATAAATAAACATATTTTCTCTTTACCTGAATTGTACTTTTGGCAAAAAAAAACTTCGATCCTGGCCCACAGTGCAGCTTGCGCACAAGAATACATGGATAGACGGACAGACCTATTCACGTAGTGGTGTGGGGTATAAATGTTTGACCCCTACCCACGCTTTATTACACCTATTTCTATATATTTGTACCAAAGAAAAGTTTTCTAAAGACGCATTCACCGGCATATAAAACATGTCCAAATGTGTCCAGGCACTTTTGTTATTAGTAAAAAATGGTCAAAGAAAGTGGTCAAAGAAAGGATCTACTTAAACTATTTTGAATATTTGTATTGCTCGTCGTTGTTGGACTGAAAACTTGGTTTCCAATTTTCGTTTTATTATCCTCAGAAATGCGTTCTGTATTTTTATAATAATATTTCATTTTACATGAAGTAGTAGTTCATTTTACATTAGACGGGCGGACATTGCAAAATCGAATCACCAAGTGATTCTGAGTCATTATTTTTGGTATTTAAAAACATCAGCACAAACTCAGTATACCCTGCACCGCAGAGTATTTTAGGGCATAAAAATTAAAAGTTTTGTCACTGTTGGCGGCATGTTTAGCCCCTAAACGTGAGATTTTGCACCTGAAATAACGTGTCTATTAATTTCTTGTAATCTAATATATATCCAAGTTTCGCTAAGATCTATGGATCACACCCCCGAGTAGTTTCCTTGTAAGTTTTATTTACATAATTTTGTGGGTCTCACAAAAGTTATAACAACCAAGCAGCCTAAAGAATACAATAAAATGAAAAAAAATAACGCAGCTTTACAAAATGACAAAACGAAAAAATAGCCACTTAAATAAAAAAAGTTGACACTTGATATACAATAATGTGGGACGTACATATATGAGTAACTCCTTAATACAGACTTGTACAACCATTTGTGGAAGAACGTACTCATATTTGTTAAAGTAATAATGGTGATTAGGAATTAAAACATTTCCTTCAAGCATTTTTTACTGTACTAACACTTGAAAGATTAAAGTAAAGAATTGTTTGGAAACTAAATTCTGGTAAAAAATTAAATTATTTTTAATGTTTTTAAAAAATTTCTATAAAAATAATTTGTTAGTCAAAAATATTGGTGACTGTTTTTGTTTTAAGTTTTGGTGATTCCAATATTTTCTAAGGTTCTATTGGCTCTTCAGGACAAAGTTTGCTAAATAAGAGACTAGGCCTTATTGACATATATTCAAGAACCTATATATTCAGAACTATAGTCGATATAACAGTATGATAAGACAAAAGTTAGGCTATAACCACAAATAAAGAAATTTTGATTATATTTCCATGGTTGCCAAATGTTGGATTTTTTTTTTTAAGAAAAGCAATCTCAGGAAATTCTTCCTATTAATTCACGTATTGCTTTCTTTGGAAAAATGAAGGGCATCAAATATGACAACTTCAAAACACACAAAAAAAAATTAAAAATAATTCCTTAAAACGCGTGATAATTTCCATTAAAGGAGGTATTTATTTTAAAAATAACATAACTATAAATAAAAAACATAGTTTCATACAATTTTAGTAGGGGCAATCAAATTTAAATGGGTTTATTTATTGCCTTTTTTTTATTACATTGCCTACAAAAATTAATTAAAATAACAAAATGAACTTATTTTTGAAGGTTTTTATTCTTACTTAAATTTAAATTCCCTTATTTCGTATATTTTTAAAACCTTCGGTAAGAAAATAGCGAAATTTATATTAGAGCAAAAAAGTCAATATGGAAGGCATTCACGATCGTGATTTTCACATGGAGCAAAATAACTCAAACTGTTGTTCGCATTTTCTAAGCCTTGGTTAGTTATGAAGATACAAGAATATCAAAAGCGCCCCGGAAGTACTAGTATCAAAAAAAAAAAAAGTACGATCGTATCAACTGTCCCATCCCTACACTTTACCGATAATTTTAAACATGATCTCTGTTAATTCAGATAATAATATGATAGTAGTTAGAAGAGAGAAATATGGTTATCCAAATAAGATATAACTATACACAAGAGAATAATATGATAACAGAGAAAAAGAGAAATGTTCACTAAAAAAATGATTATAGGGTGATTTGTAGAATAAAATTTATACCGTAATAATATTCAGTTTTCTTTTCACAAGCCTTGGGGTAGGCCCTTTCATACAAGTTACGTCGGATCTAACTCCTGCGTTTAAATTTACGATTATACAAAAGGTATTGTTCAAGTTTTTTTTTTTTAATTAACTGCTATAAGTTAGGATGAAAATAGGCTTAAAATTTTTAGAGTAACTTATTTAAAATGGTATGGAGTTTAGATTTAATAATTTTCCCTTATTACGGAAAAGGACTTTTTTAAAATAAGCGGTAAAAATTTGAATTGAATGCCTGAATATATTACACCACTAAACTGTCCCAGTGTAGAAGATCATTACCAGATATGTGGTTATGTTACTACATACTTGGTAATGGTAACTAGTTACTTTTGTTATTACATTTCTTATTACCTTTATATGGCGATGTCACGAAAAATTATGAGTTATGGTTACACACCAGCATAGGAAAAATAAAAAAATATATCGCTACCTATGTGCTGACCAGTACTGACAAAAATAATGAGTCTAAAATTAGATTTGCAAAAAAATTAATTATATAAAAAAAAATATTTTTTATTGTATTTTTTTTAAATAAAATTTGCTGGTGCGGGAATCGAACCTGGGTCTACAAATTGCCAGTCAATAGCTCTACCATCTGAGCTATATCGACATGTAACATTTAATAAAGAAAAACATAATTGACCTGCTGCACATAAGTAAGCTTACTCGCCAACATACAAAAAATCAAAAAATATGTGGTTACATATATCCTTACCATTGTTTAAAAAATATTGTGTCTAAAAATAGATTTCAAAAAAATTTTTAAAAAAATCTAGAAAATTATTTTCTATTTGAAATAATGATAAAAATAAGTCATTATCAGTAACTCATTATTATATGTTTTAAAATAATGCAGGAGGTAAGTGGGTGTCATTACTGGTAGTCCAAAAAATATTGATATGTCATTACCGTTTCTACACTGGGGTATAGTGCAGGTTTTTATAAAATTATAAGCCTTGGTTTATGCTATCTGTGATAGCGAAAACAAAAAATTTGTTAACCTCTTAACGCCGTTGTCGACATATATGGACGTTTATTTTTGGCTCTACAGAAAATCTGTTTCTAATAGCACAATAAATATCATAGCAGATATGTAATCTCTACAAAATTTTAAAAACCGAAAACACGGTTTTCAAAATTTTCTGTTTTTAGCAAACTGTATAATAGACCGTTTCTCTCTTCAGCGATTACGGTACAGCTGATTTGTTCATATTGAAAATAAAATTATCTGAGCGCGTCCAAATATTTCCATTATATGAAGCTATTTATTGGGATACCACAACCTCTTGTTTTTAAATTTTTTTTATATTGAAAGTTTTTTATTTAGAGGCTGAATCTGGAATTGCTCATATCAATCGAAATTTTACAAATGGTAATATAGTAGTAGTGTAATAACAAATGATTTCTTAATCAGCCTGCAATGTGTTAATTATTTTGTTCGGTTTAAGATTATATTATCACAAATTCCAAATAGAATTTACACTTATTTATTTTTTTTTTTCAACAAATTGGGAAAAGCAAAATAACACTCATGGCAACAATCTTCAAAACCACTTAAAATCTACGCTTAAAATATTTATTAAAATAAACGAAAATTTTCTTTCAATTAAGGGATTTTTTTTAAAGAAATTATAAAGAAACCGTACAAAATTTAATGACCAAATTCACACCAACAATGAATTGTCCTTTGCAGTTAATGAAATTTTTATTACGCGAATGAATTTATTTTAATGAAATCGATTCATTCATTAATACTGTGAATGAAAATTCTATTAGTTTAGGGATGGCAAATATGGGTCAATTAAAACCAAAACGATTTATAATAACTAAAAGTTTGATTGCCCTTCTTTTTACAGTTTTGCCAATCCTGTGTTTATAAAACATTAACGTACGAATTAACAATAATAATTACAACAAAAATAATTGAAATCAAATCATAACATTTTTTTTCCACATATAAGTTTTTGTGTTGACACATTAGATGTTTGACATGTCAAAATGTGGTTATGATTGAAGTGCACTAGCATTTATTTAAATATTCCTACAATTTTCTATTTCAATTTTATTTATTATAAAAAAATATACATTTTTCGAACAGTGTAACTCAACAAATGTGAGTAAATAAAATATCACAGACAGTGTTTGCAACAGCCGTAAGAAGAATTATTCATAGTTTTTCTATCCGACCTAATCTCGTTGAATTTTTCTGACCCAAACCAGCCCAGCAAAAAAAGAGATGCAAAATAAGTCAAAAAAGGATTTAATTAATAATCTAGATGTACTTCTTTTTTAATAGAAACACTAATAATATTAACGTTGAGTTGTCACGGAAGGCAGTGCTACCACGTCAACATTTTGTCATTCGTTTTTTCAATACTTTGCAAAAAAAACTCTTTAAAACAATAGAAAAAAATATTTCTTCATTATTAAAAAAAATTTTATTGCTTTTCTTTCATATGAATATTGACTGGCATAAATAGCAATTTTTCATAATTTTTATTTTATTTATTTTTAAAAATTGGAATATTAAATATATTAAATTTAAACAAATTAATTATAAATATTAATAGAAATTAAAAAAATATAATCTGCCTGGAAATACACTGTATCAAAATCACTTCTTCGGATCACTTTTATAGCAATAATAATTAAGTGATTTCTTGGATATTTTTCAGAATTACTTCTAAAAAAGCTGTTAAAATATACTAACCGATGCTTTGCAGGCATTAAAGGAAGAGATTTTTTAAAGTTGTTTAGAATTACCTAGAATTACTTCCTTTGCTTCGGCAGCAATGAAATAAGTAGTTTGTAAAGCATGACTACCAAGCTTTTGGCTGGGATGGTCTACTTACTAACTGCTATCAACTATTATTCTAAAGGCAAGAATATACATATGTACGTTCAATATTATTTATCAATATTTATTTATAAAATATTCTTAATAGTTGATTTTTGAAAGATTGATCAATAACATTTAACGTGTATTCTTGCCTTAAAGGCAAGAATAGGTTCTCCATTTATCGGCTTGTAGTCACCTGATGTATGGCAACTTTGAAGGGTATTTCAAATTCGTTCTTTGTGCTTTTGTAACATAACTATATTATCTCTATTTGAAACTGAAACAGTTGTCATTTTTGTATTCGTCATGCGTTTAATGATTTGTGTGTTGCTGTTGTCCAACACTGTAACTGACAATTTGCATTTGATGCATTTCAATAAAATTGATTTATTACTTAACAATTCTGCATAATACTTACACATACAACATAAATATTTTACACATATACAAACATATATATATCCATACCTGTAATGTTTGACATGTATTCAGTAACTTGTACACACAAATAGTTTAGTGTAGGCAATTTAAAATAAGTGCTGTCAATAATGCTAAATTGAAGGGCGTAAAAAACTTTTAAATTCGCTTTATATAATTTTCAAAACATACGTTTACCGTGTTTTTTTTATAAATTATCTCTATATCATAAATTCCATAAAAGATCATAAAAACGAGTAAAAAGGTTAAAGTCGGGCATGCCGACTATACAATACCCTACACCAGTCTGGGTAAAAGCCAACTAATATTTGGATCCGAAATTCGAATAGGTTAAAATGGGGCTCGTGTCAAAATTTTCTATATTGTGAGTCAGCGCACCAAATTTCATTAAAATATCTTAATATTTGCGACCTGCAGTTTGTAACCAAGCCAATTTTGGGGGGACCCTTATATGGGCACTAGTTCTAAACATGGACCGATGTTCACCAAAATCAATAGGCTTCGTCCTTGGGCCAACATAGGTCTATGTACCAAATTTCATCAAAATATCTTAATATTTGCGACCTGCAGCGTATAAAAAGTATAATTTTGGTAGGACCCTTATATGGGCACTAGGTCTAAACATGCACCGATGTTCACCAAAATCAATAGGCTGCGTTATTGGGCCAATATAGGTCTGTGTGCCAAATTTCATCAAAATATCTTAATATTTGCGACCTGCAGCGTATAAAAAGTATAATTTTGGTAGGACCCTTATATGGGCACTAGGTCTAAACATGGACCGATGTTCACCAAAATCAATGGGCTGCGTTATTGGGCTAACATAGGTCTGTGTACCAAATTTCGTCAAAATATCTTAATATTTACGACCTGCAGCGTATAAACAATATAATTTTGGTAGGACCCTTATATGGGCACTAGGTCTAAACATGGACCGATATTCAAAAAAATCAAACTTGTTCGTCCTTGGGCCAACATAGGTCTGCGTACCAAATTTCATCAAAATATCTTAATAGGTGCGACCTGTAGAGTGCGCACAAGATTGCATGGACAGACAGACAGACGGACGGACGGACAGACGGACATCGTTAAATCGAAATAAAAAAAAATTCTGAACCGATCGGTATACTATAAGGTGGGTCTACGACCAATATTTTTTGGTGTTACAAACATCAGCACAAACTTATAATACCCTGACCACATAGTGGTGTAGGGTATAATAATTTAAGCAAGACTTTTGAAAATTCGACAGTAGTTACAAAATATTTGCGTTTTTTTTAATAAATTGCCCTTTATTAGCTGGGGGTCGTATGTGACCCCATGTACAAAAGGGTTAATGAGGTCATATTATTTTTTTCCAAACCGCTAAACTATTAGGATGCAATATAATATTTAAAAGTTCAAAATTGATTTATTTTTGATACAAAGTACTTAAAAAGAGTAAATTTACTTAATTTTTTATAAAAATCACACTTTTCTCGAAATCCACAAAAAATAGGAGCTTGTCTCCAACAGGTCCATGAAGGGATTTACCTCAAAATTGACATACTTCATCTCTGCGATATATTTCACAAGCCTTGAAGTGCAAAATCCAGTTTTTAAAAATTTGTTTAAGAAAATTTCTTAAAAATCGTAAAAGGAGTTTTGAAAATTATGCCAAAAAATTTATGGATTTTTCCTCATTGCGCGACAGGTTAACAGACAGGTAATAAAACAGTACTTCATATCTGAGTATTTAAAAGTATAGAGAGCAAAAACCAAATATGGCTTTAATCAATTTCTGGAAGTTTAAAAAAGTGCCATCAAATTTCATGAACTAGTGTTTTTTTTTGGCACAAAATTGGTCTGGGGCATTTGCTATTTCTTGGCGAGTAACCGATTTTGAAGTTATTTAGGTTTTTTGCAAAGATAATTTTATACCGAAGCCAATTCATAACACAAGTGGTTGAAAAAATTTAAATATAGAACGAAATTATCCTAAAAACTGGAAAAAGTCATATTTTTCACACATAAACAATCTTGAAATTTTCAATCGATTTCCGCCTCGACTTTTCTTTATTCGATTGCCCCCAAACTTCATATTTATTAGTTTTATATAAAAAGGAAACAAATTGGACGCCGACACTCTTTAAAATCGCATTTGCATTTTATTGGACGCCTCTAATGACCATACATCATCTCATATATTTCCATATATCTTCGGAGCCGAAATTTGGGGGTATATGATCGTACATGTTCATATATGACCATATATGCTCACATATGATTGATGTATGCTCATATATAATCATATATGGCCATATACCTCCATATACCCTCAAATTTCGGATCTGAAGATATATGGAAATAAATGAGATGATGTATAGTCAAACATTGAACTATGTTTGGACGTATATGATCATGCATGGGTATTAGGGCGGGTCGATTTAATAAACGCCCATGGCTCAGTGAAAATCGTATTCTAAGGATCAAAATAAGAAACTTTGCCGAAGGAACCATACCTCTAAAACGAATTCTACTACCCCCCAACTGTTGACTTTTATCCCGTAGGGTCAAGTTTTGAAAAATCCCACTTTGACCCATTTAGAGTGCCCCAATCGAGTCCAAATGTATGACCGACCCCCACTAACTTTGGAGGGCCCATCCACCCATGCCAGTGGCACACCCCCTGGGGGGTTCCCCATACAAACATTTTAAAAAATCACCATTTTTGGCACTTTATTTTATTATTTTTTATTTATTTTATTTATTTTTATTATTTTATTTATTTTTTCTCTTTAGAAATTTATTTAGTCAGAACATATGTAAATGAAAAAATTAATTTAACTTAGTAATAGAAAAGAAAATAAAAAAAATTACTGTTTGAAGTCTTTTTTGCTTTCAAGTCTGGGCAATTTCGCACGGCTCTCTAATGTCGTCACCATAACAGCCTCTACATTTTCCGGTATAACTCGTTTGGAAACGCTAGCTAGCAATTGAACGTGTCGTTCTGTTGCAGGTCGTAAAATAGGTTGTGTGGGTTTTTTACGCCACCACAAGACACAGCTGCATGTCGTAAACTTACTTAAGCTAAATCGGTTACAGGTAGAATTGAGCATAAAATTATCATAAAGGATTTTCCAGAAGTAATAAAAGGCGCACTTGCTTAACAGAATTTGTAGTCAGATTAACGTTTAATTTACATGTAAGTACTTTATGGGCAGTTTTGACAACAAAATCGGTTACAGGTAGAATTGAAATTACCATTTCATTCTTATTACCTCGTCTCCTAGACCATATATAACGCAACAGTTTTTGTGAATGCATTAAGTCGTTGTGAAGAACTCGAAGTGTGAAGTGCTAATTTGAGATAAAAAAATATTTAAAAAAAAATCATTCCAAATCAAGAAGTTTACAATGAATCCACCATCCTCTACACCGCAAGATGAAGCAATAACAACATCAACAACTATCGAAAACCCAATGAGTCATATACCCAGGCATGATGTTACTGTTTTTGGTGTGTCTACTGATTTGACTGATCTTAATTTACCAACCCATCTGGATATCTTGAGATATTATTTTTACTTGAGCGAACAAAAAAAGTTGTCCTATAAAGCATTCACTATTCAAGTACAAGATAAGTTGATTGGAATTTGGGAAAAACTTGGTATGGAAATAATGCTGAAAAAAAGTGTATGTAAAAAATTGAATAGATTGCTTGACAAATATCAAGAGCAAATCAAGAGAAGAAACAAACCCCAACAATTTACAGAGTATGTAAAATCTCTGGAAACAATTTTTTTCATTGGAACATGTAAATGCGATTTGAAGGCAGCTCCATGTGCATGCGGTTTGGTTCCCGAACGCCTCAAAGAGTTTATGCACGATCAACATAATCAGAGAAGTCTAACAATGGATGGATTTGCGATGGAAATTGAAGAGTAAGGAGCAACGTCTATGTCATCAATGCCAACATACCAAGATCCCGATGATTCAACATACGCACCGCCACCGGTTCAAGAAGATTTGGATATAAGCACAAGTTCACAATACACACAGAGATACGATTGTTTTAACTTTGCCTTGGTATGTGACCGATTTGGCGTGCCTGATAGAGTAGCATCAGCAATGGGAACAGCTCTTTTCCAAGATTTTAAAATGAAAGATATCCATGGCAAACCTCTCATCATGGATAAATCGAAAGTTCGCCGAGAAAAAGAGAAATGCAGACAAGAAGTGCTTCGCAAACGGTTAGATGATACCAATTTGTTAGCATTTTCATTCGATGGCAGAAAAGATGATACTTTAACGAGAGATACAATTGATGAGAAGTATCATACTAGAATGGTAAAAGAACCTCATCTTGTTATTTTGAGAGAACCGAATTCTGAATTGATTGGTTACGTAAGACTGGAACATGAAACCGCTGAATACAAAACAACCAAATTAAATGATTTTTTCAACGATAAAAATATATCACTGGATGCATTAATTGGCATATGCACTGACGGTGAGCCAACAAACACTGGCCCAAACGGTGGAATTATACGACGATTCGAATTGCTGTTAAAAAGACCATTGCATTGGTTCGTTTGCCTTCTACACTTCAACGAACTTCCGTTTCGGCATTTGTTTGAAGCTTTGGATAAATCAACCAGCACTGGACCAAGATCGGCAACCGGAAAATTGAGCCGTCAAATCGAAACTTGTGAAACTCTTCCGGTAAGTTATTGCTATCACTCATTTATTATAATTGTCAACCGTTTTTAATTGTTTTATTTTTATATATTTTCAGGTGGTGGACGGCTTTCAGAAAATTGAGTTGAAAAATATGCCCCCTGCTCCAGAAAAAATTGAATTTTCCACCGATTCCAAGTACTTATACGACATGGCCCATGCAATTTCTAGCGGCGTGGTTTCAGTGGATCTGGCAAACATCAAACCAGCGAAAATTGTACATTCTCGGTGGCTCACCAAGGCCGCTAGACTATTACGATTATATGTGACAACGGAAAATCCAGATGCAAATTTAAGAATACTGGTTGAATTTATAATTACATGTTATGTGCCAATGTACTTCAATATCAAGTATTACAGCTCTGTCGTGTACGGTAGTAGATTATTTTTCAAATTCATTAGTTGGTCAAGATTTCTAGAACCTCGTTTACGCAAAATTGTCAATAAAGTAATTACAGATAATTCATATTATGCGCATTCGGAAAATATCTTGTTATCAATGTTGTTTGATGATAGCAAAGAAAAGCGCGACTGTGCTATCAAGATAATTCTACGCTATCGAACCGATGTTGACGACCCAACGGGACTTAGAGCTTATAAAAAACCAGATATAAACTTTTATTGCACAAGTTACACGGAAATGATCAATATGAATGACATAAATGACGTATTTGAACCACCATTCACGCGAAGCATTCCATACGATACTTTGAAAGAATATTTAAATCAAGATGATCCACCGTTTAATGATCCAAAAATTCCATCACACATACAAGAAACAGAACGACACGTTCAATTGCTAGCTAGCGTTTCCAAACGAGTTATACCGGAAAATGTAGAGGCTGTTATGGCGACGGCATTAGAGAGCCGTGCGAATTCCCCAGACTTGAAAGCAAAAAAGACTTCAAACAGTAATTTTTTATTTTTTCTTTTCTATTATTAAGTTAAATTAATTTTTTCATTTACATATGTTCTGACTAAATAAATTTCTAAGGAGAAAAAATAAATAAAATAATAAAAATAAATAAAATAAATAAAAAATAAAAAAATAAAGTGCCAAAAATGGTGATTTTTTAAAATGTTTGTATGGGGAACCCCCCAGGGGAGTTCCAGGGGGTGTGCCACTGGCATGGGTGGATCGGCCCTCCAAAGTTAGTGGGGGTCGGTCATACATTTGGACTCGATTGGGGCACACTAAATGGGTCAAAGTGTGATTTTTCAAAACTTGACCCTACGGGACAAAAGTCAACAGTTGGGGGGTAGTAGACTTCGTTTTAGAGGTATGGTTCCTTCGGCAAAGTTTCTTATTTTGATCCCTAGAATACGATTTTCCCTGAGCCATGGGCGATTTTTTGCCTCCCCACAAATCGACCCGGCCTAATGGGTATGTATGATCATGTATGTTCATATATATTTCAGTTTTTACATGGGATACCGAATGATTACAAAATCACTTTTTAGGATCACTTTTAGAGCAATTATAATTTATAGGCAATACTTAAGTGATTTTTAGATGTTGTTCAGAAGTAATTCTAAATAAGTTGTAAAAATATACTAACGGATACTTTGGAAGTAACGAAAGATGTGATTTTTTTAAGTTTTTCAGAATTACTTATTAAAAAGCAGTAAAAATACACTAACGGATACTGGTGAAGCAGTGAAAGAAGTAGTTTGTGAAGAATCACTTCCAGTTTTTTTTTGCTGGTTACTTGCAAAATAAGTAATTTACTTATTTTTTCATGTTTTAAGGTGAAAAAAATCACTGTTTAGTGCGGTTTGCATACCGAAGGATCATCGGCGCATTTGTCTTTAAACCCAAAACCGGTGCCAACATTACAGTGAATGGCAAACGCTACAGGCAAATGATTCGTGATTTTTTTATTTTTGGTAACCTTGTTGAGCCAAACGTTTGGTGACCGAATTATTTCAAGAAATGGACCTGTGAATTTTCCACTTCGTTCGTGTGATTTGACACCTTTGGACTACCTTTTGTGGGAGTACGTCAAATCTCTGGCGGAGGCCATATGCCAGATATTATTTTTAAATAGTAAATTGCATGAAATTTGACCAAAATTTTGGTCATTCCACTGAATTTGTTGCGTTTTATTTTTAAAAATTTGGCTTAATTCTTTGAAAAAAATATTACTTTAGCTTAGGACTTATAAGATGCTACCAGACTAACAGTATAATATGGTCGCTTCAAATTTGTCACCCAATAATTTTTACAAAAAAAAAACAACAATCGGTTTTATTTTAACGGCAATTATGATATTTGGACACCTATATAAGTTTTCGATTAGGGCATCATTTGTAAGTAGATAAATTGCATAATAGAGAAAACTGACTGACACTTTAAGAATTATTAGGAAATTAATGCGCTAAATTTGCATTACTGTTTGTTCAATATCCAATGCGTATTTGACAATTATTTTCGTTGTTGTTGTTGTTGCTATTGTTGTTAGTGTCGATGTTGCTGTTATTTTATTCAAACATTGTTGTGTTGTCATGTTCAAGTAGTTTTATTACATTTTTTTATATACCCGATCAAAAATAAATTATATCTAGCATATGTGCTCATATGTTATTTAATATAGATCGACATTCAATCCTATCCAGGTTCATCACAAAATTGGGGTGTCCAGTAATATCCAATAAGATCTCTCAAATATACAAAAATAAAATTAAATCGAATTATATCTCAAAATTGGGAGACCCAGATGGTGGAAATAATTTTTTAATATAATTTTAATTTATTATAATTTTGGCAGATCGAATTGGATATTCTGAAATTAAAATTTATCCCATTTTACTTAACTTACCCAGCAGTATATGTGACGCGCAAAATAGAAAGGGACTTAAGGTTAAAAACCGGTTTTGTTCAGGAGAGCCATTTTAAAGATTTAAATACGTGTATCTTTGGTGTACCATCACTGAGCGTGTTGGTATTGGTCTCATTTGAAAGCGACACATCTCATGGCATCAGGAACGTGTTGGTCAACCTTGAAAACGCGCGTAGGTCGTCCCTACCTCTTGTTTTGTGTAGTTGGTTTTTACTGTTTTCTACCTAGCGCGCTGTTTCCATGAGTTTGATATCAATTTTGCTCGCGGTTTTTCGAATCCAGCTTTATTTTCTGAAATTATTAATTGTGAATTATAATAAATACTCATTTATAATTCTTTTAAATCGTGAATATCACTCTGTTAGTACGAAAATTTTTTCACATAACCTTATTATGTTATTCGCGAAAATAATTTAAAACTGATAACATTCTTACTGTTTGTTTTAGGATGAAATGGTGGACGAATCCCTTTCTATTTGCGCTTAGAATCGTCGACTTCACTTTCATAAAACGCGCATATCTCTGGGAGGGAACACTTTTGGGGCATGGGATCGGTCTCATTCGATGCTCAGATGTTGTCCACATCAAAAAAAAAAATTGATTTTTGTACCCTTAGGTCCCTTTCTCTATGCGCTGTCACATATACAAAATGACCGACTATATGAGACAATATTGTTCGTGTTATTGTGTCATATATAATTATAAAAATTTATATATTTTCATGATTGAGATAAAATAAATTAATAACATTCTTGCAAAAAACGAAAAATAAAAATTTCTAATTAATCTTAAATGTTTTTCAATAACTTAATTTTTTTGGTGAAAAGACAAGAAACTGTTTTTTTGGGGTTATATATGACAATATATAATTACATATTAAAATATTATTAATTCCAAGTTGCAGTAAACATAACTTTCATTTGCTGTTGGCAGAAAATGGGTTAGTTTTTTAAGATCTGCAAAACAAATATTTACAAGTAAATTAAATTGAGTTAAAAAAGGAAAAAAAAAAATTTTTTATGCCCGAGCTGGGATTCGATAGTAGGGTCTCTCAGGTTATATGTGACTATATATAAACACATATAAAATATTATATTATTGACGTTGGACCACATATAATAATCTCAAATTATATTGTTAACCTTGCACCATATGGACTAATATATAATTATATAAAAAATATCTTACCAACAAATTTTTATAAGAGGGCATATATCATTATATCTCAAAATATATGGTTTGTATGCCACCATATGAGATCATATATTATATTATATATGATAATTTATAATTATATATGACAATAGATCTGTCATATCTCATTATGTATAGCATATATGGTTGATATCTAATTTTATAAAAGACATTATATAAAAATATATGGTTATATAAGGTACCATACAAAAAACATACAATTACATATAGCAATTCATGACAACATATATATTCACATATTATAAGATAAAACAAGATGTTGTTACTAAGTATCACTATATATAAATTTTTTTGATCGGGTACTTATAATTTAAACTTTTTTTTTATTAAATATATGATATGTTTTTAATTTTGTCGTTTATACTCGTCGTAGTTTTTGTTAAAGTTGTGATTTTTTCTGGTTTTAAATCCACTTGAGAAAATTTCTTAATTAATCTTTAGAGTATTTTACAATCATACGTTTGTTTGCATTTGTTACAGTTTTCAATTTAGTATTGAAAGATTTTTGATTTGTTTTCTATAGTTTCTAGTTTTTTTTTTTTTTTTTAATTTTTAGTTCAGCTAATATGTGGGTCAACATTGTTGTTTGTCAATCATGTTTCGTTCTTGAATGCTGGACATGACTTTGTTATATTTTTTTTTTTTTTTTTGGACTTTTTTACCATGTTTTTCGGGGGTAATTAATTAATTCTTATAAAACAGAGACATTTTTTAAGGTATGTATGATTTTTTTTTCTCCCATTCATTCCATTTGCTTGCAATAGTTTTATT
The DNA here is from genome assembly GCA_949987735.1 of Leucophora obtusa. Lineage (NCBI taxonomy): Eukaryota > Metazoa > Arthropoda > Insecta > Diptera > Anthomyiidae > Leucophora > Leucophora obtusa. The sequence goes on along the minus strand of OX465295.1, from coordinate 301,760,544 downwards.
ATTACTTATGGTTTTGAATTGAATTAAAATATTTTTGAATAAATTAATATTGAATGTGGCATTAGCAATAAAATAGAGGGAGTTGTTGATGAAATCATATGCATATAAATAAAGGTAGGTGAGACATTTAATGTTAATATTTATTCTTAATTTTATTTGATTTATTTTGGCATATTGTGTATATCTTTGTAAATTATGAATATTTTGAGAATTTCAAATGAATGTTTGAAATAAATTACCATATGTACTAGAAGTTTGAACTAATCAATATTGAACTAACAAGAAAAGTCTTTGGGGTGGTCCAATACGAATTTTGTGGAATTTGGATATAATGTAGAGGAGATAAAACTTATAAACATACATATAAATATATTTTTATCGGCTCAATGTACAGTGGAAAATTTCGTTCTTTTACCTTTTTTGTTTTAAGATGTAAACACGTGAAATTTTAAAATTTAAATGAATAATTTTGAATACATTTTCAACAAATTTCGTGAATAGTAAACTAAATAAGAATAGTGCAATTTGGTTTCTTCTGGCTGGGCCTTGCTGCAGATATAATCCGCACTAACATCTCTAAATGTAAACAAGCCCCTGTAGCTACTAATCCGCACTAATATCCCTGGATGTAATCCAGACCTTGCCACTACAATTCCCTAGACTTGAGTTTTGTTCACTACTTGCCTGGTTACACCGAAATTTTCTTCCCCACACTGGTTACAGGTCGCCTTCACCTGGTTGGGGCTCTTTACTTTAACCAAAAGCTTTCACTTGACTTAGTATACCGTCGGCTATACCCAAATCACAGCTCCAAATTATGGTCACTACTGCCATACATGGTTGTTGCAATCAAATTACACTGTGAGACAAATGGTAGGGGTCTACCGGGGAAAGTTATATCGGTAAAAAAGAAGTTATACGTGTCCCGGCGTTTCGCTGGGTCACCCCTAGGAGTAGAGATATATCGATTTGACCTTTGGTGGTCTTTTTTTTGACATAACTCGAGAACCACTAGTCCGATTTTCCTCAAACAATTTTAAAAAAATTAAAAATTACAATTCCTTTAATCTGTTCATATAACGTTTTTCTATATACTCAACAGTTTTGCCGGTAAAAATAAATGTATGAAGAAAAAAATTTTTTTTGCCTAAAATATTAAAAAAAAGTAATAAACAAAAGGTTATTGATTTTTATGGTACACTCAAATAAAAAAGTCTGTAAAAGTTACAGAAAAAACTGTAATATTACAGAAAAATTAACTAATATTAGACCAGCAGACCGATTAGCTAATTTTAGCAAAATGTGTCTGTAATTATTAGTAAAGTCAAAGTTGTGGAAAAAATTTGTAATAGTTACTAAAATTTAGTATAATTTTAGTATATTCATAATGGAAATCAATTTGCTAAAATTAGCCAAATTTCTTAGTAAATATTAGTGAAATTCATTTAGAAGCAAAAATTAGTAATTTTACTATTTATTAGTAAAATTTCTGTAAATTTAAAATGGAAATAAAATAGTACTTATACTAAATATTAGTATGCATACTGTATTTTATTTCCAAAAAATCTAAAATAAAATCCATAAAAAATGCTTACGAATAGTAAAGTTTTTTAAACAAACATTTATTTCTTTTTAGTTATAAAATGGAATGTAATTTTAAATACGATTTAATTATAAGTAGTTTTAAAATTTAAATAACTTTTAGATGAATAAAATATTGAATGTATATAAAAAGATAAAAAGATTTATTATAAATATATGTACTAAATAATAGGCTTTTGAGATCAATATCAAATTGATATTCACATTTAAATTAATTTTTGGAGTATTAATATATATAAGTATTTAAAAGAAATTCACACATTCATTTAATGCAAATTTTTATAAGTATTCACTTTTAACGGTGGGTCTCATACTGCAGGTTTAAACTTTAGTTAACCCAAAAATTTGTTGTTGTTTTTTGTAAATTTTTTGAAATTTTCTTTTGTTTATAGTTAAGTTAAAGTTAAACTTACAGTACGAGACCCACCATAAAAGTATTAAAAAAATGCCCACATTTATTCCAAATTAATGTAGGTACATTTTATTATTTATCTATTACGCTCGGTTTCATATTTAAATTTAACTTGAACTTAACGATATTGAAAGATAAAATGTCAAAAATTATATACGAAATAACAAATTGAATAACTAATGGTTAACTCAAAAACCTTCAGTATGAAAACCACCGTGTAGGTTTTTGAGTTTACATTTATCCATAATTTTTTGTTGTTTCGTACACAAATTTCTTGACATTTTTTTTTTGTTTAATAGTGAAGTTAAAGTCTTCAGTATGAAACTCAGCTGTAAAGATTATAATTAGAAATTAAGAGTTTCAAAGTTAACAAAAGTAGGCAAATGTTATTTCCTTTAATTAATAAATTGATGCGAAAACAGCGAAAAATAACATGTTTTAAACGACTTAAAATGTGAAATTATCAAATTAACTAACATAGGAGTAAAATTTATAAATTTTTCTCTTCATTTATATTTTTTAGATGTCAGGCTAAGGATTGCTGTTGATAACTTGTCTTTAGGAAAATTGATTCCAAAAATATGTGATTGAAGAGCCATACATGTTTACATTCAATCGGATATTTAAAATGAAAAACCACATAAATATGAAAAAGACATGTCAAAGCCTCTAAAATACTTTCTAGTTTATAAGTAACAGTGTCAAAATTTACAAAAATATATTTATAAACTACGTGCTATTAAATAATTGATACTATTACCACGATCGCCGTATTCGCATCCACGCTTAAAGGATACCGACACTTTATTCTTCCAAGCTTCACGTGGGCTACAAAACTGTAGATAACAAAATAGAAGTTAATTTTTGCTACATATAAATTAATATAAATAATAAATACATATAAATTAATATAAATATAATATAAATTAATATACATATAAATTAATATAAATATAATATAATAAACTTACTAAAAATGCACACATAAATTCACTAACAGCTTGAACATTTGTACCCACTGTAAATATCTCATGAATAATATCTTCCAAACAAATAATGGGTGATTTTTTGCCATTGATACGAGCAAAACCTTTTTAAATACCAATTCACGTATGGTACCAATATTGGGATAGCCATATGTAATTGTAAAATTATGTATCGCTTTTCCATAATCCTATGGTTTTGTCATTTTCAATAATTTTATAGTTTTGTCATTTTCCAAAACCGCCGAAGCAAAAATATTCTCTGTTGGATGACAAGCAGTACACAACAGACTGTCGGTGTGACCATGTCATTTCTGGACCACCTCTTTCGATTGTAGATTCCAGATGTAAACCATATTATCTTCACTGCCGGAAACAATCCGCTAAAAAATATTACAAACATTTAAAACAAATTTATAGATAAAAAAAATTCTTGCCTTTAACTAACCTTTCCTCCAGTTACTGAAAAATTTGCAAAAATACAATATTTTTCATTTTTATGTCCAGTGTAGGTTTTTAAACATTTTCCTTTTGAATAGTCCCATAATTTCAAAGTATTATCCAAAGTAGCCGCCAATATATACTTGCCATTGGGGGAGAATTTTATAAAACCTACAGGCGGGTTGTCATCATCTATTAGTCTTCAAACACGACATAAGCCATCATAGCTAGAAGAGACAATTAACGAACCATCACGATTGAAATGAACGGCAGAGGCAGGTCAATTCATAAAATTTCGAAATTATTTCTTTTCCCACTTCTGGTACTCACATGAACTCGGCAACCATTCCCCATTGGGTGAAAACAGTTGATACTGCCTTGGTATGACCAGCCAAAGTAAACTTTAAAGTATAATTAGTTTTTACGGATAAAGACGATTTATTTGAAGATGAGGATGTTGTTCCGGTCGAAGATGATGTTTGAAGAGTATTAGGATCACTGTATGCGGTGGGCATAGGTTGTGGAGCATGTACCCCAGGATGACCACCATGTACTGGTCCAATAGGAACCATTGTTATTGATTTTTACAAGTTATTATTTTAATTCACTTTGTTTTTTTAACTATTAAAACACTACCGAATGTTTTTGTTAGAAAAACCTCGTGTTAAGAGTTGTGTCGTTCATGAACGAACTAGTTCATTTGAACGGTTCAGTTCATTGAACGATATGACATCGTTCACCATTATTCGTTCTTTTCGTTCATTTCGTTATTTTTTTTAGTCATAGAAAATTTGTATCCCTTTCTTATTAATTTTATTACAGAATTAAATGTTTTTCTTAATAATTTAAAAATTTTAATAAAATTGTAAATTTCTGACGATATTAGTCTATGCACAATAAAATTAATACAAACATCATATCGCTGACATGCAATCGGCTCTTGCACTGATGCCAGAGATCAAATGTCACTTTTAGTTTTCATTTTAATTTTGTAATAGAAAAACAACAAAAATTTTTTTAAAAAAGAATGGAAAAGTGTTTAGTTTTTTATTATTTGTCGGTAAAAATTAATGTTTCATAAAATTTGGTATTTTTCGAAGAAAAATCTATGATATTTCTTATCCATGAAATTGTCAAGTGTTCTCCACCACTTTGCAATTGATATCATTTTGACGTTTTTCTGCAATGGTTTTGACATTTCAAATCATATAATTTATTGCATTTAAATACACCGGGTTAGCACGCGTGCAATTTACAGTTGTTTATAAGTATTATATATGTTTAAAGGAAAACTGGTCAATATTTTGTTACAATTTATATTTAAGGATTTTTTTCTTAATAAATTTTTATATTGATTTGTAAAATTAATGCAGTTTTCATTAGTTGTAATTGTCGCCATAATGCGCAATTACAAAAGCACCTCCCAGTACGACTGCTCTCAATGAACTAAAACAGCAAAAACAGTAACATCGATATACACGATAAAAAATTGAGTTTGGAAACACAAAATATCAAAAAATTTTGATAACACGAATTTGACCATGTAATGTCTAATTTGACGGTTTGTCAAGCATGTTTGACGAAAAACAAAACTTTTTGATTTTTCGGCAAGTTTGACAAACACGCTTTACCGTCTATTGAAAAAAATCATCAAGCATTGGATTTTTAATAAGTTATTTTGTAACAAGAAAGGGATAGCGTTAATAAATAAAATAAAAAATGCAAAAACAGAAATTCAAAAATGAAATTCCAAGAAAAAAATTAATAAAAATAATTTCGTCATTATCATCCGCTGTGTTGATTTTGTGGTTTTGAAGTAAAGTTTTACAGCATGCTTGTCCGTGTATTCCAAAAAACATTTTTTGTTTGTCAAACAAGCTGGACAGCATGCTTGATCGTATAAAGGCCGCTTATGTCAATAATTTTTTTTCTTTGAATTTAATTTTTTTTTTTTTCTGTTTTTGCATTTTTTAGTTCATTTATTAACGTTATCCCTTTTTTGTTATAAAAAAATGTTTCCATTACACTGTAAAGCGTGTTTGTCAAATCTGCCATGTTTAACAAGCTGTCAAATTAGACACTACATGATCAAATTCATACAGCCGTCCAGCATGCTGTAGAGCATGCTTGATTTTCTATAGGTCGCTATACACGAAGGGCATTTTGTGACGAATGTTCCTTCGTGTGTAGGCAGCTTTAGAATAGAAAACAATTGTACCATTTACAGTAAAATTCTTTTAAGCTAAATTTGGTTAAGACGAACTATCGGTTAATACGAACTAATGTGAAAGACGTTTTGCCATCAATTTTCGTATAAAAAACATCACCCGCTTTATGAAACGTTTCGTCATATTTATTGCCGATGAACGATTTATGAAGCAGTTTCATCAATATGATAACTCTTTTTTTCACCGAGTGCACGAATATGGATGATAAAAATACATATTGAAAAAATTGCAAAACTAATTGTATTTATAGCAAAGAAATATTCGATAAAAGCAAAAAAAAAAACGTGGAAATATAAACATTGAAAAACAACAAAAAAATTTAAGAACAAATCTATTTTTATTATAAATGAAAAAAAAAAACGCTTAAAAACAACTTGGTCTTTCTGGTAATCATATTGCAACAAAAATTTCTATCAGGTTGTGTATATTTTCAAAAAAAAAAAATTTAAACTTTCAAAATAACAAAGATTAGTATTTTTTTTGCTAATTTTAGATAATCGGGTTTCAAAATTTAGTAAAATTAAATTTGTAGATTTAGCAACTCAAATTAGTAAAAAATTCTGTAATTTGTAAAATGAGAATACCAAATTATTTTACTAAAAAACAACTTTATACTAAAAATTAGTATAATACTAGTATAATAAAATTGGAAACCGTTTTACTAATTTTTATACTAACTTTTTTTTTTAGTGTAGCGGTAACAAACATTTATTTTTACCGGCAAAACTGTTGAGTATATAGAAAAACGTTATATGAACAGATTAAAGGAATTATAATTTTTAATGTTTTTAAAATTGTTTAAGCAAAATCGGACTAGTGGTTCTCGAGTTATGTCAAAAACAAAGATATATCTTGATTCCTAGATGTGACCCAGCGAAACGCCGGGACACGTATAACTGGTTTTTGACCGATATAACATTTCCCGTTGGTTTCATCTCATCCCGATTTTGACTGTCGCATAGTGTTATTAATGTAATAAGCATACTTTTCAAATGATACGGTTGCCTATAATCACTTAATAGTTAAAATCTCTCTTTTTGTAGGTTATCATATTATTTCTCTCGTCTACAATCATATATAGGGCTTTCAAATAGGTACTTGACAACTTTGAATATAATTTTTGAACGCACTATTTCACTGATCATCTAACTGTTACTTTCCTTTTTTTCAGTAAACTCAACATTTCCATCATGGTAAAGTACACGAACGAACAACGTATGCAAAATGTACTGCCGAAATTCGGAGTCGGTGACCGCAACTTTAAGAGCGTTGACTCCAATTTTCGGTCGTTATTCTCGCCCTAGTATACAAGCAATAACAAGTTTAGTACAAAAATTTGAGTCTACGTATTCATTGTGTGATGCTGCCGTGCCAGTGAGACAACGGGTTGGTCCAAATCCAAATCAGTCCATTCCGCGGCGTTCTCAAGAACTGGGCATCACCAAGGCCACTTTATGGCGAATTTTGTGCAAAGATCTTGGTTTACACCCATGCAAGATCAAGCTGACTCAATAATTGAAGCCGATGGACCATTTGACGCGACGTACGTTCTCACGTTGTCAAGTCCTTATTGGAAAACCCTATATTATCTGGACAATCATATTCCTCTCTTCGAATTGCAATCATATTATTAGCTGAGTTGAGAGAGTTCATGTTCACAATCATTGGTATAGTTTCGACAACCATGAGACGATCAGTATATTTTTTAAGAGCGTCATCTATCAGTTAGTGTCAGTCTTGTTTAAGATTTTGTGAAAAGAAGTTGTAAAGAAGCACTAAAATAAATAACAAAATATATGTATTAAAAAAAATACTTAAAAAATAGAAAAATATCTTATTGGTATTCATTATTGTTTATTATGCAATAAAGTGTTTAGTGCTATAAATTAAGTGAAAAAAGTAATTACTTTTTTTAATTTTTTTCAGAGCGTCTATAATAAGAAGTGTGATAGATTTTAGTTTTGTACGAAAACAGAATTGAAAAAAAGCACAAAATTAAAAAAAAAAATGTAAGTGCACGACGAAATGATCATAATATTTTCGTACTGATCATATTATATTCCTGATGATCATAATATGATCCCAAATGAACACAAAATTTTCTTCGTTACCATAATATGATCATGATTATGTTACTATGATCATTAGGAACATAATATGATCACAATTTTACAATGCATCATTTCGAATGCATTGTAAAATTGTACTTTTAACATTATTTTTCTACGCGCTGTTATCAGATGTTTCCATAATTTATTTTTAGTTATATATAAGTGATAACTAAAATTAATTTAAATTATTTAAGTTTGTAAATTAGTCATTGAATTAATAAATATACTATTGTGAATAAAACAAATCGTGCACAGCTTTTTCACTCACCTTCAAGAGAATGCTGGAAAAAAAACTATAGGAATCATAGTATGATATACAGGACTATAATATGATAATATTGGGATCAGTTTGGAATCATAATGTAGTAATTAAGGGATCATGTTGTGATATAAAGAGGTATTTCATAATATGATTGTCGCAATCATAAACCCAAAAATTTATGATGCTCTTCGAATATGGTCATCCCAACCATGTTTTTTCTTTGCGTGTTCACTTTCACTCCTTGTTCGTGACTATTCATAATCACAAAAAAATCATGTTCACCTGATCGTTGATAAATCACGAAAGATCCGTTCACTTGACTGTGGTAAATTATAAAGGAAAACACTGTTCACTTGACTGTTGATAACTCTCAAAAGCTCCTGTTCACTTGACTGTTGGTAAGTCACTAGAGACACCGTTCACTTGACGGTAGGTAACGCATCGAAATGAAAACTTATTCACCTTGCGGTGTACTTCACAAAACTTCTCCTCAATGCCTCAATGCTGCCTTCTTTTATAGCTTCTGTTGCAAAATCTGCGTACTTTTTTCGTACCTACAAATTCTCAAAGGTTTGACGACCAAACGGCATCGCACACTTAGTTGGTAAACATCTTGTTTAGTTCGTAAACAAAATGAATCACAAAAGGCCGCTATTTTAGTTCTTGTATATTTTCTCGCCTTGTTCCCATGCCCCTACTCTCTTGCTTCATTCTCTTTCTGCTTGTTCTCTCCATTTTGTTATTTCTCCTGCCTGTTATCCCTTTTTTTCCTTCTCCTGTCTATCTCTCTCTTCGCAATTAGGGACATTCACGTTGTCTGATGTAATCCAATACCATTATACTGAATGTAATTCAGCAAATACCCTACGCTTCAGCATTAAATGCGTCACCAAATTTGACCCGCAAGTTTGGCTCCTCAAAACCTTTTCACTGTAATTTTTATTTATGTGTTTTATTGGTTATTCATTATTCGTTCGATTAATCGAATATTTATTAATAATAATCGATCAAAATAACCCGCATAATTGACAACTCTAACATTTGTAGCACTTGAATTTAGTGGTTGAGTTACATTTTCTCTTATCACGGGACAGGTACTTTAATACCGGTACCCTATGCACCAGTCCAGTATGAGACCAGTCCTCATTTCACCCGTAACGGGAGAGGCCATCGGGACAGGTGCTCGCATTACAACTTATCTCTGTTCTCTGTTTTTTTTTGTTACTGGTAGTTTCAAATACAGTTAAAAGAAATTTTAAATCATTTGTCTAAAAGTTTTCCTCTACTAGTTAATTAAGAGAGCTAATTAATTGACTTAATTACCATTTCATTCATATCAATTGCAAAGAAATTATTTGCATTGACATTTCTTAATTTAATGATTTGATTTCAGGATTTGAATTCATTGATTAATGACAACATCTTCTTTTGTAAAATCCTACCAATTGATAAAATCGCTGATAAAAAAACATGTTCAAATCGATAAATATCATGAAAATCCGGGCTCATCCCATTCCATTACCATTCCCTATGTTTAGTGGTTTAATTCAACCCATTCCATTTCCACTCGCTCCGTTCTAACTCGTTCCGCCTGTCTAGTGTTACAATTCCATTCGATTTTGTGTCCCAAATATTGGTGTTCCAATTCCACTCGTTTCAATATATTTCAAAAGCAATTATGTGCACATTTTATATGAAATTAAAAAAAAATGCCCTTTTTTGATTTTAATTCCTTTAGCGTTCAAATTGATTGCTAGTTTTAAGACATATAATTTACAGTAATAAAATATTGCAACACTGTTCGTCATAGTTATTAAAGTGATATTCGCAGTGTTGTATTTGATGTAGTTTTCAACGCGAAGAAAAAATATTTAAACTGGCCCAAAAATTAGTACAACGACTATCATTATCTGTATACAAACAAGTTCAATAAGTAACCAATAGATTGTCCCGACCTTCGAAAATATTCGAATTTCGTAATATAATAGCACTCAAATGATACATAATATTGGGGTAATTATGGAAGAATACGAAAATAACAGTTTGAATTTTCATAATGAATTTTTTTGAAAATTTTTCTCGAGTTCTTAGACAAAATGGAGATCAAATATTTGTTATTATGGAAAAGATATTTTTAAAAAAATCTGTAAAGAATTTTTCGTCCACCAGAGCATTATTCAATTTTGTAACAACTAATTTTAATGTTTTGTTTTAGAAACGTATTTACTTGAATTTTTTCATGAAAATTTTGAACAAATGTCTATACAAAAAAAAAAAAAAAACTATTTCAAACTAATTGATGAAAATGGCCCAAAATTATGCTATGGAATTTTTTTTTAATATTTTCCCCATAGTAAGGGTTGTTCAACAGGGACGCTACAAAAGTAGAAAGACAGGGACAGCAAACGACGCCATTTTATTGCCGCTCTTTTGACATTTCTCTTCAGTAAGGTTTGCCATTTCATGATGGAAAGATATACGAGTCGAAATTATTAAAATTTACTACCGAAATTCGGAGTCAGTGGCCTCAACGTTAAGAGCGCTACGTCCAATTTATGGTCGTCATAATCGTGCTAGCAGATCAACAATTGAGCGTGGGGCTACGTCAAATCTATGGTCTATACCAACAAGCCAGCGACGATTGATGAACTTCGTACGAATATCGAACGTGAAATTGCAGCAGTATCGGCCGATTTATGCTTGAAAACCGTCGAAAATTGGGTTCAGCGTCTGGACTTCTGCAAGCGTGCCCGTGGTGGCCATGCAAAAGAGATCGATTTCCATACATAATGGCATCGAACGTACTTTCACAGGAATAAAGAATTTCATTGATATCCAAAACCGTTTTTGTTTTATTTTACTTTTGTAGCGCTCTTATTGAAAAACCCTTTACCTATGCTCTGCACTACGATATTAGTCGTTTGAAAGCCATTTTTTCTGGACACCCTAGTGACCAACCATTCAACCAACCAATAATATGTTGTTTGTTGTTGCTAAAGTCAAGTAAACAATTTGGCCTTTAGTTTTGGTTATTGATTTTATAGTACGCAAACATATTTTGTGTTACAATTTGGAACAGATTTTTTTTTTGGAATTTTTGATGATTTTATTATCTTTTGAGGTAGCATATTTATTTTCATTCTCAGTGCATTTTATGTGTTAAGTACAAAGTAATGCCGATTGCTGATTATAAGGTATAAAATTAACATTATTTTTGATGTTATTCATGACAATAAAAGAATTCCATTGAATACACAGAAAAAACTAAAAAAAAAAATTTTATATCAATTATTAGCCGTTTTTTCTAATCACTTGGATTTAATAAATCCAAAAAGTATTTCTAAAAGCGCTCAACAGATGGCGTTAGGTTCTCCCTATTTTAAAAAGAATTTTCTGTCCGACACTTCTTTCACCCTAATTTTTAATACCGAATTCGATGATGAAGGATTTTACTTTAACTTTTAATTTTTAATTATATTTTATATAAAACAGCGATAAACAGCCATTTTTATCACTTCAATTTATATTTTTACACAATTGAAAAATTCCATTGCAATATTTAACATTCATTAATTGGATTTAATTAAATTACTTACTGTAGAGTGAAAAATTGCCATTCCTATTTCAGCTATTTCTCCATATCCAAGATTGAAAATATGTATGTGGTGAGGTGTAGTTTTTTTTCTAAACATATTTGATAAAAAAAAATGTAATAAAAACCTTTTATTTGTTAGTTTTTCAATTTTTTTGTTTCTCTTTTAATTTTTATTCGTATTTTTTTCTGACATTAAATTAATAGGCTGTTTCATATATTTGTGCTTTTATTATGGATTTATTAAATCCAGCTTTTTTTGGATTTAATAAATCCACTTTTTGTATGAAAAATTCTAAATCCAGGTGATTAAAAAACACGCTAATTATTTCATTTAAGTTTTCAGCTATGATACCACTCAAATTATATTAATCACCAAAGTTCGTACACGACTAATTGAAACTAAATCCAATTAAAGTAGTAATCATATTAATTAAAACCAGGCATGGCAGGCAATACCGCTAAAATACCGTTTTTTAATCAATATCCTTTCAACTGACTACCGTTAACCTTAAAATACCGTTACCGAAATAAGTAAAATACCGTTATCCTTAAAATACCGGTACCTAAACAACTTAATTACCGTTATACTTAAAATTCTGGTATCGAAATAAATGAAATATAGATACCTTCGAATAACGTTATCGAAATAAAGGATACACCGTTATTATACCGTTACCGTTATTTCTCATTCTCTAGTTTTGAATTATTTTACATAAATTTAGTTGATTAATTTGTTTTGTTTTTATTTTAGATTATTTTTTTGCAAAAAAAATCGGTATGCACCGAAATTACTGACAACCGATACCTTTAAAATACCGTTACCGAAAAACCTGAAATACTGTTAACCTTAAAATACCGTTACCGGAATAACCGAAATACCCTTATCGTAAACTACAGATACCGAAATAAATGAAATAGTGTCACCCTTATCGATAACGGTATCGTTTCGGATATCATCGATGATTAAAGCATAAATTAAATTAAATGATTAAAGAAAAGCTTTTTGAACAGTGAACAACGAATACAATTTTTACGGAGTTATTTATTTCTAAAATTTCTTGAGAATGACCAACCAAGTGATTAATAAATAATAAAAGTTTCAAATACTATTTATTTTCATTAAATTTATTAAAAAATAACTAATTGAAAATTTTAATAGTTTTTTATGATATAAGTTGTATTTTATCTCATGCCTATCAACGTTAAGTATTTGAAGCAAATCTACGTTAAAAGTTCAAATAAAGTACAAAACGAGTAAAAAGGTTAAAGTCGGGCATGCCGACTATACAATACCCTACCTCAGACTGGGTAAAAGCCAACTAATGTTTGGATCCGAAATTCGAATGGGTTAAAATGGGGCTTGTGTCAAAATTTTCTATAATGTGAGTCAGCGCACCAAATTTAATTAAAATATCTTAATATTTGCGATCTGCAGTTTGTAACCAAGCCAATTTTGGGGGGACCCTTATATGGGTACTAGGTCTAAACATGGACCGATGTTCACCAAAATCAATAGGCTTCGTCCTTGGGCCAAAATAGGTCTGTGTACCAAATTTCATCAAAATATCTTAATATTTGCGACCTGCGTATAAACAATATAATTTTCGGGGGACCCTTATGTGGGCACTAGGTCTAAACATGGACCGATGTTCACCACAATCAATAGGCTTCGTCCTTGGGCTGATATAGGTCGGTGTACCAAATTTCATCAAAATATCTTAATATTTGCGACCAGCAGCGTGTAAACAATATAATTTTGGGGGGACCCTTATATGGGCACTACGTCTTAACATGGACCGGTGTTAACCAAAATCAATAGTCTTCGTCCTTGGGCCAAAATAGGTATGTGTACCAATTTCATCAAAATATCTTAATATTAAGGGGGGACCCTTATATGGGTACTAGGTCTAAACATGGACCGATGTTCACCAAAATCAATAGGCTTCGTCCTTGGGCCAACATAGGTCGGTGTACCAAATTTCATCAAAATATCTTAATATTTGCGACCTGCAGCGTATAAACAATATAATTTTTGGGGGGACCCTTATATGGGCACTAGGTCTAAACATGGACCGATGTTCACCAAAATCAATAGGCTGTGTTATTGGGCCAACATAGGTCTGTGTATCAAATTTCATCAAAATATCTTAATATTTGCGACCTGCAGCGTATAAACAATATAATTTTGGTAGGACCCTTATATGGGCACTAGGTCTAAACATGGACCGATGTTCACCAAAATCAATAGGCTTCGTCCTTGGGCCAACTTAGCTCTGTGTACCAAATTTCATCAAAATATCTTAATATTTGCGATCTTCAGCGTATAAACAATATAATTTTGGGGGGACCATTATATGGGCACTAGGTCTAAACATGGACCGATTTTAACCAAAATCAATAGGCGTCGTCCTTGGGCCGACATAAGTCGGTGTACCAAGTTTCATTGCGACCTGTAGAGTGCGCACAAGAATGCATGGACAGACAGACTGACGGACTGACGGACAGACTGACATCGTTAAATCAAAATAAAAAAAATTCTGAGCCGATCGGTATACTATAAGGTGGGTCTAGGACCAATATTTTTTGGTGTTACAAACATCAGCACAAACTTAAAATACCCTAGCCACGTAGTGGTGTAGGGTATAAAAATTTTTAACAGGTCATGTTTATAATTTTTCTATTAGTTATAATCGAACGTACGTCTGAAAAAGTTTCATTGGGTATCAATGATATTGATTTTATATTTATTAATAAGCATTTGGAAGATATATTTATCATCCAGATGATATTGCGGCAATATCAATAATTTTTCATTTCGAACAAAAATCGGTTTACATAATAGTTTACATAAATAGAAAAAATTAAAAAAGCTTTGGGACAGACGTTGCCAATCAAATTGCATAGCTTTTTCTCAAATATAATTACAGAACACCTCATACCTCAAATAATAATTTTTTAAAAAATATTTCTGTAATCCTTGAACTCAAACGAAATCTTGGCTTTCACTGACATCAAAAATATGAAAAAATAATAGTTGGTGAATTTAAAAAATAAAGTGCTTGTGCATAATTTGAAAACTTTATAACGAATTTTGTGTAAAAAATTTGCTTTATAAGCCGTTTATAAATTTAAAAAGTTATTATGCATATGACCCTAAAGGAATTATTTTGCACTGAGAATAAAAAATATAGGAGTATCACATTTAAGTATTTCATATTTTTAAACCCGTAATTATGCAAACTTTTATTCCAAAAATTGCAGATACATAACTTTTTATGCAAAAACTTCAACATTTTAATAGGAAACGACAACTATTTCTGTTAGTTTGAAATTACTTTTTAGAAAATATTTTATTATTAAGGAGTTTGTCTTCGATTATAATGTTGCCAGATTGAAAAAAACAAGCAAATATACATATTTTTCAAAATTGATTGAATAGATTACTATTTCAAATTTCTAAAAATGTACTATCGCGAAAGAGTAGAGAGGTGGGTATTTTGATTTTTGTAGTTATGTAGGGCAGCAGATTCAAATTCTGCAAAAGTACATCATACATTTTTTTTTTGCTTATTACAAAATATTTTTATTTTTGTTATGAATAAATTGTTATTCGCGGTGGTAAAAAATTAATCAATACGTTATTTATTTCCTCGTAGTGAGCACGTCGTTCTATAAATTTTGATATGGAAAACACAATTTTCGAAAACGTGTTTTAGGGGACACACTAACAAACAAACATTTAAACGACCTTAATATATTAGGCACAGTTCTATATTATATTGTAGGGCACAATTTTATTCAATATATTATATTTTTATTAAATGGATTACCAAAATGTTCCGATTAGGGAATGCAAAATCCCGGGAAAGCGGGAAATTTATCTTGAATTCCCAGGATCCCGGGATCGCGCAAGGCAAATAAATTAGAAAATATTTTATAATAATTTAAAAATTTTTATAAATAAAATGTCTTAAAGACCTCAAATTTTCATGATCGCGAAAAAGCTGGTTTTTCTTTTAATTTTCGCAGTGGGAAAAAATTAATTTTATATTATAAATTATATAGGTCTAATTATATATTTTTAAAAATTTAATAAACTAAAAAAAAAAAGACTAAAAAACTAGTCCGCAGAAAGAAAAATAAATTTAAAAAATTAAAACAGAAAATAATTTTAGAAAATTGGAAAAAAAAATTTTAAATTATGGGAACGAATTTTAACTTACTTGCAAATTTTTTAAAATTAATGGACAAATTTTCTTTAATTCTGTACAAAATAAGTGCGATTCAAAATTGTTTATACAAACGGCATTTGAGTGGTATTAAGAGGCACTAAAAGAAACTTAAAATGTTCGATCAAGTACACAAATTAATCAGTATGTTTTACTCGAAAATCTTACTACTTTTACTCAATCGCTGTTTTAGTTACTTTGTGAATTTTTCCAGTTGTGGTAAAGGTAGCAAATTGTAGTAAGTGAGCGAACAAGCCTAATGTAAAATGTTTACTATTATTAAAAGGTTGGAAAATTTTGCATAAGAAAATTTTAAATAATTGACTTTATTATTTTAAATTGCAAGTTTTAAAATCCCGGGATTCCCGGTCCAAATTCCCGGTAATGCGGGAACTGAAAAATGCTTAATTTCCCGGGAACCTCGGGACGGGAAATCCCGGGATGCATTCCCTAGTTCCGATAGACCATATTGCATTCAAAAAATTAAGGCTTATGTCCGATAGAGGAATAACAAATAATGAAAAAAGGATAATATTATACATTTTTTTTTTCTGGAATTTTTGTCCGAGATGTAGCTATCATCAATGAAGAGTTTGCCATCAAAAAGTCATTTTCGAAAAATCTTCCGATAGAGATTATTGAATATAGGCTCTCGAATATACAAATCTTGGAACTTTTTCTTTCCAAATTGGCTATGATATTTAAAATCGGACTTCGTCTTATATTTAAATTTTTTTTTTTTAAACCTTAAAAAATTTTAGAATTTTGACTTTGAGCGACTATATTCAGAAAAGTTATTGAAATATTTATACACGCTTCAGTTTGAAAAATAGGGCTCGGAATTAAACTTAAACGGAATGAGTAAAAAGGTTAAAGTCGGGCATGCCGACTATACAATACCCTACACCAATCTGGTGTATTGTTTGGATCCGAAATTCGAATGGGTTAAAATGGGGCTTGTGTCAAAATTTTCTATAATGTGAGTCAGCGCACCAAATTTCATTAAAATATCTTAATATTTGCGACCCGCAGTTTGTAACCAAGCCAATTTTGGGGGGACCCTTATATGGGCACTAGTTCTAAACATGGACCGATGTTCACCAAAATCAATAGGCTGCGTTATTGGGCCAATATAGGTCTGTGTACCAAATTTCGTCCAAATATCTTAATATTTACGACCTGCAGCGTATAAACAATATAATTTTGGTAGGACCCTTATATGGACACTAGGTCTAAACATGGACCGATGTTCACCAAAATCAAACTTGTTCGTCCTTGGGCCAACATAGGTCTGCGTAACAAATATCATCAAAATATCTTAATATTTGCGACCTGTAGAGTGCGCACAAGATTGCATGGACAGACAGACAGACGGACGGACGGACGGACAGACGGACATCGTTAAATCGAAATAAAAAAAAATTCTGAAGCGATCGGTATACTATAAGGTGGGTCTAGGAACAATATTTTTTGGTGTTACAAACATCAGCACAAACTTATAATACCCTGACCACATAGTGGTGTAGGGTATAAAAAGGACCAAAAATATGAATATATCACATTAAAAACTCTTAAAAAGTTATACTAAAGTGAGCTCTGACTATCTTGATTGTCCTTTTTGGGTCCCCGACTCATATTTCCATAGTCTTAATAAAAAAAATATTGGCAAAAAGCTAAAAAAGAGGGTATTGGTTTTAATCACTTTTAATTTAGGAATACGTAAATAATATACAATAAAGCTATAACATCGGTAATTTTTGGAGAAATTACTCTGTCATAACATATTTCATTCGCCTGTTGTCTTAACTTAAATTCAATGTAAATTATTCTTTCAATCAGTTCGTATATCGCAATGACAGTTGTAAATAATTTTACTTGAAGTCAGATACAATAACATTCTTACCTGCTTTAGTTTTACCGCTTTTATATTTTTTAAATAAATGTTAATGATATTTTAAACCAGAAGAAATAACATCAAAAATGCATGCAGAGAAGTTAGCCTTGTTTTTATTTATGTTTAAACACCCTTTTGTCAAAAACGCTTAAAAGGAAACAATAAGGAAAAAAAACCACTCATGACAGATTTCACAGTTAAGATGACAGCTTAACTGGCAAAAGATAACACTTAAATTTAGGCTAATATTAAAAATTATGAAACAACAAGTTTTGTTTAATACGTTAAAATATTTTTAAGATCACACTGTGCAACAAAATGAGGGTCATGGTCTCGACTGTGGGCGATTCTTGTACTGGACATATGCATACAATTCCTATAGTAAAACTCAGAATGGTTTGGCGCTGTGCGGGTACAGTCAATTTTTAAGGGAGTTAAAAAAAAATTTTTTTCAAAAACTTTTTTAAAAATTAAAAATACACTCTAATTAAATTCTGTTGAAATTTACCCAACTTAAGTAGGAAACTGAACTCCTACTATAAATTGGGTAAATTTACTCTATGCGCGTAATTGAAAAAAAATACGCACATTGTGTTTAAGTTGGTGCACAAATAATTTGTAATTTTACATTGAAAGTGCGTAAAAATTAAATGAAATTTTTAAATTAGTGTGTTAATTTACTAAATTTGTGTGTAAAAAAGCACGTTTCACGTGTAAATGTACGCATAAAATGAGTAAAAATCCACAAAAAATGCGCAAAAATCCACAGAAAGTGCGTAAAAATCAAATATAATGCGTACATTTACAACAGTTGTGCTAACTTTAAGCACCACCCTAAAATTTTTTTAAAATAAAATAACAAATTAATTTTTAGTACGTATTTTATTAATAATAATATCCGAGTCATTCTCTCATAATCGTTTATGTCCAAATTGGTCGTTTTGGGACCTTAAGGCATTTGTATAAAATTCATAAAAAATTTGTTATAGCTATTGGATGGGTGCGATGACTCCTGCTCAACAAAATGCCCTCTTTGAAAGGGAGGCAGTAACCGTCAACAATAACTGGAGAAAACGCCTTAAGAGAGATATAGCCTACGCAGGAACAACTGAGTGCAATGACTCCTGCTTAACAAAATGCTTTCTTTGCAAGTTAGGCAGTACTCAATGAATATTGACTTTGTTGAGCAGGAATCATTGCACCCAGTTGTTTTACCAAGGCCGTATCTCTCTTACGGCATTTTCTCCCGTTATTGTTGACGGTTGTTGGTTGACTGCCTCCCTTGCAAAGAAGGCATTTTGTTGAGCAGGAGTCATTGCACCCAGTTGTTCCTGCGTAGGCCGTGTCTCTCTTACGGCGTTTTCAATTTTGAAATGAGGTTTAGACTACCACATGCGTTAGCAATAATTACCAGAAACAATTTCATGCTTATGTTACTATTTCCTGACTCTAATGTGTTTGTGGAAATGTTGTAATTCACTAAAAATAATCCGTTTTCACTTTTTCTTTTTATTATTTATAATTTTTTTTAATTTTTTCCAATTTGAAATGTCAGAGTATTTATTACTATTATAGGATAGTATATTTACCAACTTTGTGCGTAAAAATTTTATTTAACAAAACAATAGTAATTTTAGGCACAATGTGTTTATTTATAAACACATAATGTCTAAAAATACTTTGTGTGTGTATTATTGTGTATGGAAGTGTGTATGAAAAAAGTTTACGCATTTTTTGTTTATATTTACCGAATTTTCGTAAAATTAAACAAAATTTTACCCATTTTATAGTAGTAAATTTACAAACATTTTTTAGAGTGTAGGCTAACCAATGAGAATAAAAAATTAAAATTTTTATATTGTCTAAAATAGCTTTTATGAACATCGTAAAATTGTTATCAAACAAAATTAATTTCGATCTACCCAAAAATAAGTGTAAATTTATGAATCAATAAGTGCACCGTAAACTTGTAATCTGCAAGTGGAAGAAAAATACCAGACACCCAATTCACTTAATCGTAATAGACCTTAAAATGCCAAAAAGTTTAAAATCAGCCATGTCATGGTGCAAAGCATCAAACTTTGGAAATGGATTATAAACTAGTAAGAAATTTAAGGCAGCAGAAGTATCCAATTATCATCAAAACAAGAGCTAGTAAGTTGTATGATGATGAGAAATACACTCAGAAAAGTTCTGCAGTTACTACATGACAGTTATTTCTGTAGTAATGCGGTTGTAGTTATTTTAACTACAATTGCAGTTAATTTACTTAGAGCAAAATTTTTCAATGTTTTTGACAGTTATTTTTTTAAAAAAACTACAAAAACTTCTACATTGTAGTAACATTTATTTTATGCAGTTATTTTCTATTTTGTTATTTCAAGTATGTGTGTGTGCGAGCCAAACAAGAGTTCGTACACAACGAAGCGCTTGTTTAGAAATTTCTAGTGAAAGAATGTGAGAAGAACATGTTTTCTCTTGTCTAACATGGGGTTTCTAGAAGACGTTTGTTGTCACACGAGTGAGTGACTTTTTTTGTATTCCATTTATTTTGTTATAGTATTTTCGTTCGTGTGGAGCAAAACGTCATCTAGAAACATCACCTTAGTCATAAAACAACACTAAAGAGTGAAGACGCATACATAATACGGAAAAGGTTATATATTTTATTAAATTATTAAGTTTTATAATATAAAATATAAATTTATTTACGGGAATATTAAAAAATAATGTATTTATTTTCTTTCAGTTTTTTCTACATGGAGAAAAAAAAGAAGCTAAACAATATTTCATCCCACACAGACGGACATCTAGAACAACATCTTAATAATGATATTAAGTGTAAATTTTGCTTTCTCAATTTTAAATTTATTGTAGAATAAAATTAAGAGTATTTACATAAATTTGTTTTCATTAAATTAATAATTTTTAAAGTAATTTTTCTTTATGTTATTTTAACTATATTTGCAGTTGTTTTGTACAGTTTTACAATAGTTTGCGTGGATGTTGTTTTAATTGCATTTGTAGTTGTTTTTACTATATTTGTCAGTTAATTTTTAACAGTTAAAAATAACTTCACATTGCAGTTGATTTAAATGCAAATGTAGTCTACACCTTTTTAACTGCAAATGCAGTTATTTTAACTGTAATTTGCAGTTGATTTTACCTACATAATTCCCTGAGTGTATGTTAAAGTAGACTTTAGCAGGGCAACTTCCTAAAAGTGTTTTAGTATACTAACCCAATACAGTCATCTGGCATGCAAATTATTCACACTCTAGAATAGTAGTGTTGCACAGTGCTATAAGAAAACAAGAACCAGAATATTGTATTAAAAGACTTTTAAAAATTAAAGTTTGTCGAAAAATGTATCACAAAAATTATTTAACAATTTTAAAATCCATACCATAATTTTCTGAAGAAGAGAAAGTTAGAAGGTATTTGAGCTAAGATTTTGATTTAACCTTTTGATTTTAAAATAAAAATTTGTTAATTTTTAATTGCTAATATTTTTGCTTAATCAATAACCAGTAGTTGCAGTTATATATTGCTTAATAAAACTAGATATTAAATATCAGAATTAAACTAATAATACCTTAATTTTAATTCCAAGGGGAATATACAAAAATAAAAGATGCATGTGAAAATATTACACTTAATGACTTTATAAAGTTGTTGTAAAAAACAACTCGAATATCTGCTGATAATATCTTAATCATATATCAATATATTCTTTTGTATGATTTTATTTTTGTGAAACAGAGAGTGTAATTACTTATACACAAAAAACAAAAAATGATTAGGCTGAAAAGTATTTGTTTAACATAAAATTTGTTGTAAAATAAATATTACTAAATCAATAAATATTTCAGTTGACTTTTTATTATTTTGTGGCGTTTTCTTTTTTGACGAAAATGTTTCCTTTGTTTGCACTTTGCCTTTGAATTGTTTTTTTTTTTTTCTTTTCTAAAATAACGCCAACATTCTGACACTGTTGCCTAATAAAGTGCAATAATAATATCTCGAAAACTATCTAAATCATCAGAAAGCCATACACTTTCTACAACTATACCAAACATACATTCTAATAATGATACTCATGCTAATAATGATACTCAAGTTACTCAACAATCTAATAATGATATGCTAAATCTTAAAGATATGATGAAACAATATAAGTTATCAAAAGTTATCAAACATGATGAAATATTATGACCGCACTTCTCCCCAAATTAAATAGATAATATTAGTGAACTAAAAATAGTCCTCTGCAATTCAAACGGTCTCTTCCAACATATATTATTGTGGAACTAACTTCGAATTTAAGACGCTGCAATATTGACATGCTAATGGTTTCTGAAACCTACTTCAAAAAATCCATATAAATATTAAGAATTTCTCAGTTTTCTCCACAAATCACTCCGATGGAGGTGCGGTAATAATAATACGAAAATACATAAAATGCACTGAAATCCAAAACTTAAGAAATATTACATCCAAACAACCTCTGTATTGATCGGAGATATTCATGGCTCTTTTGTGGTATCTGCCGCTTACTATCCTCCTCGACTTGAATACCTCGAATATTTAAAATTTCTTAACTGTCAATTTAACTCAGAAGGAGACTTTTATTCAAAAAACAAACTATGGGGATCAAGACTAACTCTGCCAAAAGGCAAATAACTAATTAATTAGAAAAATATAAACCATCTTAATCTCAAAATAGATTAGTGCTTTGAATTGTCTTCTGACCACTCGCCAATTATACCCAGTAAAAATGTGGAAGCAGTAAACACGTTTACTGCTTCCTTACTGCTACTGTTACCGCTTCTAAAAATGTATAGCTTCGTAAACAGCACTAATGAAAGACCTACATCGCTTTTTGCTGTGCTTTTCAAAAAAGCATGAAATGAGCAAGACATTTTGATTGCTTAAATATTTTTGCGGTTCTTTTATCAAAATTTTTTAAAATGCAGAGAAAAGTTATTTTAATGTAAATAAAAGGTTTTACTGAAAATAAGAGGAATTTTCTCTTCACGGAAAAATATGCAGGAATATTGTGCTTTTGAGAAGGCAAGATTTTAAATAGTTGAAAAGCTTTAGAATATGCACATCCGAGGAGGCATGAATTATCGACATTTAAAAAAAAAACAGGAGCACCAATTAAAAGCAGTGAATTCATGCCTTTTCGGATGTCGAAACAAGTGCTTTCACGCGAGCTATCTCGAACAAAAATCAGGCATGATATTATCAATAATGCAATCGCTTCACTGCTCAACTATCCCTGACAAAACTGCTTCAAAGCAAGCAGTAATTTCTGCTGGGTACTTAAATATTAATCTAATTTTCTTCCGAAATTTTTGTAAAACAAGTACTGGAAAAAGCTTTTGCAAACGCTGGCAAAGCGTCCAAAATGAGTGTTCGACCAGTCATTTATATTTAACATCGCGGTAAGCCAGTGCTTGTTTTTTGTATTACTCGCAATTTGGGATTGAGATGTGATTTTATTGTATTCTATTTTGATTAGAAAAATGCAACATTAAATTTTACACTTTAACAAGGATTAAAAAAAAATCGTGGATGGATCAAAGTTAGATCTCCTGGTTTACTATATGTGCACCAAATTTGGAAAAAAAATCGGTTAAGGTGTATTTGATTTATTAATCCTAAGAAAATTAAAAACGATAGTAGATTTATTTTAACTAGGGATTTGCGATTAATCAAACAGTATGATTAATCAGAACTTTGGTTAATCAATTAATTGGTTAATTAAAAATTTTATTAATCAGAATTATGAATATGAATTTGATTAATCAAACTTCAATAATTATACCCTACACCACTATGTGGTCAGGGTATTATAAGTTTGTGCTGATGTTTGTAACAGCAAAAAATATTGGTCGTAGACCCACCACCGACCGGCTCAGATTTTTTTTTTATTTCGATTTAACGATGTCCGTCTGTCCGTCCGTCCGTCCGTCTGTCCATTCAATCTTTTGCGCACTCTACAGGTCGCAAATATTAAGATATTTTGATGAAATTTGGTACGCAGACCTACGTTGGCCCAAGTACGAACAAGTTTGATTTTGGTGAACATCGGTCCATGTTTAGACCTAGTGCCCATATAAGGGTCCTACCAAAATTATATTGTTTATACGCTGCAGGTCGTAAATATTAAGATATTTTGACGAAATTTGGTACACAGACCTATGTTGGCCCAATAACGCAGCCTATTGATTTTGGTGAACATCGGTCCATGTTTAGACCTAGTGCCCATATAAGGGTCCTACCAAAATTATACTGTTTATACGCTGCAGGTCGCAAATATTAAGCTATTTTGATGAAATTTGGTACACAGACCTACGTTGGCCCAATAACGCAGCCTATTGATTTTAGTGAACATCGGTCCATGTTTAGAACTAGTGCCCATATAAGGGTCCCCCCAAAATTGGCTTGGTTACAAACTGCAGGTCGCAAATATTAAGATATTTTAATGAAATTTGGTGCGCTGACTCACATTATAGAAAATTTTGACATAAGCCCCATTTTAACCCATTCGAATTTCGGATCCAAACAATACACCAGACTAGTGTAGGGTATTGTATAGTCGGCATGCCCGACTTTAACCTTTTTACTCGTTTTAATTAATATTGAAAAAATGTTTGAAAATAAAAAAATAACGGCAATTGTATCCTTATTTTATGGCGATGCTTTATAAAAGCTTGAAATAAAGAAAATCAGAGACATTGGGTGCGTTCGGCAGATACAATTTGACAGTCAACAGTTCTATAATAGTTGTGCAACTATCTGCTGAACGACCTGATCACTAACAGCTCAGTCTGAGCGCTGTCATATTTTGGTAGCGAAACAAATGTGTGCTACTTTTGATCAAATAGTGATACATTTGTTGTTGTTGATTTTAAAAAAATTTTGTTTTGTATGATTGACAAATAAAAACATTCAAATATAATTCAAAAACAAAAAAATTAAAAAAAATCAAAGGAAAATATATAAAAAATGTATTTAAAAACAAAACAAAGAAAACATCGTTCAGCAGAGTAAAGCGCTACAAGTCACCGGTATCAGTTTAAGGTTTCTCTGCCGAATGCTACCAGTGTTTGCCCACTGGTCAGACTTGACCAATGCTTATTCTTAACTTTCATGTTTCTATAATGAACTCGAGTTAAAAGAAAAACAAGATATTATTCATAAATTAGATTAATCAAAACAATGATTAATCAATTAATCATTATTTTGAATAATCGAAATAACTGATTAATCGAATAATCATGTTTTTGATTAATCAAAATTGTTGAATAATTCATTAATCAAAATTTTGATTAATCAGGAAGTTCGATTAGTCGATTAATCGCACCTCCCTAATTATAACATACATATGTAAGTTCGGAAAAAAGGCTATTATTTTTTAATTTATTTTGTATTTGTTTCTAATTATACCCTACACCACTATGTGGTCAGGGTATTATAAGTTTGTGCTGATGTTTGTAACACCAAAACATATTGGTTGTAGACCCACCTTATAGTATACCGATCGGTTCAGAATTTTTTTTTTATTTCCATTTAACGATGTCCGTCTGTCCGTCCGTCCGTCCGTCTGTCCATGCAATCTTTTGCGCACTCTACAGGTCGCAAATATTAAGATATTTTGATGAAATTTGGTACGCAGACCTATGTTGGGCCAAGGACGAACAAGTTTGATTTTGGTGAACATCGGTACATGTTTAGACCTAGTGCCCATATAAGGGTCCTACCAAAATTATATTGTTTATACGCTGCAGGTCGTAAATATTAAGATATTTTGATGAAATTTGGTACACAGACCTATATTGGCCCAATAACGCAGCCTGTTGATTTTGGTGAACATCGGTCCATGTTTAGACCTAATTTTACAGCCTTCGCGGCCTGTTCTAATTTTACAGCCTTCGCGGTCTGTTCTAATTTCACAGCCTTCGCGGTGTGTTCTAATTTTAAAGCCTTTTTTATTTTTTTTTATTTTCCCCGCCTAGGAGTTCGCCAATCCGAATATACCCGAACCGAGTCCGACAACGAGCACCTGCCGATCCAGTAACCAAGTCGGCAGCGACTGTCTGCCGAACCGATATCCGAGTCGGAAACGACTACCTGCAGAACCGATACCCGAATTGAAGGACGACCGCCTTCCGAAGCAATAGCCGACCAGTGCCTTGCCAATAAGTGGTTTGCCCAACCGAGTGGAGATAAGTGATGTTGCCATCTGTGAAATACATTGTATTTGAATTAAGTTATTAAATAAAGACAATATTATAAATATTAAAAAGGGAAAATCCATTGTGTTGTTACTTAAGGTTTCGTGTCCTCAAGTAGACCCTGGACACGACTGAACTAACTCAGCCGACGACAAAACCCTTGTTATAATCAGTGTATTCGTTTACTCGAAATTCTTACTACATTTACTACAATTGGAAAGTTTTGTTTACTTTTTGTATTGAATTTTTCCAGCTGTAGTAAAAGTTGTAACTTGTAGTAAGTAAACGAACACGCCTAATATTTACATAAAATAATGTCAATTGTACTCCGCCAATGAATAAAATGGTTTTTAGTAATATTTTTAATTTAAGGTTATTTTTTATGGTACTTTATTTACAAAAAAATCCGGTTGTCAAATAGAAATCTCGCTATTGTCATAAAGTGCAAATGTAAACGTTCAAGAATTCCGGTCGAGATTTCCATTGAAATCTCGGGATTTAAAAATAGAAATGAACGCAGCATTAAAGCTATAATTTTGTAATTTTTTTTGCCGTTTATCATTGATTTCCCTGATATGCAAGTATAGTTGAACTTTTTGCACTTGTGTAATTTTCCTATGATCATAGATTTGCACTGTTCTTAAATATTTGTGGAGAACACCCAATTAAAAACTTCACCGCACGTCCCTGGGATCAAGTGTATTCATGGTATAACACATTTGATCTTTTATGGCGATTTATATTTATTGACAGGCAATACTAAATTAATAATAAAAATCGTGTTTGCGGGTCATTTTGGCAAAAAAAAAAAAACTTTCCGCACCAAATTTAATTTCTAAAAATAATTTTTTACTCGGAAATTTTCTTAATTTACATAATGAATTATTACAAGAATTGTTGTAAACGACAAAAAATATATCCAAAAATTCCTCGGAAAAGGTTTCATAATTTTTACCACAAATAGCTTTTGAGTCTCATTTGTTAAAAACTTCGAAAAAATATTTTAATTAAACTAAACAAATATAGACCAAATTGCAACCCTTTTGTTGCGGGAACTTTTTTGACAGCAGCGAAAAAATAAGATTGCGATTCTTAATATTTTTTATGGCCTTTTTGGCTAGGGCATGTAAAATTTGATATTTGAAAAAAAAAAATCAAAAAGTCATAACCCTAGTGTGCCTATATCTTGTAGGCCTTTACCAGCAGATTAAAAAACATTATGTTTTTAAAAATTGGTAGGCTTCCCAAGTTTCCACTCAAACAAAGATTTTTCCCATTTAGAAATACTATCATATGCTCTAACAGTTGCAACATACTGTTACCCGCTATAAGCGATTTATAAAGACTTGATTTAACTGATTTGAATTAATAACACTAATTTCAACACAAATTCTTGTAAATCAAAATGACTCGTTTAATCTCAATATATTAAGCAAGTTTCCAACATCACTAAAAGTGAACATGATTGATAGCGCCATCATTAATAAATAAAAAGAGTCTAGAAAATGAAATGATAACCAAGTTAAGGCCACAATTTCACTTCATCAATTATACCACCTTAGTTTATGTTACTTTTTACTATCAATCAAATTAATCATTGATGAAAATATTACAACAAAAAATTATTTATCTTAAATACCAATGACACAATTTAAGCCACTGCGGACTGCCATTGCCATTAATGGTTGTTGGTTGGTGTCGTTCCTTTTATTTGCTCTCGTTACAATTTTTAGCATAAAAAGAAAATCAATGAAAATGAACCGCAAGATAAGCGCTCACACATGAATTTTACACAGAGATAACACTATGGAACAAGGTGACAAGAAAATATAAAAAGGAGTTTTTAAATTAAAATTTTTACAAAAATTTACTTTGACACTAAACTTTATAAAAAAAAACTATGAACTTTAATGAGAAATTTCCAATAAGAGAATTTTTGTTTAAATTTTATTTTCTTAAGTAAAACTAAATTTTAAGATTTGATGCTATTTTTGAGAATATTTCCAAAAATTTAGTTTATCGTTTCACAAAATTCTTGAAGTTTATTATTTATTTTTCTCTTTTTGTGCGCTGAATTGAATGAAAGTAGTCTCAGTCCATGCAAATTTATCAACTTACATAAATATCCACTTTATTAATATATTTTTTTTCAACAATTTCATTACCTAGCCCATAGTGCAGCATTCGCATAATATGCAACACAGTGATCAATTCAAAACTAAAAGCAACAAAAGAAAGTTACGATTATACTCGACCAACAAGAAGACCACAAAAAAGCCCCCCAAAAATATTTAAACTAAAACTGACCTCAAAAAACATGATGCAAATCATTTGACGCCTACATGCAAAAATTTTTACACAGAAACTGAAAAGTAAAACAAAAAGGCTCCACCAAACCAAAAAAAAAAAAAGAAACAAAACACAATAACAACTAATCAATGTTTCATATGTAAGATCATCCATTGGCCAAGGGAAAAGAAGATGAAGGAACGAAAGCAAAAAAAATGTCTGTGCAAAAGTCATGTTAATGTCAAATCTTTAAACTGAAAAGTAGCAGTGGCAAACGCTTTTGTGGTGGGTGCTGTCATTTTATATCCACCAAAAATAAAAGTTAACGAAATATTCAAGTTACAACCAAAAAAATCCATAGAAGAAAAAAACATCATGCCGCACATGCCTAGACTGTGATAAATACCAAAGCGTTTGAATAATGAAGCCTTTTTGGCGGCTACAAGCGGCATCAATCTGTCAACATATGAATACATACGTAGATACATACGCCGAAACTGTAGAAAGAAATAAAATGTGTACACACATATAAAACCTTCCTTTAATCAAATAAAACTCCATTTACTCCAGCATTTTTGCATTGGAGTAGGTACTAACTTATTCACTCTCTGTTACATTCATATTACAACAAACAAAAAAAAACAAAAGTGCGCGTGCTAACTCCATATGAGATCGATTGTTTTCGGCTTCTGCACATTTTGCTTATGTCAAAACCCAAAAAACTAAAATTTTATTTATACGTATGTAGGCTTTGATACTTTTAAGTCAAATCTTAGTACGAATATCTTCGATGTTTTTATTGGAGTTAAACATAGAGAGTTTTGTTGTTGCGGTTAGATTTTCAAAAATCGCGTGTCAATATTTTTTGTTTTTTCTTCAGCATTTTAAATCCTATATCTATAGAGTGAAGTAGGGTATTGTGCGGCTTATGCCAATGTTTGTAACAATCAAAAATTTCAATTGCAATTGGTATTGTTATTGTAAACTATGATAGTCAATATTAAAAAAACTCTAATTTCAAAAATGGATATTAGCCCTTTAGTTTTCAATATTCATGCGCAACTTTGGATATTGTGTAATATTACAATCAGAGCTTTGAAGAATTAATTCCTTTTTGAATGAATTCACTACCAATCGAATTCAATTTTCTCTACAATTGAATGAATTCCTTTTCTTAAGTAATTCACTGAATTCGTTCAACTGAATGCGTTCATCAAACAACAAATTCAAAGAATTAATTCAATTGCAATAGTTCTTTTTATAAAATCAAATGAATTAATTCACCGGTGAATGCGTTCAATTTTATAAATCGAACGGAAAAAAGTGCATTAATTCCTTACTGAATTAATTCACTACTGAATTAATTCACTACTGAATTCGTTCAATTTCAGTGAATTAAAAAATAATAATAAGTTCACTGAATTGAAAAAAAATAAAATAAGTTCACTGAATTGAAAAAAATAAAATAAGTTCACTGAATTCAAAGCCTGTTTTCTGCCATTCAGTAGAAGAAAACAATAATGTACAAATAAAATTTTTAAATAAGCAATTTTACAGCGTGTACTAGTAAAAATTAACAAATTAGAAACCGGATGCTGTTTATCAACCTACATGATTCAAAAATAAAGCCTTTTACTATTAAAAATAAAAACTTTACAGATATACATAAATTTGGAAAAAAAAATATAACTATATAAATAACTAGTTTGAAAAATTAATATTTATATTTTTTTCCAAATTTATCTATATCTGTAAAGTTTTTTTTTAATAGTAAAAGGCATTATTTTTGAATCATGGTAGCCTGGAATCCAAAATGACCCACGAATTTGATAAAAATGCAAAAACGTGTTTTTTTTAAATTAATTTTAAAGATTTTTTAAAATGCCCAATTTGCAGATGTCGATTGCTATTTGTACCACATAATAGTTGATATTAAAGAAAAAAAATAAATTGGAAAAATGATAATTCGAGTTTGTGTTTGGAGAGACTGCTTTCCAGGACATTTTACAAAAATTAATTATTTTGTCAAAAATTTTAATGTTTTCATCAAATTTTACACAGTTTTCGGAAAACTATCACTTAAATTTAGTTAGACTATAATTATCTTTACATCTGCTTAAAAAATATTTAACCTTTAGTGACCTGGGGTCAGAAAAGACCCATGAAACTTAATATTAATTATGACTATGAGATTGTAAAGCCATCAGATTGATTTTAAAAAAATCTCAACTAGATAAAAATAATTATTTTATGTAACGTGATCCATATGGGGTTAATTTTTATACTTTTGGCCAAAAACGACTCATTAGAAAATTTACAGAAAAACACCTTTCATAATTTTCGGAAAAATATCACTTCCAACGGATCAAAAAAAATCTTTTTCCCACTTGATAAAAATTATTATTTTGGGTAACTTGATCCATATAGGGTTAATCTTCTCACTTTTCACAAAAAAAAAGACCCACTAGGAAATTTACAGAATAACATTTATCAGATTTATATTAAATTGGGATATGCGACAGAGGGTACAAAGCTAACTAACAAGCGTAATTCTCTATAGACCCAATCTTATTTTTAAGGGTTAAAGAGGTGGGGTCAAAAGTGTCCGTATGTTAACAGCAATTTTTGTTTTGTAATCGTATTAGATTCAAATTAAAAGCTTTGTTTATTATGCATTTCTTGTTTTCTATTCGGAAATACGTTATTCTGTAAATTTCCAAGGGGGTATTTTTTGCCCAAAAGTGAAAACATTAACCCTATATGGATCAAGTTACACAAAATAATAATTTTTAGCAAGTGGGAAAAAGATTTTTTTGATCCATTGGAAGTGATATTTTTCCGAAAATTATGAAAGGTGTTATTCTGTAAATTTCCTAGTGGGTCGTTTTTGGCCAAAAGTATAAAAATTAACCCCATATAGATCATGTTACATAAAATAATTATTTTTATCCAGTTGAGATTTTGTTTTAATCAATTTGATGGCTTTACAATCTCGTAGGCATAATTAATATTAAGTTTCATGGCTCTTTTCTGACCCCAGGCCACTAAGCGTTAAAGATTGTTTAAACAAATATAAAGATAATTATAGTTTAACCAAATTTAAGTGAGGTTTTTCCGAAAACTGTGTAAAATTTAATGAAAATATTAAAATTTTGTTAAATTATTGATAAAATGGGCAATTTTTGTAAAATGTCCTGGAAAGCAGTCGCTGCAAACACAAACTCAAATTATCATTTTTCCAACTTATTTTTTTTCTTTAATATTAACTATTGCATGGTACAAATATCAATCGACATTTCCAAATTGGGCATTTTAAAAAATCTTTAAAACTAATTTAAAAAAAAATACGTTTTTGCATTTTTATCAAATTGGTGGGTCATTTTGGATTCCAATCTAAAGTGGGTTAATGATATCCGATGAAGTCAAAATTCCATGCCTGAATCACTTTGACTATGTTAAATGAATAAGTGGAATAAAATATAATTTTTTTCGAAATTTCGAATTTTGGGAATTTTTAATAATAATAATACAATTTTTTCCAAAAGGGGCCATTTTCGTCCAACTTTCGGCACGTGCTAAGGTTTTCCAAAAAAAAAAAAAATAATAATCGATTTCTTCCATTTGGGACCATTTGCAATAAAACTGGAAGGTGTAATGAACGAAAATCGACAAATCGCTATTATAAGGGACAGTCTACTATATAAACAAAGAAATTTAAATCACACACCTTAAGGCCACCACAGATCTTCCATTTATTATCGTTGTATTTTTTTTATTTTTTATAAAGAGAAGCAACACTTAGGAAATTATTGCTATTAATTAACGTGTTGCTTCCTTTGGAAAGGGGATAGAGAAGAAGTGAAAGGTGGTGCAAGATGAAGGGCTTCAAATATGGCAACACTGTAATTGCGCGAGATGTTGAATTTATAGAACAGTTGTTGCGCGCCATCTGATGGTGAGTTGGCGAACTTTGTTGAAGATGTTTAGTTCATAGCCCTGTTATATAATTTTACTTCGGTGGGGCTAAGTGTTATGGAAACACCGAAGGAGGACGCTGCGATATGTATGACGGATAGAAAAAACTCATACATATTACTATTTTTCATAAATTGATGTTGCCTTGGTTGGGGCTCGAACCCACAACCTCACGTGTAACAGTCCAACGCGCTAACCACTAAACCACAGCGACCACACTGATGTCAATATTTCTATCATTGATTCGAAATTTTCCATTGTATTAATGGCAGGAGCAATTCTTATAGATGGTTTTTTATTCCCATTATGCAAAAGAAGAGCCTTTAAACTGTACTTAGAGCCATCAATAAATAAACTCCATGCAGTTTTGTCATATGGCTGGATCATTTTTTGAAATAAACCATCAACATCAGTACAGTATAGAATAGCATAGATTGTTTCATTTCAAAATATGCAGCCAATTCCAAGCTTCTATCTCTACAGATTGTTACTTTTGTCCCAACTGCAAGATGTTTCTACTGCTGCATGCGTGAAGCTAGTAATTCTGGGTCTTGCTTCGTTAAATGTAAATCCCGAATTAGAGCATTCAGATCAGCTTGAGTCACTAAATGGCGTTCATCATCAGCCTCATACAAACTACGATGGCTGGTGAAAGATGTTTCGGACTCACTGCTCGTAGCATTGGGAATGACTGGTAATCGATTATTTGGTGGACGTTGAACTGGTTTGGAAACCGATGGGACATTCGCGTAAGTAATATTTTTTCGATTTTTCATATTGAATCCAGCAACTTTTGTTAAATAAAAATAACAATCGGTTTGGTGGTTACTTGACTATCTCCAAAGTACTGGAATTGAAAAGTCGAAATTGTTATTCTTGCCATTTGACCACTTGTATAAAACAATTCTGCAACTATTGCAAAACATTGTCGGTGTCCACGGTTTGTCCAAGTTTCTGACAGCAAAACCAAAATAATGTAAATATGCATATTTTAATGATTGCGATATTGCATATCCTTTCTTTCCAACCAAATATTCACCACACACAAAGCAAAAATAGCTTTAATCAGTAACACACGATCTCCCTGACATGCCTTAACACTACTATTTCGAAGATTTAGAACAAATGTGGGATTCAGTCAAATTAATAATTGTGAAATTGTAGTGTCAGTATTGACTGTTTTACAGTATTGCCAGCATGCGATAAAAAATGAACAAGACGTTATAGCCCAATTTTTATTCCAGATTCGAATTCAGCGCACCCAGATTAGTTAAAAAACATGCTTCGTTTCTGCAGTCAATTTTTTTTTTCAAATTTGTAGACCAGTGTAATTAACGATTTATTAAATATATACACTCACAATATATTTTCCAAAACCGATTGAGGTTTATTTGAAAAGTTATAAGCAAAGTTTGTTTTTAATTGAAGAATCAATTAAAATACATGGAAACATATTCCTTAACTTTTTGTATAAGTCAATAAAAAACAATCTATAAAAAATACGCATCATCTGTAGGAGTTGCTATTTTCAGTCTAATGTTTGTTTTTTAGTTTTGTATTTTTAGAAAAAATAATTTAAATAGTTTCGTTGTTTTCTGTTTTAAAACAAAAAATTCAAATATTTTCGGTTTTCTTTTTTTATTAAAATAATTTGTTTATATAAAAAATTATTTCAATTCAAATTACAAGAAATTCTTTACTCATACACACAAACAAAGCCAATAAAAATATGAACGGGTGTGTTGTTGTGTGTAGTGTTTTGAAAATTCAAACAAAAAAAAAAATTTCAAATATGAAAAAACAAATTAGAAAAGCGTTGTTTTTTCTACTTTTTGTCAGTTAAAAATTTAAGACTGTTTTAACAGACTTTTCAATTATTTTTATTTCTTTTATTGATTGTTAAAAAAATGTTTGAAAATTTTTAGCAAAATTGTTTGAATATAATGAAAAATCAGTAGTCATCTTACTAATTGTGGTTTTAATTAATTTAATATGTATTTTAGGTTGTTTTTAACGATGAAATATTGTGAGTGTATAGTTACTAAACACACCAAAAATCTATTGGCAACATTAGAGAAAAAAATATAACACTTTCACTACCGGGTTTTGTTTGTTTGACTTCAGGTTCTTGTTAGGAGTTCTCAAATTGGAAAATAAAATATGTAACATGTTTGCCCCCCCTCCCCCTTCCATCCACCAAAAATGACGTTCGAAAATCGATTTTTTGGAACTTTTCATCCCCGTTTTACTCCTTAAACATTCGAATAGGCAAAAATCCTTTAGTTGAGTTTCTTCTCGTCATAAAATTAAGCTGTATGCCAAATTGCAATTATCTGCCTTCATTAGTTTATGAGAAATATCAAAACCCCTCTTTCCTCGGAGATTAAGATATATTCAAGAAATTAGATTTTATTAACAAATATCGCGACTATACTGCTTATACATATGTGACCTTCTCCTAGAAAAGGGACCTGGTGTGTCAAAAAACTTACTTAAGAGTGGATTCTGGTACCTAAAAGGGTGTAGAATAATATGAAATATGTTCTTCTCAAAACTTCATTTTCACACACTAGGTCCCTTTTCTCGTAGAAGGTCACATATAATGATTTTTATATAAAGTCCAAGAGCATAATAAACTTACTTACAAAAAGTATACATTTTTTTTCATTGCCAAATGTGTACAAGGTTAGTGAACGAGTTAGGCTCAGAAATAATAGGTCACAACCTGAAAGGCGTTCAAAAACCCGACAGAAATTTATTGTTAAATAGGGTGGTCTAGCGATCATCATAAACAAACAAAAATTTTTTTTAAAAAACATGTTAATGTTTGATTTTATTTGACAATTTTTAAAAGAGGTTCTATGAGTCTTAAAACATGTTGTGATGTTTTTTTTTTTTTTATTTTGATTCAGTTTTTTTTTGTAATGTTTTGAGTGTAGGTTGCATGCTGTTTGCATTTTCATCAAAGTAAAGCCACCACCATAACAACAACAGCTAGCAACAAAAGTTGCAATCAATTAAACGCAAATACCACGCGTGTTTCAGTATTTTATCACTGCATAATACGATGACTTACCTTTAGCAAGGCCGCCTAGGAGTTTTGTTTTCTTTAAATACGTTTTTATGCAATTTATTGTTTATTTTCTTTTATTTACTATTAAATCCTCAATTCGATTTGTTTGTCTTAAGCTGTGACAAAGACTGAGTGTGACCACCCAAAATATATGTTTGCAGAAATTTCTTTAAAATCTTAAGGAGTTTAAAGTTGTCTTAGTAAACCAGCTGAAACTAACTTTGTACTAGTGTTTTTATTTTTTTTTTTAGTTTAAAGATATTTTCTTTCTGTGGAAAAAAAATTAAAGAAAAAATCATGCTTTATTGATGTGACATGTTCGAGGTTTCGTGAAGGATTTTTTTGTGAGCATGATTTCATTTTAATTCGTAACAAAAACATTTTTAATTCGTGCGG
Organism: Leucophora obtusa; assembly: GCA_949987735.1. Taxonomy (NCBI): domain Eukaryota; kingdom Metazoa; phylum Arthropoda; class Insecta; order Diptera; family Anthomyiidae; genus Leucophora; species Leucophora obtusa. Next base: position 301,724,808 of record OX465295.1, on the reverse strand, counting down.
TTTTGTTTAATGTTACACCCACATGCATTTGTTAACGATTTTTTTTGATTTAACATTTTTGTGTCTCTTTTTTAAAAAGAGTTTATAAGATTTTAATGAAATGATGTCCTACAGACCTATTTAAAATGTTTGTCATAGGAAAGGGTTTTTTTTTTATAGCACGATAGATGCAGATTTAACCAAATAATTTTTTTTTAATAATCTGTTAAAAAATATTTACTATATTATGTGCTTAGAAGTTGACGATTGGTTAATAATGTAGTCTACTATATAGAAAACACATAACAAGTAGGCAAATTATGGCTCTTCATTATCAACTGTTTGAAATTTAAGAAGAAAAATTCATTAAATATATTTCTTAAATTTCATAAGGGTCAGTTTTTCAAAACAAAAGACTTAAAAAACAAACTTACTTAATACACTGAACATTTTATAAATCTCACTTACAGGAATCAATTTAAAAAAAAAAAAAATATATATATAAAATATATGAGCACTTCTAAAATTTAGAAATAGCTGTATTTGGTCTTAGATTTTTGTAAAGATTAACAAAAAAAATAATTAAAATTTTGGATTTAATTTTCCGGCGTTTTTGGAGGGAGACATAGAAATATGACAATGAAAGCATATGATAATAATTATAGAATTTTTAGTGTATTAATCTTGATGAAAGAGCCTGATTTATATCCTTCGGCAAATCAATTTTTTTCTATTTGCATAAACCAAAGTTCTTAGGGTTCTATAAATCGACTTTCGATTAATCGACTTTTTGCAAAAATTTTAGACTTTTTAAAACTTGTCATTTTTGTCATCCTGTTTCATTACCAGGGCACCTAGCACCAGCTTGCCAAATTAGACCACCATGAGTGTAAAAAAGTTTTCAGAGCTTTTTGCTTCTTAAATTATAAGCCAATTTCAATGACATTAGAAAAAAAATGCCAAAAAAACATCAACAATTAACTTTGTTCTCACAACTTCATTAAAAAATTTAAATTTAGCTGCGAGTATTTTAAAAAAATAGGCTTTAAGAATGGTTTCAAACATCAAATTTAGAATATTTTGAGACATGTCCCCTTTAAAGGGGCATTTGTCAAAAACGACAAATTTCCTAGTTTAAAGTTTTCACAGGTGCGTAAAATATGGCACACCAATTTCTTTATCTTTTGGGATATAATTAGAATTTTTAATCTGAAAATTTTGCGGGACAAATTTCTGGAGAATTTTTACTTATAATTAAAATTTCCGAAAATTCACATTTCGCGGAATATCTGTATCTAAAACAACCATGTATCTTATCCTCAAAATATGTGCAAAGGCTAAAAAATTAGCATAGGTTTAAAAAACTTTATATATTTCAACTTTTTAAACGAAATTTAGTTGAAATTATATTTTGATTTTCGTCTAGGCTTCTCTGGGGTTAAAATATTATAATCTTGTATGTAAAATATAACAAAAAATAATATACATGAAAAACGAATTAGTTTTCTCAATATAAATTATTGTGAAAACTTTAATAACACAGGATGACAAAATCTTAACCTTTAAAAATTAATAGAGTTCTGGCAATTAATTCTATAAATTTTGGATATGCTGACTACAATGGCGTACTTTAAAAAACGCGAACAGTGGTTTCAATATCAGGTTTTGTACATGAAATGTTAACCCTAAATATGGCTACGTGTCTTGTGCCTATATTTCACCACAAAAAATTGATGTTGGTTGCATTTAAAAATTTTTGTATATAAAAAACTAAATGCAAAAACACTAAATTTTAAAAAATTTTTAAATTTCGCTGAATATCTGTACCTTAGATCAAAAAATAAAGTACGCCAATTGAATCAGCATTTCCGGAATACAGAATATATTCTTCAACGGAGATCCGCGAGGATGTTCTAAGGTTTATTTTTAATAAATAAAATATGGATATTTTTATGGAAGATTTTTAGATTTTTTTTAATTATCCAGTGTAAAAAATCATTACCAGATATGTGGTTATATAATTACTAGGGTATTCAATTAATCGGCTTTTTATTTTAGTCGATTAATAGCGCAAATAATTATTCGGGTTTTTTACTTAACCGGTTAATCGAACAAAATTTTAAAATTAATCGATTAATCGAAAAAAATTTATGTAAAATAATATACTTACACTGGTTTTTTTTAATAATTTTATTTAAAAAAAGGAACAAAAATAAATTCAGTAACTCTTCTGAAATTCATAAAAAAAAGTGTAATAATTGAGATCAGGTTTTGTCAATATTTTTATTTTTTCTGTCCCCTCTGTCGCATTTTAAAATTTTATCCAAATCGGAAAGAACCACACCCAAAAGAATAATATGTATCTCTTTCGTATGCATTGAATACATAAATGTAGAGAGGAATTTAGTTGAGAAATTGTTTTCCCTCTACGTTTCCGTACCTCCATTATTTTATTTTATTAATTCAGAGTGCTCACTAAACAAGCTTTATTACATTGAGCATTAATTATAATTAATAATTTTATTAATCATTATTTACAATAATTATTAATGCTTTCATCAAATATCAACATTTAAAAAGTAGTAAAAAAATTAAAAATTTATTATACGTAAATAGATACCACTACTAGATAAGTCACAACAACAGGGTAGTAATTTGGAAGATGACAAAGTAAACTATGGTAATTTTATATTGTTTTTGTTTTTTCTTTGGGATTTAAGATGTTTATTAACGCTCCTACTTGAAAACATGAAATTCTCATTGAGTTGAAGCTAACAAATATTTCTAGAAATTCTAAATGGTCGTCCCTTAATTATTTTCTTAGGCCAGAATGGAATTCGGATATGTTCAAGCCTGCAGCAAATTATTTGTCAAAATTTTTTTAAAAAAATTTTGAGGTTTTAACACATTTACTTTAATAAAAAATTGAATTTTTTTTAAACATTTTTGTAATTTTCTACTAATATTGATTAATCGATTAATCGTACGAAATTCGTTATTCGAAATTTGGACATATTAAATTATTCGATCAATTTTTAGGAAAATTTGTTCGATTAATCAAATAACGATTAATCGATTGAATACCGTAGTAATTACATAACTGGTAATGGTAACTAGTTACTTTTATTATTACATTTCTTATTAATTTTGTATTGCGATGTCGCGCAAAATGATGAGTTATGGTTACACATTAGCATACGAAAAATCTAGTAATATATCCTTACCTATGAACTTATCAGTATTAACAAAAATAATGAGTCTAAAAATAGGTTTTGAAAAAAATAAATTTTATAAAAAAAATGTTTTTTTCTTATAATTTTTTTGATAAAATTTGCTCGTGCTGGAATCGAGCCTGGGACTCCAGATTGCCAGTCAATATCGCTACCATCTGAGCTATCTCGAAAAGTAATATTTGATATATAAAATACATATTACATATATCGTTACCAGTGTTGAAAAAATATTGAGTCTAAAAATAGATTTCCAACAAATTTACAAAAGATCTAGAACATACATGGGAATTTTTCATTACCATTGAATATTCATTACCATTAGTTCATACTAATGACAATGAAAAAAATTCCATTACCATTTAATGGTAATGAAATATTTTTCACTAGAAAAATCATTACTAATGGTAATGAAATTACACTAATGTATAAAAAAACTAATTACAATTGATTAAAAACCATTTGTTTACAAAAAATTCAGACAAATGAAAACGAACAACTGGTTTGACCAGGGAAGTTATAAAACATACTTTATTAAGGAGGATCCATTTAATTCCGTTAAACTTTATCTGAATACAAATAACAACGGAATGGAAAGTAATATTTAATTTCAAATGAGCATGAGCCTTAATGAGCATATTCCATCTTCTATTTCAGCGAGTTTTACCCCATTTTTACGTTTTTCTGTCAATGGAAATTATTTTATTTAATTTATTCATTATCAATGGTAATGAAATTTAAAATCATTGTCATTAATCAATGAAATTAAATTTTAGAATCATTACCATTAATTAAAAAAATGGTAATGAAAATAATTTCATTACAATTGATATCAATGTAATGGTAATGAAATCATCAATTAATTAGTCCACCTAATTAATTAGTCCCATGTATGATCTAGAACAATACTTCATATTTAAAATGATGATAAAAATATGTTATTATTGGTATTTTTTTATTTTATTTTGAAAAAAAAAATAAATAAATAAATAAGGGCAAAAAAAATGTTTTTTTCATTGTGGAATTAAAGGCCGAAATAAATATTTTTACTTTAAATATAAAAATAAAAATTAGACAAACATATGTTGAAAAAAAAAATAATGGAACAAGTAACTAGTTATTAGCAGACAAAGAAAAATTCTGAATTTTATTTAAAAATCTATAAATATTTTAAATTTTATTTTTGTTTAAAATAAAATCCCAAAAATGTGTGAATTTTCACAAGTTTTTGAATAATTCTTTGAGTAGTTATTTGAACAATTCAAATTGAAAAATAAAAACCTAAAACTTGACATCAAACCAGCAATTTCGAATTTTTTTATAATTTTTTCGGTGTTTGCAAATTTTATTAATAAATTCATATTTTTATATGGCGTCATATATGCAAAATTCGCAAAATAAATAGCTCTTTGAATAATTGTTTGGTGGATTAACTGAATAAGAAATATAGTACGATAAAAAACTATATATACCAACTTTATAACTAAATCCGCTATTTCGCGTTCTTTAGTTTTTAATTGTGTTCGCAAATTTGATCGATAAATTAATACCTTATATCAGGGCTGGCAAAACTATGACACGCATGTCAGTAGTGGCACACGAGTGGATTTTAGGTGGCAAGCGACGTTTTGTTGGATATTTACATAAAATCTTAACTATTATAAGACCGGCAAAAAATCAGTTAAATGTTAAATTTCGTAACAAAAATGTGTGATTTAACTCCATAATGGTGAAATTTTTCGTAGAGCTTGTAAATTGTCTTTTAAAATAAATAAAAATCTGTATTGCCACCATATGTAATAAAGAACTCGCAAATTCGATTATCAGAAAATTCTGGGAAAATTTCTAAATTTCTAGATTGAAAGAAGATTAAATGTTTCGATGAGAACATGCCTCATAATATGAGAAATAAAAAGTACCAGAAAATTGCACAAAAATGGAAAAAAAAACTGTTAATAAAATTGGATCTAAAAACTTTTTTTTCAAGGGAAAATAGGTGTTAGGAAATAACCCTCAATGAAATAAAGGCTGAAAATAAGTTTCATAATGAAATAACCCCCTTTGTTGGAATTTGAAATTGTGTTTTGATAGTGTTTGGCAGAGACATTTCATCTGAAATAGAAATTTCTCTGTTCAAATCCATAATATTCGCGTTTTATTAATTATTGTGATGATAAAACCGTGCGATTTATTTTAACAAAATCAAATTTTTGCCCGAAGCACATTTTGGAACTAGTTTCTTACGTACTTAAATAATTGATGGCGCCCAATAATTTAACTTTTTTTTAACAAAATGAAATATCCACCAAAAATGGAATAACCCCCCAAAAAATGAAAAAAGCAATAATGTTCAAACTGATTTAATTTTATTTCATTGGGGATTTTTTCATAAAGAAATAATTTCAATATTTAAAGATTAAATAAACCCCCAAAAATTGAATTACCGTCAAACATGTTTACTCCATTTCTTGGATGTTATTTAATTTTTCCATTTGGGCTTATTTCATGGGGGTTATCCGTAGCGCTGATAAATATATACATCTGCGATGATGTTTTTAAGAGAAATTTTTAAAAAGGAAAATTAAGGTTGCACGCGAGAAATTTTTCAAAAAAAATTCTCTGTTTCTGGCACGCAGCGAAAAAAGTCTTGCCACCCCTGCCTTATATTCAAAACGCGCAATTGTGGAAACTTGTATATGGTACAAGTTGCGATTTACATTCCCCAAACGAATATATTGATGCAGAAATTTTCCTTTTTGAAAAAATTGTTTTTTTTTGTTATTTGTTTTTCTTTTTGCCAACTAACCACCAAATTTTTTATAAGAAATGGTTATTATAGTTCGTAGAATATGAATTTAAAAAAACGCACTCAAGAAATTGCAAAGTAATGGCTGAATGCGAAAAAAGTTTTTATGGTACAAATTATTTATTAAAAAGCTTAGTCAACGATTAAGATTCTGCAAACGAATATGTGACCTTCTCCGAGAAAAGGGACCTAGTGTGTCAAAAAATGGGTTTGGACTTAAGAGTGGATTCTGGTAACTAAAAGGGTGTAGAATAAGATGAAATGAGTTAGATTTCTGAGTTAGATGGTGATAACACACGCGATTGCCAAATCGCATCTCCCAACTGAAGGTGTGTTCAAAGTGATAATGCGTTATGAAACTTTAAATGCGTTCTTCTCAAAACTTCATTTTCACACACTAGGTCCCTTTTCTCGGAGAAGTTCACATATATTGTTACAAACATTTTCCTTTTTGCAAAAATTTTTTCGCAATTTCTACTTTTGGCAACTGGCCGCCAAACTTTGTTTTATGAAATTGGTATTATAGTCGTTAGATTATAAATTTTAAGAAACCGAATTTAAAAAATTGCAAAATAATCGCGGAACGCGAAAGAAGACTTTATGGTGCAAAAATTGAATTAAAAAACTTAATCATCGACTCACGTTCTGCAAAAATATTTATGACAAAATTTTCCTTTTTCCAAATCTTTTTTTTTGCGATTTCAGTTGCAAAATAGCCGCCAAATTTTGTTTTACAAAATGGGTATTATAGTCTCTAGATTAAAAATTTTAAAAACCCCAACTAAACAAATTGCAAAATAATGGCGGAATGCGAAAAAAGATTTTATGGTACAAAAAATTTAATTAAAACACTTAATCAGCGATTTACATTCTGCAAACAAATATATTGAAGCAAACATTTTTCTTTTTTCAAAATATTTTTTTACGATTTTTTTTTCAAACTCACAACCAAACTTTGATATAATATTATTTATTATAGTCCCTAGATTGTAAATAAAAAAAAACTTACGTAAAAAATTCCAAAATAATTGCTAAATACGACAAAAAAAATGTCGTGATTAATTGTATGAAGGGAACCAAATATTCAGAATTACACTGTGGAACAAATTCAGGTTAGGAAAAGTTAGGTCGATTCTGAGAGTGAGGGGTGAAAATAGAGGCTAAATTAGAAAACCCCGTATCGCGGGGTTTGCTTATGTTAGTTCGAATTTTTTATATGGTTTTTTTTGTTATAACTGGTCGACTAATTGATATTTTTTAAATCTGTAAAAGCCAAATTATAGCTAGGGACCTGAACAACAATTTAAAATTTAATCAAACAAATCAATTTTTTTAAAAATTTTAATTGTTGTTCAGGTCTCTAGCAATAATTTGCCTTTTACAGATTTAAAAAATATCAATTAGTCGACGAGTTATAGCCAAAAGACCATATGAACAATATGAAAAAATTCGAACGCGATACGGGTCTTCTAATTTAGCCTCTATTTTCACCCCTCACTCTCAGAATCAACCTAACTTTTGCTAACCTGAATTTGTTCCACAGTGTTATCCTTAATATAAAATTTGCTAATTTTTATCAAAAATTTAAAATTTTACCAATTTTAAATACATTTATGTATATTTTCTTGCAGGTAAATAAAACGCCATAAAATTCAAAATACTATTCATTGTAGTTTTTTTCAATAGAGATTGTTATCTTTAGAACTCTTTACTGAATTTAAAAAATATCATAAAAACTTTTATTTAAAAGTTATGAAGTAGTTTTTTCGAAAAAATACTTATAAGTGGAGTTTTATTAATAAAGAATTTTGAATTTTGAACTTTTCTGTTGTCTACAAAATACAATTTTTCATAAAATTTTGTTAGAAAATTACGTAAGTGTGTTTTTTTTTTTTTTGTGGCTTAAAATAAAATTTGTTGGCTTTAAAATATTTTTGTTAAACTTAAAAAATTTAAATTCAAGTAGAAAATTAGTAAAACTACAGTTTTGTATGTAAAACTTTCTCGATTTTAGGGTTTAAGGATCCTCCCCGGGCCTAACCCAAATCATCTAAGAGCATCTAAGGACACTACGAAGAAGTAAACATTTTGTCCGTTTTAGGAAATGAAACATTTTTATTAAAACTTTCTGAGTTTTCTACTGATGTATTATTTTAAGTGTAGCCATTAGTCTCCTCGCGAGTAGACTAAAATTGTGAAGTAAGACCATATATTTCCCCCTATTAGTAATATATAATTGTTATTGATACGAGCCATTGGTTCATTTGAATAAAAAATAGATATTACTAAAAGGGGGAAATACAGGGTTTTTTAAGCAATTACTTCACAAATCTAGTCTGCTTGGGAGTAGACGAGAATTTTAATTTTTTTAATTTTCGTTTATATTTCATGCTATTCTACCAGCCAATTGGTAAATTTGGAGTTAAAAGCTATTCCTAAGCCCAAAGTAATTACTTCGAAGTAATTGCTAAGTTTTTTTCATATGACCGATTGTCTGTCCTACATAAGAGATATATGCACAGATTGGTTTTTTTTTTTTATTGTATTAATTCTTCATTATTTTATATCATAGATGGGCAAAATTGTTTGCAGTTGTGTTACTGAGCACAAGAGAGAACTGCACTGGAGAAAAAATTGAGTGAATTAAGAAATAGATCTGTCAAAACAACAGGGTAGATGACAAAACAAATTGTGGTAAATTCTTTGCTGTTGTTTTTGTTTTTTTCTTTGATATTTTGAATGTTTAATAACGCTCCTAGACGAGAACAAGAAATTCTCATTGAGTTTGTAATTTAACTTAACAAATATTTCCAGAAATTCTAAAAATATCGTCCCCTGACGATTTCCTTAGGCAAGAATGAAATCCGGATTGGGACATGCCTCCAACAGATTATTTTTAACAAATTGTAAACTACGTTTGGGATTTTAATGCAATTAATGTAATTAATGTATATCCCGATAAATTTAGGAAACAATATGTCATTTACATATTTATCAAAGGCCATAATTTTATATAAACTTAATGAAATTTTCTGCAATATATTTTTATAGGTTCATTATTCAATATTTTTTTGTTAATTTTTTATTTCAAAAAGTTTATTTTTCGATCTTCTATCACAAATGATGGCTATTATATTAAGCTTGAAATATCCTATTTTTATTTGTGATCTGACTTTACTTCGTTGATTTTCTCTCCTAATTGCCATCCTTTTACTATTTCGAAAATATTTTTCTTAATTTTACTAAAGATCTCTTCTCTTTTCTCATCACTAAATTTATTCATATAACTACGAAAAGAATCATAATGTTTTTTTAATAACACTATGCGACAGTCAAAATCGGGATGGGATGAAACCAACGGGAAATGTTATATCGGTCAAAAACAAGTTATACGTGTCCCGGCGTTTCGCTGTGTCACCTCTAGGAATCGAGATATATCTTTTTTTTGACATAACTCGAGAACCACTAGTCCGATTTTGCTCAAACAGTTTTAAAAAAATTAAAAATTACAATTCCTTTAATCTGTTCATATAACGTTTTCCTATATACTCAACAGTTTTGCGGGTAAAAATAAATGTTTGTTACCGCTACCATAAATATCAATAACCTTTTGTTTATTACTTTTTTTAATATTTTAGGCAAAAAATATTTTTTTCTTCATACATTTATTTTTACCGGCAAAACTGTTGAGTATATAGAAAAACGATATATGAACAGATTAAAGGAATTGTAATTTTTAATTTTTTTAAAATTGTTTGAGCAAAATCGGACTAGTGGTTCTCGAGTTATGTCAAAAAAAAGACCACCAAAGGTCAAATCGATATATCTCGATTCCTAGAGGTGACCCAGCGAAACGCCGGGACACGTATAACTTCTTTTTTACCGATATAACTTTCGCCGGTAGTTTGAACCCTTCCCGATCACTGACACCTACCATATGTTTCACAGTGTAATATATATAGCTTTCGGCCGTGCTTTAAAGTTTTCTACTCTGGTATATTTCCAACGTAGACTTGGTTAAAAAATGATTTTCTATATAGCCAGCCTACAACCATGCTTGAAAGTTTTTTACCTTGGTGTATTTTCAACATTGGTTTTGCTAGAAATTGGTTTTCTATGCAGAAGGCCTTCGGCTTCAGACTTTGCTAAAACATGGTCTTGTGTATACCAGGACTTCAGGCGTGTTTAGAAGTTTAAACTTTAAATTCATTAACCTCACAATAATATAACTTATCCTGCTACTTACACCACTATATAACTTCTAGACCTGTCAAAATAACAGAGCAGATTTTGTAAGATGACAAAGCAGATTGTGATAATAATCTATTGTCTTTCTTCTTTCATATATGAAATGTTTAAAAACGCTCCTTGACAAAAACGGGAAATTTCCATTGAGTTTGTAATAAAGCTTATCAAATACTTCTAATTAACCTTATCAAATACTTAACATTATCAAATAATTCTTAAAACGTCGTCCCCTGACGTTTTCCTTGAGCAAAAATTAATTTATTAATTGAGTTTTGATCTTTTAGTACATTTATCACTTCAACAAAATTAATGTTTATGCCGATAAAAACAAATTTTAAATGACTTGTGCCACATTTTAATTTCCTGTTTAAATTATTTTATGACTTTTAACTAATTAACTAGTTAAAAGTAACTTTATATCATATATAAAATTATCTTTAATATTTTTAAGATTACAAAACACACATTTCCATAACACAATTAATTTAATGTTTATGAATATGACAGTAAAAGATTGCTTTCTATCATTACACTGATATGATTTGAAATATTTTATTTGTGCATTTAAACAACAGCTCTAATTAATCCTTTTTAACAATTGTTGGTAACAAATAGCACAAGCCTCTTAAATGTGGTTACCACTTACTCCATAGCAGGGAAGAACAACCTAAATGCTCGGGTATAGTATAATCTCTGGAATGTTTGCAAAGAGAAGGAGCAAGGATAGATAGAAAGGATACATTATCTAAGATCTAGTTTTGAAAATTAAGGCTAAACAGCAATGGCAAATGTTAACGAGCAAATTTTTCTGTTACTCAGAATCGAGTGTACCACAATTGATTTTACTTCGTAATCCATTCTACTGCCAGCTTTAACATCGAAGAATTTTGTTTCAAATTATCCCAAAGGCAACCGCTTTGGCTCAAAAATAGGCGAACTGATTCTCCTTGAGTTGGACTTTCCGTTGAAGTTCCGGGCAACGGGTTCCGAGACTAGTTCTATGGACTCGGTTTTAGTGTAAAAAGTTGCAGGATTCGTTTGGTTGGCAACCGATAACAAAAAATGTTCCTGGGCAACTCTGCATGTATCAAACTTTCAAAAATTAGCTTAATCTCTACATATATCTTACATGTCCCACCTCTGCTTTATGTTGAACATTTAACAGCAATTTATGCGTATTAAATGTTGCAGAAACCACGCCTCAACTGCGTAAATAAAATACTGTAACATTTTTTGTTGTCGTTTGTTTGCTGCTGTTAAGTTTTTCGTTTGAGTTAAGATATTTTTGAGAAATCTTGCAACACGCATACTATATGACAAATTGTGTAAATACATGTGATACGAGTATTTAAGTTTTGTTTTTTTTTTTCAATTTTGTTTTCTTTTTTATTCAGAAACTAAGTAAGACTTCTGGTGTTGTTTAACTCTTTGGTGTCACTTACATACTAACAGATACTATTGCATAAGTTGTTGTTAGTGTACAACATACAGTAACAACTATCTAACACTAGTGGTTGTAGGAATATAGTCTCTTTAATATCACGTTAACACTGTCTCAAAAAATAAGCCAAATAATTGGTATCCTAAAATTTACCAAATTATAGAGAAATAAGTATAGGTATTCTAATTAAAAGGTTTCTAAATTTATTAAGCAGATATTTTTATCATACGGCTGAAAGAGGGATGATAAATTGGATTTTTAAAATAGTACCAACCACTGTAAAAATATTGATTTTGCGAAGAGTCTTCCTCCTATAGCTGGGGTAAGCTAGCGGGTGTAGGGAACATCACAGAAATTTATTTTCAATCAGTGACCGAGAGCTAAAAGACAGAGGTAAGGCTATAATATTTACGTGCCAATTCATACGAAAATTCTATGACCCTTAGTTGTGAGTATTTGTTGTTGCAAAGTCACAATAAATTATATTTTTTCAAATTTTTGTTTGAAAACTTTAAAAAAATTAAGACCTGGTATCGACACAATCATAACATTGACAAATAAAATTTTAATTTTATTGTTGTTTTGTATGAAAAGTTATGAACCTCAGTATTAGAAAGAGTCTTATGACGGGCACAGTGGGTCACAAGTAGGAATAGGCACCTTAATCTATTTACATATAGTGGAACCCCTATCTAATATGCATGCGTCGATCTGGTACGGCAAGCCCCCTCTGGACTTAAGTAGGAGGTGACTTTGAACGGCTCCCTTCCGAACCTCTGTTGTGCGTGACCTGCGACGGCACACGTGTCGGTGGTGGTCGATTCCGTTTGCTACAGATCTGGGGGAAAGAAAAAATATCGGGTAAACACGGATACTCACAGGATCTTTACTCTGGCTGAGTTATTTTGGCAGTGACCTGGGACGCCACAACTCTCCACCAAACGCTATCGTGGATAGTGACTTTGTACGGCACACTACTGTCCAACTTTCCTCCTACCCTCAACCAGGGCAGTTGACTGGGTCTTCTCGGCTTGACGTGGTTCTTCGAACTGGAGACCTAGCGTACTTTCTGTAACCGGATACTTATGAAAGTGATATGGGACGGAATACCTCCCAACTAAAGCCAACTCTTCGAGGGAAGTGGCCTGGTATGGCACACTGCCCCGCTGAAACAAAGCTAAGTGTAGGTCAAAAGGGTCTCCTGAGGGGGTCTTTGAAGGCAGTGACCTAGTATGGCTCACTACATTGTCCAACCACATTAAGGATTCTCCGAAGAATGTGACAGGGTACCGCAAACTTCCTTCTCACAACCACGTTTCAGGTTTCTCTCGGATTTTCGAGGGTAGTCACAGAGCAGGATCTTGACAAGACCTTCACGGATGTCCGAAGGACCATCAAGGAGATTGGCAGGATCTTCAAGGATATTGTCAGGACCATCAAGGATATTCAAAGGACTTTCAAGGAGATTCATAGGATCTAGAAGGATTTTTTTTTTGTTATAAAGAGAAGCAACACTCAGGAAATTCTTCCTATTAATTAACGTGTTGCTTTCTTTGGAAAGGGGATAGAGAATAAGTGAAAAGTGGTGAAAGATAAAGGGCTTCAAATATGACAACATTGTAATTGCGGGAGGTGTTGAATCTTAGAACAGTTGTTGCGCGCCATCTGATGAAGAGTTGACGAACTTTGTTGAAGCTGTTTAGTTCATAGCCCTGTTATATTATTTTACTTCGGTGGGGTTAAGTGCTATGGGAACACCGAAGGAGGACGCTGCGATATGTATGAGGGATAGAAACAACTCACACATATTATTATTTTTCATAAATTGATGTTGCCTTGATTGGGGCTCGAACCCGCAACCTTGCGTGTAACAGTCCAACGCGCTAACCATTACACCACAGCGGATATTAACTGGACCTTTAAGGATATTCACAGGACCGTTCAGGATACCAACAGGATCTTGAAGGATATTCACAGGACCTTTAGCGGGGTTCACAGGACCTTCAAGCATACTCAAAGAACTTTCAAGGATATTCACAAGACCTTCAAGGATATTTAGAGGACCTTCTCACAGGATTTTCAAGGATATGACCCTTTTTATCATTTTATAGAGAAGTTTTGATAGAAGTGCATAATCAACCCATTTTAATTTCGGGATTAAATATTGATTGACTAAACTCCTCCACGTCTTTGATACCCATCTGGAATAAAGCGACGCACAGTGCTTTGATCCCATATAAAATAAAAAATAGAAAGAGTGAAGAGACAGTTTTGAAATTTGGTATACTAACATAAAACCCCTTAGTTAAGAAAAATTTTAATTTTTGGAAATATCGAGCCAAGGACACGCCCACCTCCCATAGGTCCTGAAATTTAAAAATATTATATTAGCTTCATAAGTGGACGCAAAATTACAAAAAGTATCCATTGAGATAAATATAAAACGGGAAACGTTTGTGTCAATTTTTATCAAAATCGAAACAAGGACTCTTAGTCCTGCCATGTATCCTTTATCTTAAAATTTTTATCAAACCTGCAAAACTTATCCGATTGCCATGAAATTTAGCACGTTAATTGACATAAGGTCAAGCCATATTTGTGCCAAATTTGGGTAAAATCGATTCATTAATAAAAAAAATGTCTTTCACACAAAATGGGGTTTAAACGCAAAAATGATTTTTCTAAAACAAAAAAAATAAATAGGATTAAAATAGAAAACCATATGAATCCTCCATTTTAGGCATAGGGTATGTTCAGCGAACTTATGTAAAATACTACGAGGAATATTTTTGTGGAACATTTTAACCTTCTAACTCTTCAATTAAAGAAACTTTTTTTGCCCCTTTTTAAAACGGACAAAAATGACACGTCTTGAAGACATTAGCATTAAAAATTTAACTTAAGTGCCAATAATAAGTAAAACTTAAAATGTGTTTGAGGGTTAATTTCGTATTTATTCAGAATTGGGGATCAAATGTCCCATAAACCTGGATTTTGTTGAGAAACCATGGGAATCTTCCATTTCAGGTATAGGACGTGTTCAACGAACTTATGTAAAACACTACGAGGAATATTTTTGTAGAACATTTTAATCCTCTAACCCTCTTTTAAAAAAACTACAAAAACTGCTACATTGTAGTAACATTTATTTTATGCAGTTGTTTTGAATTTTGTTACAAATACTTCAATTGTGTCTGTACGAAGAGCTTGTTTAGAAATTTCTAGTGAAAGAATATGAGAAGAACATGTTTTCTCTTATACTTTTAGTTATAAAACAACGCTAAAGAGTGAAGACGCGTAATACAGAAAATTTTATATATTTTATTAAATAATTAAAATAATAAGGAAAGTTTAATAATATGAAGTATAAATTTATTTACGGAAATATTAAATAATATCGTATTTATTTTCTTTCAGTTATATTATATTTTCATCCCTTTCTACCTGGCGAAAAAAAGGAAGCCAAACAATATTTCATCCCTCACAGATGGATATCTAGAACAATATCTTAACAAACGAGTAAAAAGGTTAAAGTCGGACATGCCGACTATACAATACCCTACACCAGTCTGGGTAAAAGCCAACTAATGTTTGGATCCGAAATTCTAATGGGTTAAAATGGGGCTTGTGTCAAAATTTTCTATAATGTGAGTCAGCGCACCAAATTTCATTAAAATATCTTAATATTTGCGACCTTTAGTTTGTAACCAAGCCAATTTTGGGGGGACCCTTATATGGGCACTTGGTCTAAACATGGAGCGGTGTTAACCAAAATCAATAGGCTTCGTCCTTGGGCTGACATAGGTCGGTGCACCAAATTTCATCAAAATATCTTAATATTTGCGACCTACAGCGTATAAACAATATAATTTTGGTAGGACCCTTATATGGGCACTAGGTCTAAACATGAACCGATGTTCACCTAAATCAACAGGCTTCGTCCTTGGGCCGACACAAGTCGGTGTACCAAATTTCATGAAAATATCTTAATATTTGAGACCTGCAGCATATAAACAATATAATTTTGTTAGGACTCTTATATGGGCACTAGGTCTAAACATGGACCGATGTTCACCAAAATCAATAGGCTTCGTCCTTGGACCAACATAGGTCTGTGAACCAAATTTCATCAAAATATCTTAATATTGGCGACCTGCAGCGTATAAACCATATAATTTTAGTAGGACCCTTATATGGGCACTAGGTCTAAACATGTACCGATGTTCACCTACATCAACAAGCTTCGTCCTTGGGCCGACATAAGTCGGTGTACCAAATTTCATCAAAATATCTTAATATTTGAGACCTGTAGAGTGCGCACAAGAATGCATGGACAGACAGACAGACGGACGGACGGACAGACGGACATCGTTAAATCGAAATAAAAAAAAATTCTGAGCCGATCGGTATACTAAAGGGTTTTTCAATAAGAGCGCTACAAAAGTAAAAAAGTTTAAATAAAACAAAAACGGTTTTGGATATCAATGAAATTCTTTATTCCTGTGAAAGTACGTTCGATGCCATTATGTATGGAAATCGATCTCTTTTGCATGGCCACCAAGGGCACGCTTGCAGAAGTCCAGACGCTGAACCCAATTTTCGACGGTTTTCAAGCATAAATCGGCCGATACTGCTGCAATTTCACGTTCGATATTCGTACGAAGTTCATCAATCGTCGCTGGCTTGTTGGCATAGACCATAGATTTGACGTAGCCCCACGCTCAATTGTTGATCTTCTAGGACGATTATGACGACCATAAATTGGACGTAGCGCTCTTAACGTTGAGGCCACTGACTCCGAATTTCGGTAGTAAATTTTATAATTTCGACTAGTTGTTGGTTCGTATATCTTTCCATCATGAAATGGCAAACCTTACTGAAGAGAAATGCCAAAAGAGCGCCAAAAAATATGGCGTCGTTTGCTGTCCCTGTCTTTCTACTTTTGTAGCGTCCCTGTTGAACAACCCTTTATAAGGTGGGTCTAGGACCAATATTTTTTGATGTTACAAACATCAGCACAAACTTATAATACCCTGAACACATAGTGGTGTAGGGTATAATAAATAAAAGTGATATTAAGTGTAAATTGTGATTTCTCAATTTTAAATTTATTCGAGAATAAAGCTAAGAGTATTTTCATAAATTTGTTTTTATTAAATTAATTATTATTTTGCTTTAGTTATTTTAACTACATTTGCAGTTGTTTGTACAATTTTACAATAATTTGCATTTTAGTTATTTTCATTGCATTTGTAGTTGTTTTTACTACATTTGTCAGTTGATTTTTAATAAATAGTTAATAATAACTTCACATTGTAGTTGGCTTAAATGCAAATGTAGTCTACACTTTTTAACTGCAAATGAAGTAATTTTAATTTTCTTCTGCAGTTGATTTTACCTACATAGTTGCCTGAGTGTGAAATTAGGTTGAAAAAAGGATATATATTGGAAGATGACAAAGCAAATTGGGGGAAATTCTTTGTTGTTGTTTTTTCTTTGATATTTTGAATTAGACGAGAACAAGAAATTCTCATTGAGTTTGTAATTTAACTTAACAAATATTTCCAGAAGTTCTAAAAACATCGTCCCCTGACGAGTTCCTTACACTCAAAAAAATAAGTTAGTAGAAAAATTAATAAAACCTCTTGTATATCAAGTGTACTAGTTTTCAGCAATTTTTTTGCTAAATTCCGTTTTCAGCAAAAACTTTAGTTATATTTTTTTAGCACTAAACTAATTTTGAACTAATGTTTTACTAATTTATTTTGCTACAAAACTTGTGCTGATAACCGCATTCCTAGCGTGGACGCCAACCAGATAGACAAGATGTAGATGTCGCAGCTTGTCTGGAAACGGAAATGACAAAAAAGAAAAACAACTCTACACATATTCTATATTTAAATTTTCAGCAAATAAATTAACTAAAGTAATATTTCGCTACAAGTTTTTTGAGTTCTTTTCAGTCTACTAATATTCAGCAAAAAGTTTAGTGATTTTAGCAAGGATTTTTTTTCATTTGGAGTCGACTAAGTGTTAGCAAAACTTTTGATGAAGAATACTATGTTTTTGGTAAAAATCAGCTCGCTGATTTTCAGCAAACCTTTTGCTAAAATTTCCAACTTTTTTACAAGCACGCTCCTGACTAAAAATTTGCTGACACAGCAACAGTTTTTGCTGACTTTACTGACTTTTTTTTTGAGTGTAGGCAAGAATGAAATCCGGATAGGGACATGCCTCCAACAGATAATTTTTCACAATTTGTAAAATACGTTTGGGATTTTAGCATATTTAATTCATTTAATGTAAGGGATGAAAATATTTGGCGGAGTTATTTAATATCTGAACTTTCATGGGCAAATCATGAATAGAAGAATTATTGGCAAAAAGCAGCCAGGACATAAGTTCAGCCAGGACATAAGTTTCGTCGTCCATTACACAACAGTTGTGTTTTTGAATAAAATTTGATTTCAATTTTCGAGCTCTGGTTTTGGCCTCCAAATTTTTAAAAGCGTTTCTATTGAGAACTTTTTGAACTTTGTAGGACTTTAGTCCTGCCTTACGTTTTACTGTACGTACAAAAAAGTTCGAGCATTGGGCTAACCGAGCTGTTTTTCTGCCAGATGTGTTAGGAGCTCTCTTAAGGAGGGACATTACATCCGCGGCAGAGAAAACAGACCTTTTTTTAAAAATTCATAACTCAGTCAAAAACAAACATTTTTTCAATATAGAGAATTGAACAAATTACAAGAAAAAAAAATCAAAAAAATATATTTTAAACTCCAACATGGTTTTATATAGCTCCAAACTAGCGGCAGAGAAAAAAACGGGGCCTCGTGGTTGCAGCGCTGGGAGTCGCAAAAATTGTCCGATCTGGAAAAAAATGACTTTTTTAAATCTTAACAAAATTGGTTATCGTATGACACGAGCTTTCTTCTTTTAAATTTTTTTTCAATTTTTGGTGTGCTTTTTCGAAAAAAAATATTGACTTCAAAAATTCAAAAAAAATCGAAAAACATTTAAAAAAAAAAGCTTGTGTCATACGATAGCAAATCAAGTTTAAAAAAATACAAAAAAAAAAAAATTTCGTCAAAAAATTACCCGCTAGTGCCACAACCAGTACGAAAAACATGATTTCGAGATAAACGCGTTCAAAGTTTGTGAACAAAGAAAAAAAAGGTACGGAGGTACCGCGAAAATTAAAAATGCGCTCTCACTAATCCGGCTGTAGCTTTTGAACTCGTAGGAATTTTTCCATGAAATTTTTTTTCTTAGAATCTTAAGAATATTTACTAAAATACAAAATTATAAAAAAAGTCGCTTTCAAAAAATGGCCAATGTCGAGTCCCCCCTTAAGGATGCTTTTAACTTTATATGTCTTACCAATGTTAAGATAACCAGTCGTTGTTCCTGTTGTTAGGTGTTCCAGATACCTTTTTACCACTTTTGAAACTGTTTGGCGGCATACATTAGTTTCTTTGGCTATTTTTTTGCATGTCCATTTTTGGTTTTGTTAAAAATATTTAATTATTTTTGAACGCACTATTCTTTCATCGTCCATTGTGTAAAAAATTGCAAATTAAAACTCATGATGTAAGTTAATTTATTAACTGACATATTTTTAAAATGTAAATTGCCGAAAAAAAAATATGAGAAGCTTTAAACCAAAGTTATAGGCAAAAATGTGTGTTAACATTTTTATGATCTCACTCCTTATAATTGGGAATTGCTAAGAAATTCATCGAAATGACCGTCAAAGAGAATGAGGAAGTTTTTGACTGTTTGAAAAACATTTTTCTGAAACTCAGCAGTGACAAAATTAAAAACGGTATTTATTTTTTTCTTTTTATCGGGATATACATTAATTGCATTAAAGCAATTAAATATGCTAAAATCCCACATATATTTAACAAATTGTGAAAAATAATCCGTTATAGGCATATCCCTATCAGGATTTCATTCTTGCCCATGGAAATCGCCAGGGGACGACATTTTTAGAATTTCTGAAAATAATTGTTAAGTTAAATTACAAACTCAATGAGAATTTCTTGTTCTCGTCTGGGAGCGTTATTAAACATTTAAAATATCAAAGAAAAAACAAGAACAACAACAAATAATTTACCACAATTTGCTTTGTCATCTTCCAATATACTACTCTGTTGTTTTGACAGACTGTTGCCTATCTATAAATTTTCATATCTATGTTTGTTCACTTTTTTACTTTCAAAAGGTGTTCTCAATGGGCCGGCTATAAAAAAAAATTAATGAAAAGCTAAACATTCACGAACGTGCTGACAAACAACCACCAGAGACCCTGGGATGCACTAAAAGCTGTAATCGAGGGCGTTTTAAGAAAGAATCGTGTACAACCAGACGAAGCAAAGAAATTGTTGAAAACAATGCTCAATTACTTTCATAAAATCAATGCAACTATGACATTGAAATTTCATTTTCTGCATCACCAATTTGATGAGATCTTACACCAATTGCCCACCGAATTGGACGAACAAGAAGAACGATTTCATGAGGTCACCACGCCAATAGAAAAACGATACAAAGGAAAAAATCTGGATGCATTGCTTGGAGAAGTTTATTGCTGAAGTCATAAGGTATCCTAATATGAAGATCCAGGCACCGAAGTCGCGGAGGACTATAGATTTGAAAGACACACCGAAAGAGATATGCCTTTAAATGTGCCATAAACCTCAGATGATGATGATGATTCAGATCATGGACCTAAACCACTAACCAAGAGCATAAACTTCATAGGTTTCACCGAGAGCATAAACTTAAAAGGATATTGATTAATTCATGTTTTTTTTGCCTTTTGCTACAGTTTTCATAGATTTCTCGAATTCTCGATGTAAAATTCAGCTGGACAATGTGAAGAAAGCATTTTCCAATATAATAATGTTCTGAAGAATTCTGAATTATATTATAAGGAATATATTTTTGAGATGAATTTCCCACAGTTTGCCAGCTATAGGCCAAAAATTGTGAAAAAAGATAGTAAAATCTTAACCTCAAACCTACTTAATTAAAATTAATAAAAATGCATATTAATTGCATTTGGTCTATATGACGCGTTTGAAAAAACAACACTTTACTGGAAAAATAAAAATGCCCTGCTGGCAGTCCTTCTCCGATATACACAAATGGCCTGCACTTGTACGTAAAAACCATATGTCACATTTGTGAAAAAGGCGACAAAGAGGAGATAAGAAGCTAAACAAAAAATCTAATAATTTCTGAGAGTAAATTATCATAAAGAGACAATCTGACAATAAAATATAAACAATAATACAATTTAATGGAAAATCACTGATGAAGCCTGTCCATAAAAAAAAGGCAGAAACTAGATCTAGTCCGATTTGAAAATTAATAATGTGTCTATAACTTTTAAAAATGTTTATTCTTCTTAACCTCAAACCCACTTAAGAAAAATATTTTCGACATTTTAGCAATTTTGAGGCACTAGATGTAGTTTTTTCCGATTAGTTTGTTTTATACTTTTTTTCGCCTGGTCTATAGCTACAGTTGTGCCGAAGATAGGAAAACAAAATTCCAATTGGTTTCCAAGATATAGACGTGAAACCAAAACCCCAAATGGGGTTTTGTTAGTTCCGCTAAGTACTTCGAAAAACCGCGCATATGAGAAGGAGTTTGCATTTTTTGTATTGCACTGTGTAATTAAACCAATAATATATAATTTATTTTACTACTCGATTTTTACGATCGATATCTTCAATTAACGCTAAATCCGCATCAAAATACGTCATCTTCTCTAAAAATGTACTACTATCCGCCGGTGAATAGGCCTCTCAAATACCTTTACTTTGACACTAAAATTTCCTAATATGTTAGTTACTTTGAAACAGATAAAAAGTAAATCGAAAAAACTTAAAATTGGACCATTTTTTACCCCATTTTTTAACTCCTAAACCATCGCGTTTGCACATAAAAACATATGTCAACCTAAGATTTTTATTCTCTATCACATATCCGAGTTTCATTCAAATCGGCGTCTACCACTTGGGGTATATTCCTTGTTAGTTCTGAACTCTTCTATAGTTGACACTACCGGAACTGTCTTCTTTAAATTTCGTTTTATAATTGACCAATATTCTTCTATTGGTCGCAATTCTGGCCAATTAGGTGGTAATTACTAAGTAATGGGATAAACTTAACCTGACCCCCAATCTAAACTAGGTCATTTTAAATATATAATAAATATGTTCTACTTTGCAGCAATGTATTATTATTGAAGATAAGATATTGGCTTTAATGTTACTTTATGTATTTTGGAGTAGTTCACAGAATTACAAATTCATTAATTCTTTTTAAGTTTTAGTTTTTAAGAATTTCATTTACGTTTTGGAAATACACTCAAAATCGCATAATTTTCCAGCAAAAAATATTTCTTTTAAGTTGCTCATGAGTGGGTTTATAGCATAGTCAACTCTAAAAAACATGAAATGGATTTCTTATGTTTTCTTTTTCAGTGGTTTTATACATACTAATAAAATTATTATTGATGTTCACGGTGCCGATAACGTTTGTCAGTATTAAAGTGAAAAAATAAATAACACTGGCTAAAAGATAAAAAAATGTTGTATGTGAAACGATTTATGAAATAGTAACGATAAATTTTTTTAAAATTAATTATTCAAAATATTTATTTAAAAGACTTTTGTTTATGGCCATAAATTAGAATAAACAATTAAAGTGATATAGAGTTTTGGCCAGTTTTATAGTCAGAACTAAAAACCACTTTTTCTTAAATAAACCCTTTTTTACCATTAATTAAATAACATATTTTTTCACAATCAAGGAATATTTCTAACATATGTTTATATAATTTTCATACCAGTGTACAAACAGTACCCTACGGGGAATGGGACCGGTCCCAGATGACACGCAGGATAGGTCCCCAGGGGGCGGAGACCGGTCGTTGATCGGTCTTTTTATTTGAAAGAGACATATCACTTTAACATGGCGTTGTCATTGGAAATGACCAATTGCCACATTTTAGACACCTTGTGACAGTAAGGTGGTGTGTCTAAAAATAACTTTTCAAATAAACTAATAAAAAATTAAGAATTAAAAATAATCTACTTGGCGTCGAAGTAGGGCTCGATAACACAACCCCCTGCTTGTAAGGCAAACGCTCTACCGTCTGAGCTAATGTTGCTTATGCGTGATGGCTGGCTGATGGTAAAGTTATATATTTTTCGTTTCTGTTCAAATAAAAAAGAAAAAACAAACACTACAAGCAAATAAAAAAATGGAAAATAAAAAAATAGAAAAGAAAACAACACTAACACATACACAAATATAGTGGAAGTGCCTTCAGTATGCCCCAGATTGACCGGTCATGGGATAGGTCCTTTAATGGCAGTTGAATCGTTTTTTGCGTTGGCCATAATTAAATTAAAAAATCAATTAATAATTAGAAAATTACCTCAAAAACTCTGAGAATATAAATAAAAATTTAAAAAATTGCCCTTAAGTTAAAAAGAAAATTAAAAGAAATACCAATTGTTAAAACTAAAACAGCTTTAACATTAAAAAAAGTTGAAAATACAAAACTTAAAATTTTTTAGCAAAAAATTATAAAAATTTAAAAAAAAAAGCTAAAATAAGCAAATCGTAAAAAAATAAAGTTCAAAATAAATAAAAGAGTAAAATAAATAAAAAAATATTTTAAAAATATGGCGCGAATTTTATTTTTTATTTCGGTATCGGTCAAGTTTTTTAAAAGCAACAGTGAAAGTAACGAATCAGAAAATACTTAGGAAATTAATTCATTCTCTTTGGTTAATATTTGTACTAATTTAGTAATATGCCTTCGGTTGACCGGTCACGGGATAGGTCCTTGGAGGGCAATTGACTCCTCATTCCCCGTAGAGTAATGACAAAAAAAAATTTTAGAATAAAAAAAAACTTTTTTTTTATTAAACTTATTTTTTGAAAATCTATTTTTAGCATCATTATTTTTATCAATGCTTTTCTACACTGCCATTTTATTTCTTACATAATTGGCCTCGAAGAAGTATAAGTAAATTTTTCAATATTTATAACATTTCGTATATGCTCTTAAAATTATGTTTAAATTTTTGTAAAAGCCATTAATTCCACTTTAATATTAAAGTAAATTTCCAAAACTTTATCATTGTCACTCACTCATAGTGCGTCAAGAAGAAAAAAAAAGACAAATTATTAATCATCAATCATAAGCAAGCAGCGGCCCTATGCTCCTTACAGGAGTAAAATGAACGAATATGTATATATATAAGCAAGCAGCAATCAAAAATGTACTTAGATCAATTTACAAATATTTTATATGCAAAAATATTTTTTAAAATATTTTTATGCTGAAATGATTTCAAATTTAGCGACATGTTTTAACATTGATTAAAAAAAAATACTTCAACTCTAGAATAGTTAAAATAAAAAATAGCAGCATTTTTGTTAAGTTTGTTTCTTAATTCTTTTGATTTAGAGCAGCCTAACTCAGTGTAGAAACGGTAATGACATATCATTATTTTTTGGACTACCAGTAATGACACCCACTTACCTTCTGCATTATTTTAAAACATATAGTAATGAGTTACTGATAATGACTTATTTTTACCATTATTTCAAGTAGAAAATTTTTTTTAAATCTATTTTTAGACTCAATATTTTTTCAACACTGGTAAGGATATATGTAACCACTTATTTTCTGATTTTTTGTATATTGGCGAGTAAGCTGACTTGTGTGCAGCAGGTCAATTATGTTTTTATCTATCAAACATTACATATCGATATAGCTCAGATGGTAGAGCTATTGACTGGCAACCTGGAGTCCTAGGTTCGATGCCCGTACCAGAAAATTTTACAATAAAAAAACATTTTTTTTTTATAAAACTTATTTTTTTAAAAATCTATTTTTAGACTCATTCGCCCTTACTATCTACATTTCTCAAATGTATATTTTAGTTAAAGTCAACTTTCGTTAAAATATTGGGTGGCAGTATGCCTTGACTTGGTTTATTTTTGGAGCGTTCTGATTGGTTAATTTATTTTCAACCAATCAAAATGTTTGAAAATACAAATATTTTTGTAGGGTTTTCATACACAAAATTAACAAAACCGTATGGTTAAAAATAAAGTCGACTTTAAATTTAAAATACTCTTTTATAGTAAGCGCTATTATTTTTATCATTACTGGTAAGCATATTGGTAATAACATATTTTTAGATTTTTCGTATACTGGTGTGTAGTATAACTTATTATTTTGCACGACATCGCCATACAAAGGTAATAAGAAAAGTAACTAGTTACCATTACCAAGTATGTAGTTACATAACCACATATCTGGTAATGATTTTCTACACTGGGACACATATAATTATAAGTTACTAATAACTAGTTACTTGTACCATTATTTCAAAATAAAAAACAAGGCGTTACAAATAACGACTTGTTTTTATCATTATTTCAAACATAAAACATTATTTTAAATTTTTTTCTAAATTTTTTTGAAATATGTATATTTTTCGGCTCAATATTTTTACAACATAGGTAAGGATATATGTATCTACATATTTTTGGATTTTCTGTATGTTGGAGTTTTAGTTTTATATATTTTATCTATTACATATTGAGATAGCAGAGATGGTGAAGCTATTGACTGGCAATCTGGAGTCCCAGGTTCGATTCTCTCACGAGAAAATTTTATTTAAAAAAAATTTTACCATAAAAAAAATTTTTTTATTGAATTTATTTTTTGAAAATCTATTTTTATACTCATTATTTTTGTCTATGCTTTTCTACACTAGGATGTTATTTCATAATAAGGAAGAAACTGGCCTCGAACAAGAATAAATATATACATTTTTCTATATTTATAACATTTCGTATGTGCTCTTAAAATTATGTTTAAATTTTTGTAAAAGCCATTAATTCCTCTTTAATATTAAAGTAAATTTCCGAAACTTTATCATTGGCACTCACTCATAGTGCGTCAAGAAGAAAAAAAAGACAAATTATTAATCATCAATCATAAGCAAGCAGCAATCAAAAATGAGATCAATTTACAAATATTTTATATGCAAAAATATTTGATAAAATATTTTTATGCTGAAATGATTTAAAATTTAGAGACATGTTTTAACATTGATTTTACAAAAAAATACTTCAACTCTAGAATAGTTAAAATATAAAATAGCAGCATTTTTGTTAAGTTTGTTTCCTAAGTCTTTTGATTTAGAGCAGCCTAACTTAAGGAGGGTACCTACTATAGTTAGATTTTTTATATTTTATTTGGATAGAGCATACTCTTCACTATGCTTTCCAATTTTAACATAAAATTCTAAGAAATTAATTAAAAAAGAGTAATAATAATAATAACAACGGATAAAAATAGCATTGTTAGATTTCGTTGATATTAGTCTAAGTTTAGTTGTTAACATATTCGATTTGCTTTCAACTGTAACATAAGTAGACAATTATCAGTTATTAACCCATTCAAGGAGAATGACACTGATGATGGCTTTGTAGCGAAAGCCAAAAATACTTATTATGTCTTGTTGGCCTCATCGAATTCTTTCAAAATTTATTATTATTTGTAATTTACTTGTAAAAATTGTATCATCTTTCTTTAATTTGAAAAATAATTTAAAAACAGAAAGTTAAATAATTTATGATCTATAGTCAATCTAAGGAACATTCATTTAATTTAAAATTTTTTCACAATAGGGTTATTTGTTTATCATTGCACCAGCTGTCCCTTTTACAATTTTTCGAAGTTAATAGTAAAAAGGAAAACACAAATACAATCTTTTGAGTGCTTACGTTTAACCAATTTTCGAGTACGGGAACGCTTTCTGGTAAAAATGGTTACCGCAGTAACGTAAAGGATCAGACCTTTTACGTGATAATTCAGCAGAAAAACTAAAAGACAAATTTCTTTTATTAACGGCCTGATACTGATAAAGATCTCTTTAAAATGTTGTTTATAAAATACTCAGATGCAGAAAATGTTTTAAAAATATCTGTAAGGCGCAAAAAGGTAAAGGTTTTTGAAACTCTTTAAATATTACAATTAAGAATGGCTAATAACCATAAAAGAAAATTTCATTTTTAACACATTTTCTAAGTTCTAAACTAAATTATATATTTTAGGGATAATTTGATATCTCGGTGATTTCAATTTTCAAAAATTTTAGTTTTTTTCAATATTTGAAATTTTTGAAAATCCGTTTCTGATATGGAGTATGTTGTTTTACCCATTTTTTGCCAAGCATGGATTCCGTGCGAATTTTCGGACAAAACTTGGTAGAATGATTGGTCGGTTTCGCAGTAAGCATTTTTTGTATTTTTTATATATTGGTATTTTTTAAACTTGAAGCTTTCTACGCTCTTAAAGCGTTAGTATTTGATAAAAAAAATTAGTTTTTATATTTTCATTATGTAAACATCTGTGAAAAAATTGCAAAAAATCTGAATAATTTCCTTCGCAATATTTTTAGTAATTTTTTTTTCTCTAGTTGCACAAATTTGTATGCTTCTTTCCTAGGTGATAAAATATCCAAATTTTGATATTTAAAAAACGGATTCATTTTCTGCATACCTACAATTTTACAAATATGGAAACCCCTTGATTCGATCAATGAATTTATTTCTTAAAGTATGTACAGAACGAAGAATTTTTCTACCCTTATATATTTTTTTATATGTTCTTATCGAAATCAGCATATTCCTTTTATTACTCTCATCTTCCATAAATTTTTAAATATTTTTGGAAAAAAAGTGCTTTGAAGAAAAGTTGAAAATAGTTTTTGTAAAATCATATGGCCTTGATAAATATGAGTGTTATAAGTTTGTGCTGATGTTTGTAACACCAAAAAATATTGGTCCTAGACCCACCTCATAGTATACCGATCGGCTCAGAATTTTTTTTATTTCGATTTAACGATGTCCGTCTGTCTGTCTGTCTGTCTGTCTGTCTGTCTGTCTGTCTGTCTGTCTGTGTGTCTGTCTGTCTGTCTGTCCATGCAATCTTGTGCGAACTCCACAGGTCGCAAATATTAAGATATTTTTATGAAACTTGGTACACCGACTTATGTCGGTGCAAGAACGAAGCCTATTGATTTTGGTGAACATCGGTACATGTTTAGACCTAGTGCCCATATTTGGTTCGCTGACTCACATTATAGAAAATTTTGACACAAGTCCCATTTTAACCCATTCGAATTTGGGATCCAAATATTAGACTGGTGTAGGGTATTGTATAGTCGGCATGCCCGACTTTAACCTTTTTGCTCGTTTAAATTGCATTTTTATCACATGCTTTTTACTGCGTTGTTTATCACCTTTCTATCAAAAAGTATGGGCTGTAAAAAGCAGACGCAAAAGGGTTCGTTCCATGGCCAAAAATCAAAAAAAAATTTTAATCAAGATTAGAGATACATTTCTTGAAAGATAATAAAGTTACACAAATAAGTGAGAAAAAAAATATTTGGTGTGACTCCTTTTGCCGCCACGAGAGGGCGCTAAACTCAGAGAACTTTATACAAAAATGACTGAAGTGGAAAATGGAAATTCAGGAAAATAATTCTCAAAAATACATTTTTTTAAAAACGGGTTCGAAGATTTTTTTTATTATTTCAATATATTTAATCAAAATATAGATTTTAGTATATCTTTGCAAAATAATTATTTTTTATTTCTCCTAAAAAGACATTTTTTTTTTTTGTTGAAAATCCAAAAATTACTTAAGTTTGATGGAGTATAAAAAAAAATTATATAAAATTAGATATTTCTTTTTCTTTCTTTTTTGTAAGTTTATACTGTTATATAATAGATCATTAAAAAGTTAATTACTATTTTTTACTACAAATTAAAAAAAAATGTGTATTCCAAAATTCCTAAATTTATGATTTTTACTCAAATTTCACTCATTTAAGAGTGTTTAGTATTCAAACCATGTGAACCTTCCATTTTAGGTATAGGAGTGTTGATCCGACTTATGTAAAACACTACGAGGAACATTTTTGTGGAACATTTTAACCCTTTAACTTTTCAATGAAAGGGAATTTTTGGCCCCTTTTTAAAAAGGGACAAAAAAACCTGTAAGTTGGAGAGTTAGAGGGTTAAAACGTTCCACAGAAATGTTCCTCGTAGTGTTTTACATAAGTTCGCTGAACACATCCTATACCTAAAATGGAAGATTCCCATGGTTTCTCCCTAAAATCCAGGTTTGTGGGACACTTGAGCACCAATTCTGAATAAGTACGAAATTAACCCTTAAACACATTTTAAGTTTTTACTTATTACTGGCACTGAAGTTAAATTTTCAATGCTGATATCTTCAAAGACTTGTAGCAGAATTTCATGACAAACCCTCTAACTCTTCAACTTAAGGGGACAAAAAAGTCTCTTTAATTGAAGAGTTAGAACGTTAGAATGTTCCACAGAAATATTCCTCGTAATGTTTTACATAAGTTCACTGAACATACCCTATGCCTAAAATGAAGGATTCACATGTTTTCTATTTAATTTTTTTTATTTTAGAAAAATCATTTTAAGCGTTTAAAACCCATTTTTGTAAAAGGCAGTTTTTTATTAATGAATCGATTTTACCCAAATTTGGCACAAATATGTCTTGACCTTGTATCAATTCACGTGTTAAATTTCATGGTAATCGGATAATTTTTGCAGGTTTTATAAAGATTTCAAAATGAAGCATATATGGCAGGACTAAGAGCATTGCTCCGATTTTGATAAAAATTAACACAAACGTTTCCAGTTTTATGTTTATCTCAATGGATACTTTTTGTAATTTTAAGTCCATTTATGTATCTAATATAATATTTTTTAATTTCAGGACCTATGGGAAGTGGCCGTGGCCGTGGCCCGAAATTTCCAAAAATTAAAATTTTTCTTAACTAAGGGGTTCTATGTCAGTGTACCAAATTTCAAAACTCTCTCACCACTTCTTCTATTTTTGTCCAGTCGTTATATGGGATCAAAGCACTGTGAGTCGGGTTGTAGATATAACATCATACATGGGACTAATTAATTAGGTGGACTAATTAATTGATGATTTCATTACCATTACATTGATATCAATTGTAATGAAATTATTTTCATTACCATTTTTTAATTAATGGTAATGATTCTAAAATTTAATTTCATTGATTAATGACAATGATTTTAAATTTCATTACCATTAATAATGAATAAATTAAAAAAAATAATTGCCATTGACAGAAAAACGTAAAAATGGAGTAAAACTCGCTGAAATCGAAGATGGAATATGCTCATTCAGGCTCATGCTCAATTGAAATTAAATATTACTTTCCCTTCCATTGTTATTTGTATCCAGGTAAGGTTTAACGGAATTAAATGGATCCTCCTTAAAAAATTATGTTTCATAACTTCTCTGGCCATACCAGTTGTTCGTTTTCATTTGTCTGAATTTTTTTATAAACAAATGGTTTTTAGTCAATTGTAATTAGTTTTTTTTTATACATTAGTGTAATTTCATTACCATTAGTAATGATTTTTCTAATGAAAAATATTTCATTACCATTAAATGGTAATGACATTTTTTTCATTTTCATTAGTATGAACTAATGGTAATGAAAATTCAATGGTACTGAAAAATTCCCATGTATGTATAACATAAAGAAAAATTGTTTTGTTATCATACACCCAAGAAATAGATTAACTGCTTACAACAGAGTTCTTCACCTATCGAATAGTTCAAGTGCATCAAATTAATTTTTCCGTTGCGGCTGCAGAATTATTCTTGATATAACTGAAATGCCACTGTAACATTCAAATTAGTCCTGTCTAGAGTTTATGTCCCGGGAATTCCCGGGACGGGATTCTCGGGAATCCCGCCCTTTTTTCGATCCCGCAATCTCGGGAATTTTGTGCGGGATTTCCCGGGATTTTTTTTGATTCTTTTAGAGAAGTTTTAGCTATTATATATTGCAATTTTGGAAGCTAAATAAATTTAAATTTGAAACATTGATTTGAAATTAATTTAAATAACATTTTTTGAAATTAAAAAATGCGATTTAAAATTTAATAAACTGAGTTAATATAAAAAAATTTTATTTAGGCCAAATTGTTTTTGGAAATCTGTTGAATTTGGTTAAGTTAAACCGAAAACAAATACTCGAACTTGAGAAAATTTTTTTTCTTTAAAATATGTATACAATACTTCAACATCCGTATCTCAGTTCCAAATATATCTAAAAAACTAGGCATTAAAAAATTGTGGTCTAATTCATAAACTTTTACAAAAGTCTTATTGCAGGATTTTAAGCTAATTTGTGAAAAACAGTATTCATATTTGCTTAATAACGAAAAAAATAATATAGGTTTATAGTCGATACTCACTAACTTTAAACCTTTTATAAAGTTTGGAGTGAGGAAGCCACCATTTAATTAGTAAATATTTAATTTTCAGGCATCAAATGATTTATTAAAGCCGTCCCATCCCTAGAATGTGTTGCTTCCAACAACGTGCATCCATCAAACTGAAAAAAGCTACAACAATTGCGTAGCCAATGACATTTTTCGAAAAAATTTCAAAAAAAATGTAAAAATAAAATTAAAAAGAAAAACAAAACAAAAGTGATGTACAGAATGTCAAAACATTATTCGAAATTCGATTACTTTTGTATGCTTCGAATAATATGTTCTAAAAAATTAATTTTTTACACGCATTTCCATTGATTTACTTTATAAATAAAAAAAATATTTTTAATGGCTTTTAAATTTATATTAGCACATCATTAGTTCTCTAATTTAAGAAAATATATTTTCACTTCCGATTACCGAGTCAATCGTTTACTAAATTTGTACATCACTTACGACTTATTTGGGAGAAGAGAGAAAATAAACAATAGTGTTGCCAGTATCAAATTGAAAAATTAATTTATAGTTAAAATACGATTATGAATCAAGATTTCTAACAACTCCTTATTAAGCGAAATATGTACTTTAACTATAGCAAGCTTCAAATACCAAATAATTTTTTTTTATGAATTAGCACATTAGTATTTAATATTTTCGTATTTTCAATTGAGTATTTTGAGGTTTTTTAACTTCAAATAATTTTATTTAAATTTGAACTGCTATTCCTTTATTTCAATTGTATTTTTTAAATATTATGCAGATGATTTTTCAAATTATTTTGGATTTCTTTATATGTTAATTTAAAATGCAATTATGCAAATTAAATAATTTATTTTTAAATAGTTGTGGCATAAAAAATTTCTATTCAAAAGATACCAGTTACAGTTAAAAAACTATTTAATGAATGTTTTTCATTCAATTTGAGATCAAATATTATCACATTTTCCTTTAAATTAAGATTCAAATTAAAAGAGAGATGATAACATTTTTACAAGCAAATTACATTGAATAAAATTTTAAAAAATTCGATGATGCCAGCAGGATAGAATACGTATTTTTGGGTCCTGCTACAAATATTCTATACCTTTATGGGTTAATAATTGATGATATATTTATATTGAATTCAACGAAATTCTAACAATGTTATTTTTATCCAGCTGCTTCCTATGAAATTCAACTCTGATCGACAATTTATGAAGCTCGGATTTATGCGACAAAGAGCCTTTAATTTTAAATGCATGTTCTAATTATTTTTTAACCTACAACATAAATCCATGTTGATAGTAAACAATTAGGCATACTTATTAAATTATATTTTTCACTATATCTAGTGTATTAAAATGAATAAATTATTATTTAATAATATTCTAGTATCGATTTTTATAAAAATATTTAAGAGAATTTGCCTAATAATTTGTGTGAAGAATACTCTTAAACTTTTTTATAAAGTAATTCTATACGAATATTTCTGAAAATCTGCATAGAAACAAATTTTTGGATTTCATATTTAAGAAATACTTAAGCAAAAAGCCTATCTTAGTTCTGACTATAAAACTGGTCCGACACAAGTTTACACTAGGGATGCCAAACGGGAAATCCCGAATCCCGAAATCCCGGGATTTTCGGGATTGGCAAAATCCCGAATCCCGGGATTATTTCTCAAAAATCCCGGGATTTTCTTATTTTTTAATATTAATATAAACGCAAATAAACAAAGTTAGCAATTTTAGATTACCTACGTTTTTTCTTGAATTTTCTCATATTGACAAGAAATTGATGCCAAGATATTGGTAAAATTATAAATTAAGTAGATTATTCGAGTAAACTATGCAAAGACTTTACAGAATTATTTGAAATTTTGGTAAACAATATTAAGTTTTTGAGTAATACATGCGAAAAATCAAGTTTGTTATTTTATCGATTTATTCTTCCAAGCGAAATTCGATTTCTGATAGTGGGACTGTAGGTTTGAATTCTTCCATGAAAACATTTGATAACGATAACCAAATAAGTTTGTTGCTGTAATTACACGATTTAGTGGGCAAGGTTATCGCAACGAATCTGTTTTAAAATCTGCTTACAAAATACTGGGCGCAAGTGTATTAAGTACACTACATGCCTTTATGTATTATCCCAGCCAGAAAAATACAAACGGGAAAGCGATGGCAAGGTATTTTAACATGTTGTACAAGTACTGACAAAAATTGCTTTCCCATTTCCAATATGATAACGTCAATAGACAAAAGGACCGGCAGTTCAAAAAGCGCTGGAAAAGTACTGGAGAAACAAAATTTTTAACTTTGGCAAAACGCTGCCAAAACCAATAAATAGGTGGTTTGGAATTAAATTTCCAAAATAAAATTTAAAAAAACTTCATATGTATCTTTTTTTTTGCCCTGCCGTGATGTTTTGTAAAACAAATACTGGCAAAACGATGTTTGCAAACGCTGGCAAAGCGTCCCAAATGAGTGTTCTGCCAGTAATTTATTTTTAACATCGCGGTTACCCAGTTGTATGCAAGTACTTGATTTTTCGTACTACTGTCAATTTCTCACTGAGATGTTTCAATATTCATAAAATGTACCACATTATTAATTAACAACTATTAAATAATTAAAAAATCCCGAAATCCCGTAAAATCCCGGGATCCCGAAAAATTCCGTAGTCCCGAAAATCCCGGGATCCCGAAATCGGGATCCCGGGATTTCATACAAAATCCCGAATCCCGGGATTTTTAAATATCAATCCCGATTGGCATCCCTAGTTTACACCCATTAACAATTCCAACATATCCTGAAATAAGGGAAGAAATTAAAATACCTGTGTCTTTCACTTTTTCTACATCAATTTGTTTTACCGTTCCAACCGCGAATTAATATTTAGTTAATATATTTCATTTTAAAATTAAGACGGCCTTCCATATAAATATATTATTAAATATATTATTAACTAAATATATGTAAATTTATTATCTAAATAATAATTCGCGATTTAAACTGTTAAACGAATTGATATAGAAAAAGTGGAAGTCATGCATATTTTACATTTAGCCCTCCTTTCAGAATATATTAAGTACATTTTATCATGGGTACAACCAAAAGATGAATTTTTTCGGACGGTGTTTTAATAGAAATCGAATTTTTCAAGTACAACATATGTCGGATTAATTTATTTTCTAACGAGCGGGAATTCCTGGGATCCCGGGAAATTCAGAAAAAAATCCCGCTGTCCCGGGAAAAGAAAAACCCTAGTCCTGTCTCAATTGGTTTTCTGTTGTCACAACTGAAAAATTCGGCTAACACAACCGAACAATTCAATTGGCTACAAATGTAGTTATCAGTACCAAATCTATTTTCTAAGTGTACGATTCGAGGAAGTTATTACTTGTAGTTGCTTCCTATTATTTTGATGGCACCCCAAAAACATAAAGCACGTCAATCTACAACCACATGTGAGGTAAAGTCGCCAAAGTGGG
Organism: Leucophora obtusa; assembly: GCA_949987735.1. Taxonomy (NCBI): domain Eukaryota; kingdom Metazoa; phylum Arthropoda; class Insecta; order Diptera; family Anthomyiidae; genus Leucophora; species Leucophora obtusa. Next base: position 301,690,213 of record OX465295.1, on the reverse strand, counting down.
TCTCAATTAAAGGCAATTGAAAAATGCACAAAATATATTTTTTCCAAATTTTTATCTCTCTTAACTCAAAATATTTTTAAAAATTTATTTTTTTCTTCCAAAAATAAATACTTTTATTAACAAATTATTAACAAATCTTAAATACAACTCAAGCAATTAACAAATCTTGAATGCAGGAGTTCCCTAAGGGTATAACTAAACAAATTAATTTTTTATCAAAATTTGTTAAGAATGATATTTTATTTGATTCTTTTAATAATATTCCAGCCAGCAAACAAGCCTGAAAAATTAATCAAATCAAAAACAGCTCAAAAATTATTATTAAAAGTTAAAATCTTTTTATTATAGTCTTGTAGTATTCAGGGGTATGGCATCACCAAAAAAATAAGTTATAAAAACATCGTTATCACTAGATGGCACTTTGTTCAAAAAATTGACAATTGTCTTTTTTTATTTAAATTTAGATAATAACAAACAGGAAAGTAAATAAAACAAAGGATATATCAAATTTTATTATTTAAATTTATTCCCTGCTTGTGTTTTCCTTATTTTGAGTTTTTAAATATAGGCTCAGCTGATACTAAACTGATACTAAATAATAATACTAAAGTTAAGCGCCCTCTGCCGCTGAGTAGTGTACATTTTGATTTCCTATCTCTATAATTAATAGTCTCTTTATTTCTTTTATTAAAAAACTACTTAAAGAAAAAAAGATTTAAAAAATTTATAAAAGCTCAAAAATTAATCTTTTTCTATTGGAAAATATTTAAATCTATTTACATTTCTGAACAATCTTTTGAATTCAATAATTTTCTTAAAATTTTGTTCTCATCCAAAAATATAAGCAATTTTTAGAAAAAAAGAAAATTATAAAAATTTCAAAAATTATGTTTTATTTGAGTAATTTTTGACTTATAGAATAAGAACTCTCAAAAAAGTATCGAAATTTTGCTGACAGCGATAATTTTTTTTTAATGTCTGGATTAGGTATGTTATTTCACTACAAGTATGTAATCTCCAATATATTGCTGGTATTTTGATTTTTGTTTTCCAAAAAAATAATATTTAAAACTGCACCTACAACTAAATCATATGAAACACTTTTAAAATTTCCCCCTTTTCTGGGTATATAACATAAAACAAAACCAAATGACCTTCAGTACCAGTTAATGTTAAGTAGAAAAAAAAAACAAAATTTAAAAAACAATGCATAAAATTCTTTTCTCACGATTGTTAAATTTAACACTTTTATACATAACGACAGACAGGCAAACCGACTTACACACTATCAAAATAAAAACATAAGCAATGACCAAAATAAAAAATCATGACAATAAAACAGCTTCTTACAAACACAAAAAACACAGTTTAAATATAAACGAGTAAAAAATTGATAAAAAAAAACAACAAAAAAAAACTGCACAAAAAATTAAATTAAGGCATGCAATTTTAACAACAATTTAAATAATAATATTAAAAATAAAAAAACAGTAGTTGATTGCGCTACTGTTGGTCATTTATCACAAGAAATTAAAAATTACAAAAAAAAACTAAAATAAAATGACAAAATTTAGCCAACAGCTTAAAGCAATTTTTGGTTGTCATATTTTAAATGAAAAAAAAAAAAAAACACTTAATGCTATTAAAATTAACAAAGTATTTATATAGCGGTTAACTTAAAGATATAAAAATTTCTTAAAATCTTTTTCAACCAAAAAACAAAAACCCTAAAAAAATGTTAAAGAAGTTTTTTTATAACTTTGTAAATTTTATATCACATTTTATAACCACTAAATTGAATTTTTACTACATTCTTAAAAAAAAGAAGAAAAAAACTTCCTAAACTCATAAATTTAAATGAATATACGCAACACCTGACTGCCAGCAACTTTTGCCAAAATGTAAAAAAAAACTTTAAAATACATTAAAAAGCGAAATTGAAAACCTCGAGGATGTTGTTGTGAAATCTTTGCACGCATATCTGTTAATGTCCCACTAACAGCCAAAGAAAAAAAAAAAAAACAAACTGAAATAAAAACTGACCTAAAATTATATATTTAATGTGATGTGTAACACTGTTTGTAATTTTTATGCATTTTGAAGGAAAAAGAGTAAGAAAAAGTGTAAAAACAGTAGCATTGCCTTTATTCAAGTTTGTCGCTTAAGTCTTTTGATTTTGTTTTTATTACCAACCACAACGTAACACTTCTTTATGATAGTGCGTGTTTAAATAAAGGATTTTTTTGTGTTGTAGAATTTTGGTATTTGTTTTTTCGGTATTACCAAATATTATATAAACAAACAATTTCAACATATCCCAGGAAAATTTTCTATTCCAAAGAATCGGTTGCACAATAGCTGCTTTTCCTCTACAACCCCTTCTACTGTCAATTCTAACACCGATTATTTTTGTTTGAAATTGACCCAAAAGCAACCACTTATATAGCTCCAAAGTGGAACCGGTTGCCCTAGATTCAGTTTTAGAACTAGTTCTAGAACTGATTCTACTTCAGTCACATCTTCCATATGTGATTCCAGGAACTGGTTCCGGAACCAGTTCCATGGAATCGGTTACAGTTAAACCATTTGAAGAATAGGTGTGTTTGGCCACCGATTGTAAAAAATTTTCCTGGGATACTATTCTTAAATATCGTTGAGCATATAAAAGACTTCATTATAATATACGAACATTTGTCATTGATGAATTTAATGGTGAATTTTTTACTGTTATGGATTTTTTAATTAACTTATTTCCTAGAACATTAATTACAGGTCATCTGGTGTAGAGTGTTATTAACCCCTAAGAGAACCTTAAAGTCTGACTAACAGATTTATCAATTTGAAGCTTAATTTTTAATGGTACGGGCATATTTCTTGTTACAAGAGAAACTTATTAAATTTTATAATTTCGTGGTTTTCTGTACTAAAATATACATAAAACAATGTCGCCTGCATTATACGGGCTTGGCAAACCAAGCCAACACAGAAAAAAAAGTAGGCACCAGAAATTGAATTTGTAAAAAGGAATATTTTTTTTTTTTAATTTAAATTTTATTTCCAACAATTTCTTTTTTGAAATGTTTTTAAATTCTTATTTTTCATATAAAAATTTAAAAAAACAAAAATTCAGAGTTACAAAAAAATACCCAAATATTTTTTTGGATTTACAAATTCCATTGTTAGTGCCTTTTTAAAAAGTTTTTTTTTTTTATTAAGAAAAACGGTACGAGAAGGATTTTTAAAAACACTGTAAAAGAAACTCAAATTGTTTTCAAAATAACAAGGTTCTGACAACTGATTCTGGCAAAGGATCCCAAAAAAAAAAAAAAATAAAACCTGTATCGGTGCACAGGGAAGCCTTTTTCCTTTTTCGTTTCAAAAATCATAACATTTGAAGTAATGAAGATGTATTTAAAATTTAAAAAGGAAGTAAAAGTCACCTCCTTAGGCTTCAAAATGCCTGCTCCTAAAATGAGCTAAGCGTACATGGGTCTTCAAGTTCTTCTGGCAAAGTTCATTATTATTATGAGTAAAAATAATACATACTTAATTCTAATAACCCAGCAAACAAGGACAAGGAGACATTAATGACTCAGAAATGAGCTCCGAATACATAAACATTTTTCAACTTTTCCTATGAAAGTGATCCGTCCAAAAGAGCCCTCTGTGTACTAAGAAATTACTCAAAAAAAAAGAACGTATAAATCAAAATTTTCCTCAAAAATTTAAAGAATTTTGTAAACTTCTTTGAGTACGACAAATTAATTTTAAGACAGCTTTTTAGATTGTAGAGACAACTTTTTAGATTGTTTTCTGAGGGTTCATATTTTTTACCAAAAAAGAAGAGAGTTTTCAAAAAAACAATAATCATTTCTGTGAGCCATTTAAGAATCTTATTTGTGTGCACTTTGAAATTGCTGGCTGAAAAATTAAATAAATAAATAAATTTTTTGGTTGTATCAGAGATATACATTTTTTAAAAATTTTTAATATTAAAATCTTAATGCTTTACATATTAAGTAATTTAGTCATTATTATACCCTACAATACTACGTGTACAAGATATAATTATACCCTACACCACTATCTGGGCAGGGAATAAAAAGTTTGCGCTGATCATTGTAACAAAAAAAATATTGGATCTAGACTTAATTCTTAATTCGATTTAACAATGTCTGTCTGTCCGTCCGTCTGTGTATCTGTCCATTAGAGCAAAAGTGTTATTTTTCCAGCTCCCTGCTCATTTTCGGATAGATTGAGAATAAAAGATAAGACCTGTGCAAAAATTGCGTTTCTGCGATGTAAACCGGCCAGGCCGTTTACATTTATGTCCTCAAAATTACCCTAAAAAAGGTTTATGGATTCATCAATCTATAACTCTTAAACTAGAAGATTCTGGTAATTAAGTTACATAGCTGTTATTGACGCAATCAAAAGGTAAACATTTTCTTTATACAACCTTTTAACTCCCTCATGACTGTTAGTGGTGTTGTAAGCGGTAAACATCAAAATTTGTGTCAAAACTAAATTTTGAACGTCTTTCCTTTGGATATCTGTAAATACGTATAAGGAGTGTAATCTTTCAAATCTGGAAATTTTAAAGTAGGCTATGCTCCAAATCATTAAAACTAAAATGAAAAACTTTATAGGAAAATATTCAGTAACTTCATAAAATTGTGTCAACATAACATTTTGATTCCTTTGAGAGATACTTTTTCAGCAATTATGAATCAATTGGAACGACGAAAAAAAATTATCGACAAACGGAATGAATATCCATACCGAGCGGTACATTTTATTTCAAAAGATTTGAAAATGGCAAGAAGTACGGTAGATCCAGTCCTGAAACGTTATTTTGAAACATCTATCGGCATTGAAAAGTTGGGTTTGAAGTATCTCGTTTGGCATGGAATTTGCCAATGCGCGCGAAAAGACATCTTCATATATAACAACAGGTACAATTAATGGAGATGTGTACAGGGAAGAGCGCCTAAAAATAAGATTAATACCTTTTCTAAAAAAACACGGTAGATGTACTCAATTCTGGCCTGATTTGGCTCAGCTCACTATGCTTCAAATACCTTAAACCTGCTCAGAGCTAATAATATTAAATTTGTTGAAAAAGACATGAACACACCAAATGTTCCACAATGTCGACCCATTCAAAGGTATTGGACTCTAATAAAAGCGAAGTTAAAGAAGACCAAACAGACTGCTAATTATATAAAAGATTTTGAAAAAAAGTGGAAAGTTGTATCCAAAGCAATAACAAACAGCACTGTCAAAAACTTAATGGAAGGCATTCGGAAAAAAGCTAAGATCGGAGTGGACCATAAAATGAAATGGATAATTTTTTATTCTTATATACTTTTAATACTCTTGTTTATCAGACAAAATAATAAAAATAAAAATAACTATTTATTTAATTGTTGTTTTTTTTCTTACAAAATTTCCAGATTTCCACATAGTGTTTTATATGAAATCGAAGATTCACATGGTTTCCTCCTAAAATCCAGGTTTGTGCGAATTTGAGCCCCAATTCTGTATAAGTACGAAATTAACCCGTAAATTCATTTTAAGTTTTGACTTATTTCTGGCATTGAACTTAAATTTTCAACTTTGATGTCTTCAGAGACGTACAGAAGAATTTCATGGCAAATATTATTTAACCCTCTAACTCATCAATTAAAGGGAGTTTTTGCTTTTAAAGGGCCCCGTATGTTGAAGGGTTAGAGGGTTTGAATGCTCCCCAAAAATATTTGCCATGAAATTCTACTAGAAATCTCTGAAGATATCAAAGTTTAAAATTGAGGTTCAATGCCAGAAATAAGTCAGAACTTAAAATGTGTCTAAGAGTTAACTTCGTGCTTATTCAGATTGGTGCTCAAAGAGCACGCATATGTGCAAAAGTGATATTTTTCAACTCCCCACGCACTTTCTGGTAGATTGGGCGTAAAAAATAGTAACCCCGCGAATATTGATCCTCTAGGATTAAAACGAGCCAGTCACCCGCGGCTTTTAGCCCTGAAAATGGACTAAAATTAGTTCAAAGTTTATTTGCGCATAACTCTTAAAGTAAAGGTGTCATGGTGATTTATGTGGTTAAAAACAAATTTTGACTTTAACCACTTAAATCATCATAACGCGTCATTGATATATCAAAAGTGGGTATGAGAAAAATTCTAGCCACTTCATTCCTGTAGTTATGCCCATATAGTATTTTTCTGTAAAACCTTTACTTTAAGAGTTATAGTGCAAAGAAGCTTTGAATTAGTTTTAGTCCATTTTTAGGGCTAAAAGCCGCGGGTGACTGGCCTTTTTTAATCCGAGGGGACCAATTTTTGATGGGATATTGTTTTTACGCCCAATCTACTGGAAAATGGGTGGGGAGGTGAAAAAAATAACACTTTTGCAAATTCCATATACTTTAGCTCTAGTAGTTTGGGCAGGCCGTCAAAGTGGAAATTTTTTCTTTTTTTGCCCTTTCGGGTTGGAATTTTCAGAAATACTGACTTGGCGGACGTCTACTCTGGGGAAGGATCCAATATACCTTATTTCAGCTTCCTAGTTCCAATTTGGACAGGCCGTTAAATGATCACTTTCCCTTTTTGAGTCCCCATTTTATAAAGTCCCAGTCCAAAATTCCAAAAAGCACCTTCTTAATAAATTAGCTCATACCACAGGGACATACAATTTATATTTCAGGTTTTTAGCCAAAGGGCCATCAAGGGCGACTTTTCTTCTTTTTAACCTGTAGAAATTTCCAAAAATGCCGTGTTCGCGGGTGTCTACGATAGAGGCGCAACCTTCATGCGAAATTTTAACTTCGTTCCATCGGCGGTTCGGGCAGGCCGCTATTGGGGTATCTTTCACTTTCCGGCAACCATTTTTACCATGTTCCTGTTCCAATATCGAAAAAGTAACTTGTCGTGAGTTAGCCCTACTCCATGGAATACATACACACAAAAAAATAATTCATATATGTAATGAATTTTTTCATACACTGTATGAATTGAACATGTATTTTTTTTCCCAAAAAATTGAATTCGTTCATACATAGTATGAACCTCAACATGACTTCTTTTTAAAATATGCTTCTTAAAATTCATAAATTGAAATGTAGGAAATGCATTTCAGTTAATGTACGAGATTTTTCTAGCGATTTGAATGAAGAAATTAATTTTGGGGTTGAACATAATAAAATAGGACTTTAATATAAGCAAGAACATTAATTTACATTAAATAATCGAAATCTACATGGCACTGAAATTAATATTGTTACAATAAGTGCATCATTTGTATCTGCAGCATTCAGTTGAGTATTTGGGTAGCTAATATATTTGTGCTCTTTGGGACTAGAAGGGATTTTGCTTCAAAATTTATATTTTTACGAAGTAAATAAATACGGACATAGGGCATTCTCCGTTATATTAGTATGATGACTGATAGCGGGAATGCAGGTGCGATCTGAAAAACACATAATAACGATTTTAAGTTTGGCTTTTATATTTTTGATTGTCAACTTACCTTCACTGTTTTAATTTCTAACCCGTCTTCTTGATTGATCTTGTTTAGTATCCAAGAAGCAGATATTTCGTATAATTAATTTCCATTTTTATTTTATCTTGCATATTTGTTTGTTTTTATATTTATTCTGTGACAAATTTATTTTATTTTTCTATTTTCAAAGCAACTTGATTCTTTATATTTTTTAAATTTGCACGAAAATTAAAATATTCCTAAATTGTAGGAATTTTTTCATACATATTATGAAAAAATATCAATAAAATCAATTCATATCGGTTATGAACAAAATTGGTTCTGTGTATGTAGGTATTTCAAATTTTAAGTTTCTAGCCAAAAAGTTTTGGGCAGGCCTTCAAGGGGAAGACTTTTTCCCTTATCGCGCCTCACGATAGGATTTATAAAAATCCCATCTTAGCGGATATCTACACAGGAGGAGGAACTTGCATTTCGAATTTCAGCTACCTTGTTCCAGCAGTTTGGGTAGACCGTCAAGGGGGAGACATTCCAAAGATATTGACAAAGTACTTTTTTGGGAAAAGGTACTTTTTTGAGAAGGTACTTCGTCTTTGGAAAATGCATTTTTTTTGGGAAAAATGTACTTTTTTTTGGAAAAATGTACTTTTTTGGAAAAGGTGACTTTTTGGAAATAGTACTTTTGTTTTTTGAAAATGGTACTTTTATGGAGAATGGTACTTTTTTGTAAAAAGATACTTTTTTGGAGAAAGGTACTTTTTTTGGAAAAAGGTACTTTTTTGGAAAAAGGTACTTTTTTTGGAAAATGGTACTTTTTTGGAAAATGGTACTTTTTTGGAAAATGGTACTTTTTAAAAAAGGTCCTTTTTTTGTCCCCTTTTTGCCCTTCCCGGTAAGAATTTCCAAAAATTCCGTCGTAGCGGTCGTCTATGCTGGAGGAGGAATCTACGTACCGAATTTTAGCTTTCAAGTTCCAGAAGTTTGGCCAGGCCGTGAAGGGGGAGACTTCTCCCCTTTTCGCCCTTCCCTGTAGGAATTTCCAAATATCCTGCCTTAGTGGATGTCTACCGACAAGGGGGAGACTTTCACCCTTTTTGCCCGTTCCGGTAGGAATTTCCAAAAATCCCGTCTTAGCGAACGTCTACACCGTAGGAGGAACCTACACACCCAATTTTAACTTCCTAGCCCCAGCGGTTTGGGCTGGGCGATGTTGAGTCATTGAATCAGTCAGTCAGTCACATTATTCTTTTATATATACCTAGTAAAAAATTACCCTTTACCTTAACAAGGCATTGCCATATAACCGCTTACAAATCTCATTTCCAAATTTCTTTACTGCATTACCAAATAAATTCTAACAAGATCGTAAAAAAGCAAGAGGTATTGTAATCAATTCTAAAAATCAAAACAAACAAGGCATGAAAGTCATTCAAATATAATTATTTACTAACAAATGTTTTCAAAAATTAATAGTTTACTTTTTAAATTATTTTATCTTAGAAAGTAACCGTTTACATTTTGGTAGTAAAACAACAAATTAAGAAGTAGTTCCACATTTTGAAAACAGAAGGCTCAGGGGAAGAGTATCCGCCTGACACGCAGAAAGACAGGGATCAAATCCCAGCGAAACACATGTGTAAGTTTTTTTTTATTTATTTTAAAATTTAATTCGTAAATTCTATTTTGAGAATATCTATTTTTAGAAACTCGCTTAATCTTTTTATTATTAGAACACCTTCTTTTACTAAAAATCAAAGGTGTTCTGTAAGAAAAATAGTAACTAGCTACCATTGCGATTCCAAAGAATCGATTGCATTTAGTCTCACGCCTTGTTGAAAGAAACAATTGGGAAGGCGTTCTACCAAAAATACCTGATTCCCAACTCGATTCTCTATTTTGAAAATTTTTTGCTGGGTAGAGATAATTAATAATAATTCTAATTTAATAATAATTTATTATAAGATTTTCATAGTCTGTAAGGGATATTTGTTCTATAGACCTTAAATAAATAAATAAATATAGGCTCAAGGCCCAAACATGTTTATGTTGGCTAAAATTGGTCCATGTTTGGACCTACCCAGGTAGAAAAATACAAAGGGGCCAGCACTGGCAAAGCACCGAAATGGGTGGTATGAGTGCTTGTTAACAGCGCTTTCCCAACGCACAAATGATAACACCGTTCCACGGTGGTGCCAATGCTTTACCAAGCCCTGGGAAAGCACCCATAAACATAAAAATCAAATGCTTTGCCAACGCTCAAATAAAAAATTTCAAGTGATTTCCTGACACCCAAATGATAACACCGATCTATTTAATGCTTTGCAAAGTATTGAGATAGCACCAAGAAACATTTTAAGAATTTTAAATTACTCTAAAAATAGACGATTCTTGGAGTTATTGTATTGTGGAGTCAAAAATTATTTAAATATTCACTCTTTTGGAGTTTCTTTTTCAAAAACAAAATAATGTTATAGGAAAACATGTGCTGGGAATTCACCCTTTTAAAGCGTTGGGAAGGCGTCCAAATTTAGTGATTTGCCAGTACTTCTTTTTGTAAGACCGCGGTCTACTTGCGCTTTGCCAGTGCTTCTTTTTTGTTACCACACATAATTTCCACCTGGGTAGTATTCATATAAAGGTCCCCACAAAACTAGATTTTTCGTGCGCTACAGGTATCAAATACGAAGATATTTTAATAAAATTTGGTGCACTCATTTACATGAGCCCATGAACATATCCTATGGTCCATGCTTAGACCTGGTGGCCGTATTAAGGTCCAGCAAAACTGGGCATATTTGCAAGCTAAAGGTCTCAAATATAAAGATATTTTGATGAGATATGGTACACTGCATTATATCGATCCAAGGACAAAGCACTTAGATTTTAATTAAAAGTGATCTGTATAAAATTGGCTTGTTCGCAAATACGTAGATATTCTTTCTTCAATTGGGTACACTCAAAAACAAAAGTCAGTAAAGTCAGCAAAAAATGTTGCTGTGTCATCAAATTTTTAGTCAGGAGCGTGCTTACAAAAATGTTGGTAATTTCAGCAAAAGGTTTGCTGAAAATCAGCATGCTGATTTTTACCAAAAAAATAGTAATCTTCAGCAAAAGTTTTGCTAACACTTAGTCCATTGCAAATGCAAAAAATCCTTGCTAAAATCACTAAACTTTTTGCTGAATATTAGTAGATTGAAAAAAACTCAAAAAATTTGTAGAGAAATTTTACTTTAGTTAATTTATTTGCTGAAAATTTAAATATAGAAATTGTGTAGAGTTGTTTTCCTTTTTCATCATTTCCGTTGTATGTACTACATCCAGACAAGCTGCGACATCTACATTTGTTTATCTGGTTGTCGTCCACGCTATAATTGCGGTTATCAGCACAATTTTTGTAGCAAAATAAATTAGTAAAACATTAGTTCAAAATTAGTTTAGTGCTAAAAAAATATAACTAAAACTTTTTCTGAAAACGGAATTTCAGCAAAAAAAATTGCTTAAAACTAGTAAACTTGATATACAAGACGTTTTACTAATTTTTCTACTAACTTATTATTTTGAGTGTACCTTATTTTAAATGGGGCTACGATAAAGCCTATTGATATTTTTTAGAACCGGTCTCTGTTTAGACGTAGTACTCGTAAAAAGGTCCCCCCAAGAAATGGTAATGATCACAAAATACATTTTGCAAATATGAATATATTTTTATGAAATTTGGTGCACCCGACTTATAATGGCCCAATGACAAAACATAATGATTTTGATTAAAATCGGTCCATGTTATGGCCTAGTGTCAATATAAAGGATTCCAAAAAATTCGCTTATTTTCACGCCAGAGGTCGTTTTAATGAAACTTGGTAATTTCTTCAAATTTCTGCAATAGAACTAATAAAAAGTGTTGGACTTGTTTAGGTACATCACAGTTTAAGTGCTAACATGGTATAGTTGTAAAATAGTATGATTTTTTAAGTTTAACCCACTGAAAATTGTCAAATTTATGACAAATGCTAATTTAGTACTTAGTATAGTACGAACTGTGAATTGCGTCATTACTGTTTGAATAAATTTTGTTTTGACAATAGTGCAAATCAATTCACTAATGGAAATACAATGATTCTAGCGACAAATATGTATGTTTTTTTTTTTTTTTTGTTGGGAACGTGAAAACATGTAGTGTCCACTCACAACATTTGTGCCGAAAATTGAGCAGAAGTTGCGAAACACTTTTTATATCAGTTTTAAGAAAAAGAAAAATGGAATTATGCTACTTCCAAAATATATCCTTTATATCACATTTTGCTATTTCCGTATAGAACACAAAAAAAACAAAATTGTGCTGGGAACCAATTTTCTTTCTAATTGATTTTTATGGTTGTGGTTTTAGGTTTTTGGCTAATTTTACTTGCGACTTTGAATATATTTTAAATATATTTATTACTTTTGGCATATATTTTTTACCACAAATTTTTTTTTTTTTTTTTGTATTAAGAAGGCGTTAAAATTCATTGTAACTTATATCTTGAACTTGTCATAATCTGTCTTGTTGCCTTATCAGCAAATAATTATGCACTAGTTAATAAAAAATACAAACGTGGTTGGAATTCTTTTTAAGTATAAAGATATTAAAATTTTATTGGAAAATTTCATTATTTTTTCTTTTTCTTAAATTGCATTTTAATAGCATTTAATTTATTCTTAATTATAGGTTTCATATCATCTACATCTAAAATTAAATGTTATAATAAGAACCAGTTTAAACTGTGTTATATAACAAGGTTGCATCATCTTTAAACTAAGGAAGAACGATATCGAAACACAAAACAAAAACAAGGTTAAATCCCTATAACTATAAAAAGGATGTTACTTCTTGTTATTATAATAAATTATGTTATAAATTACAATTGAAATATTATGCAATCAATCAAAATAATATTATATAAAACACAAAGGAAATTAAATAAAAATGCAACATGCAAAATTAAATTAATATCGACTTTAATTGCCATCAAAAAGTCATTCGCCCTTAAACAAGCAGAATATTTATAATGACCAAGACATAAACTGCTGAAAACAAAAGATTTAGACAACAAACTTGTTAAATATGAACAAAATATTTTTAAAGGTTTTTTTCTCGTTTTTTTTTAACGGTACGATGAAAATTACTTAATAATATTATGTGTGATTATTTTTAATAAATTTCATCATGCTAAAAATTTAACTTAAAAAAACATTAAATATATGCAAGAAAGGCCCTTAGGCTACATACCGCAATATATTCTCGCTTATAAATGGACTAAAACCGCATATAATGTAGTAAAATATTTATGCCAAAGGGCAGGCACACCAATCAACATATTACCGTATTTAAGTAAGTAAGGCAGCATTTTGTCAGTATAAAATTTGAATAATTTTTTCCTTAAAGGAAAATAAAAAAAATAAAAAAATCATAAATAAATTTATAATGTCTATACTACATACCAATAGGTATAAGAACTTTAAAATTTCGATATGTATGTTTTACAAAAAATGTTTATACAAAAAAACTGTTTATGAACAACTTAAATCAATTGCGGTCACATTTTACTAGTTGTTTATTATGACAACTAAAAAATAACGAAGTTGAAAAAAAGAGAGTTATACACGAACTAAAAATGATGTATTCTGAGAAATAAACCTCAATATATATTAGGGCGGATCAATTTAATAATCGCCCATGGCTCAGTGAAAATCGTATTCTAGGGATCAAAATAAGAAACTTTGCCGAAGGAACCATACCTCTCAAATGAATTCTATACTACCCCCCAACTGTTGACTTTTGTCCCGTAGGGTCAAGTTTTGAAAAATCCCACTTTGACCCATTTAGAGTGCCCCAATCGAGTCCAAATGTATGACCGACCCCCACTAACTTTGGAGGGCCGATCTACCCATGCCAGTGGCACACCCCCATACAAACATTTTAAAAAATCACCATTTTTGGCACTTTATTTTATTATTTTTTATTTATTTTATTTATTTTTATTATTTTATTTATTTTTTCTCTTTAGAAATTTATTTAGTCAGAACATATGTAAATGAAAAAATTAATTTAACTAAGTAATAGAAAAGATAATAAAAAAAATTACTGTTTGAAGTCTTTTTTGCTTTCAAGTCTGGGCAATTTCGCACGGCTCTCTAATGTCGTCACCATAACAGCCTCTACATTTTCCGGTATAACTCGTTTGGAAACGCTAGCTAGCAATTGAACGTGTCGTTCTGTTGCAGGTCGTAAAATAGGTTGTGTGGGTTTTTTAAGCCACCACAAGACACAGCTGCATGTCGTAAACTTACTTAAGCTAAATCGGTTACAGGTAGAATTGAGCATAAAATTATCATAAAGGATTTTCCAGAAGTAATAAAAGGCGCACTTGCTTAACAGAATTTGTAGTCAGATTAACGTTTAATTTACATGTAAGTACTTTATGGGCAGTTTTGACAACAAAATCGGTTACAGGTAGAATTGAAATTACCATTTCATTCTTATTACCTCGTCTCCTAGACCATATATAACGCAACAGTTTTTGTGAATGCATTAAGTCGTTGTGAAGAACTCAAAGTGTGAAGTGCTAATTTGAGATAAAAAAATATTTAAAAAAAAATCATTCCAAATCAAGGAGTTTACAATGAATCCACCATCCTAACACCGCAAGATGAAGCAATAACAACATCAACAACTATCGAAAACCCAATGAGTCATACACCCAGAAAACAGATTCAGTTCTGATAACCGCATTTGTAGCCAATCGCATGGTTCGGCTGTGGTAGCCGAATTTTTCAGTTGTGGCAACAGAAAACCAATTGAGACAGGACTAATTTGACTATGGCAACAGAATTTCAGTTGTATCAAGAATAATTCGTTAGCCACAACCGAAAAATTCATTTGAGGCAACTGAACCATTCGATTGGCAACAAATGGGGTTGTCAGCACCGAATCTGTTTTCTGGGTGTATACCCAGGCATGATGTTACTGTTTTTGGTGTGTCTACTGATTTGACTGATCTTAATTTACCAACCCATCTGGATATCTTGAGATATTATTTTTACTTGAGCGAACAAAAAAAGTTGTCCTATAAAGCATTCACTATTCAAGTACAAGATAAGTTGATTGGAATTTGGGAAAAACTTGGTATGGAAATAATGCTGAAAAAAAGTGTATGTAATAAATTGAATAGATTGCTTGACAAATATCAAGAGCAAATCAAGAGAAGAAACAAACCCCAACAATTTACAGAGTATGTAAAATCTCTGGAAACAATTTTTTTCATTGGAACATGTAAATGCGATTTGAAGGCAGCTCCATGTGCATGCGGTTTGGTTCCCGAACGCCTCAAAGAGTTTATGCACGATCAACATAATCAGAGAAGTCTAACAATGGATGGATTTGCGATGGAAATTGAAGAGCAAGGAGCAACGTCTATGTCATCAATGCCAACATACCAAGATCCCGATGATTCAACATACGCACCGCCACCGGTTCAAGAAGATTTGGATATAAGCACAAGTTCACAATACACACAGAGATACGATTGTTTTAACTTTGCCTTGGTATGTGACAGATTTGGCGTGCCTGATAGAGTAGCGTTCGGGAACCAAACCGCATGCACATGGAGCTGCCTTCAAATCGCATTTACATGTTCCAATGAAAAAAATTGTTTCCAGAGATTTTGCCTCCCCACAAATCGACCCGGCCTAATATATATATATATATATATATATATATATATATATTTGTTCCTTTTACTCCTGCAAGGAGCATAGGGCCCCATACGGTTTCGGTAATCATGTTTGGTTTAAGATGAATGGCTGATTGGGCCAAAGCATCCGATCCTGGTGTTGGGGCTGCCAACTTTGCCTCCAGGCCTGCCGTGGTTGCGCAGGGATTTAATCCAAGCGCCAATAGGGTTATACCGCCCATGGTTGGTTGAAGAAACTTAATTTTTAATATGTGTCCATAAATCCCTGTTTAACGTCCTTTAGACAGAAAGAGTTAATCTTGTAAATGTCGGAATAATTCCTAAATCGAGCACTAAACAATTCGGCTAAACCATACTTTAATCTTTTTGATTAACAGTTAATCCAAATTTTAATCTGATATTTATTTCCAAATGACTCTGTATTCATACTACTAACGGAATGCAACGATGTTTTTTTTTGTTATAATGATACTTGGCAACACTAAAAAACACATACACAAAGTCAGATAAAAATTAAAGTTAAGACGCTGCAGTAAAAATATTTTGTCGATAACGACGACATTTTCCAGGTTCATCATTTGCCACATATCTATCGGCGCCACCCTGGTAATTTTAACTGACAGAATTGAACTTTTAACTGTTGAGTTCAGAACTTGAAAAAGTTCAGTTTGAATCAGTTCGCATAAAAATTTAATAGTTTTATCAATCAGTGAATGATTTCAAATAAATTGAAATCTATCATTTCATATTGAATAAACAGAAATTGTTTTATGAAATAATTCGCGAAGTATAAATCAAATCAGAGCTTTGAAGAATTAATTCAAAAAGAATTATTTTTGAAGATGATTAAAAAAAATTTTTTTTCCAAATTTTTTTAATTCTTGGAAGGACTCTTTTTCAGTATTAAACTTTGATTTATTTAAAGAAAATTTAATTTTGTATTTATAATTATTAGTAAATCTACATATTCTATGAAAACTTTTTTCTTACAGACATATTAGTGATAATAATTTATTTGCAAATCATAAAAAGAACAATTTTAATTCGCGAATAAATACAAAATGATAATTTACGTGAATAAAAAAATTAATGGGGTCATTTTGTAACTCGAATGAAAAACGTTTTTTCGTTTGAAACGTAAACGAAAATATTTGGTATTTTATAAAACGGGTAGTAGTTTGCGTTTATTGCCATTTGCGAGTTATTATTGCCAGACAAAAAAAAATAATATTTGTGACATGAAATTACAAATTATTTAAATAAAAATTTGTTCATAGAGTTTTCCAAGTCTGTTTAGCCCGATTGGTAAATGAGTTGTTATTATTAGTGCTAATATTTTTAGGGTCCAGGTATCGAATCCTGTGTGGGGCAATTTTTTTTATTAGTAGTTTTTTTTATGATATATTTTTGGACATTTTTCCTAATAATATGAAACAAATATATTTAAGAAAAATTTTAAATTGTACAGAAAATCAACCTAATTAAGAAGAACCTTCCATTAGCGGATAGCGAAGGAGTACAAATTATGGTTTGTTAAGATGGCCCTTAAGTTTCGAATTGTCAGTTTTTAGTTTTAAAACCCCTCAGTTTGTTTCATTTATATATTAATAAAAAAAATTTTAAACGTAAATCGTGTCTTAGCGCATCTAAAATCAGATATTTTTAAAATTGCCCAAATTTTCACTAATTTGCATATAAATTTAAGTGCTTGTATAATGTATAATAATTTGATTTTTTATAACGATTTTTGTGTGAAAAATTTGTTTTATAAGCCGTTTATAAATTTAAAAAGTGATTATGCGTATGACCCTAAAAGAAATATTTTTTATTGAGAATAAAAAATATAGGAGTATCACATTTAACTACTTCATATTTTTAAACCCATATTTATACAATTTTTATTCCAAAAATTGCAATTACCTAACTTTTTATGCAAAAACTTTAACTTTTTAATAGGAAACGACAACTATTTCTGTTCGTTTGAATATGGCATAATATTCGTTTGCAAACGTTTACTTACTTCTTATAAAATACCGTTTTATTAAGGAGTTTGTCTTCGATTATAATATTGCCAGATTGAAAAAAAGATTTTGATTTTGAGTTTTACAAAATTTAAAAAAATTTAAAACAAAAAAACGTTCAAACGAAAGCAAAGTTTCGTTTTACAAAATGACCCCATAAATATATTTGTTTCATATTATTAGGAAAAAATGTCCAAAAATATATGGTAAAAAAAAAAAAACTACTAATAAAAAAAAATTGCCCCACACAGGATTCGATACCTGGACTCTAAAAATATTAGAACTAAAAACAACAACTCATTAACCAATCAGGCTAAACAGACTTGGAAAAATCTATTAACAAATTTTTATTTAAATAATTTGTAATTCCATGTCACAAATATTATTTTTTTTGTCTGGCAATAATAACTCGCAAATGGCAACAAACGCAAACTACTACCCGTTTTATAAAATACCAAATATATTCGTTTACGTTTCAAACGAAAACGAAAAAACGTTTTTCATTCGAGTTACAAAATGACCCCATAAGATATAATTCTAGAATAAAAACGACATTCTATTTTTAGAAACTCATGCTAGGAATATTTTTTAAAGGTCTCCAAATCAAGCATTTTTGGTTAAAATGAAATGGAGGAATTCGTTTGAGACTACGAAAAGGATCAAGAAATATCAAATTGATCTTTTGAATAATATAATGATTCAATAAAGTATTCAATAATTTAATCAATAAAATGAGTTTTGCGAATCAATTCGTAGAAAATTTAATCAAATTTAAAAATCGAATTAAGGAATTATGTTTTTAAAGGTCTGGTCGGGTTAATCTTGTAACTGTCAAAAAATGCATATGCAAACGATGAATATTGAAAAGTTGGATTAATTTTATTCAAGTAGACTAATTTTGCTGCCAAGCGCACTATTACATGGATAAGTAAAATAATTGCGCTGGAATAAAAAAATTGCATCTAATATTTTATTACATACACTCAGAAAACATAAATCTATACTATTGAAGAGAATTATTTTAGTGGTGGAAAGAAAAACAACAACAAAAATATTTTAAAAAGGGCCTATTGACAGTCCGTCTCCAATATACACAAATTGCCTGCTCTTGAATTTAAAAACCATACGTCAATGTGGCAAAATTTGCGAAAAAGGAGACACGGAGGAGATAAGAAGATAAACAAAAAGTCTAAAGTAGAATGTTTGTATGTCTGAAAGTAAAAACAATAACAAAAAGCTGACTAGGAAATAAGACTATGAATTAGCTACACTACATTAAGGCCCTACTTGGTTTATATGGCTAAGCTGTCAAACTTTAGAATAGTTACGTTTGTAATGTAGGAATGCACGGGTTCAATTCCTAAAGCTGACGCACAGTGCTTTGTCACATAGACAAAAATCAAAAGAAATTTGTGTCTCCGATTACTTAATATTGTACATATTATCCTTTCTGGTATAACTCATTCTGTCTACACTAGAGGTCGCTAAAGTCGCTAAATTTTTAAAATAGAATGTAATGAAAAAAGATGATTTTTTGGATCTTACAAAAAAAAATTGGTAAAAGGTAGAGGTATCTAAAAAAAAATTTTTTTTTTTAATATTTGAATATATTCGAACTAATAAAAAATAATAAAATTGTAAAAAATCTACAACTAATATATCAAATTAATCTTTGAATTTTTACAATATTTTTGCTGGGAGCCTAAAAATATCAAAGGTTAAATGGAACTTTAAAAAAAATTATTTTAATTGACTTTTAAATTTTTTGTCATAGCCTTATAATTTTATATAAGAAAAAAATAAAGAAAAGTACCAATTTCTTAACTTAACTATAAAAAAAAAAATTCCAAGTGTCAAAAAATGTATTGTTGTAATTTCATCTTTTATGGATTAAGAAAAAGTTTCCAACTTTCTTCGATTTTAATAAAATGATATAATTTTTTTTTTCGAAAAATTGAGGTAATATTATTTTTTTTTTTTAAGTATAAAATTTGGCAAAAATACATTTCCTATTTCATTAATAAATCCTTATATATACCTAATTTTTGGTTAAAATCCTAAAAATTACCAAAGTTTGATATTATATTAAAAAGAATTATGTTAATTAATTATCATATTATTATTTTTTTTTTTTTGTTAGGAGTAGATATTTACTTATTATATTTAAAAGAAATAGCTACCAATTTTTTTATAGAAATAAAAAAAGGGTTTTGTTTTAAAGACTCTTTTTTATATCTCATTCCCGTAATAAAAGCTACATATATTTAATTTTTTAAATAAATTACAAGCTGATAAAAAAAATCTATTTTTTAACATTGGGAGCAAATTCACTAAAGTAGCACCGCTAAAAACACTACGAGGGACATTGTTGTGAAACATTCTAACCCTCTAACTCTTCAAGAAAAGGAATTTTTTGGCCCCTTTTTAAAAACGCACAAAAAGACCCGTAAGTTGAAGAGCTAGAGGGTTAAAATGTTTCACAAAAATGTTTCTCGTAGTATTTTACATAAGTTCGATGAACACATTCTATACCTAAAATGGAAGATTCCCATAGTTTCTCCCTCAAATCTAGGTTTGTGGGACATTTGAGCGCCAATTGTGAGTAAGTACGAAACTAACTCTTAAACACATTTTAAGTTTTTAGTTATTAATGGCACTGAAGTTAAATTTTCAATACTGATGTCTTCAAATATTTATAGTAGAATTTCATGACAAATTTTTTTGCAGAACATTTTAACCCTCTTACTCTTCAACTTACGGGTCGTTTTTGTCGGTTTTTAAAATGGAGCCAAAAAAGTTCCTTTAATTGAAGAGTTAGAAGGGTAAAATGTTCCACAGATATATTATTCATAGTGTTTTATATAAGTTCACTGAACATACCCTATACCTAAAATGGAGGATTCACATTTTTTCCTATTCATTTTTTTTTGTTTATAAAAATCAGTTTAAGCGTTTAAAACGCATTTTTTTATCAGATTAATTTTTTTTAGTAATGAATCGATTTTACCCAAATTTGGCACAAATACCAATTCACGTGCTAAATTTCATGCCAATCAGATAATTTTTGCAGGTTTTATATAGATTTTAAGATAAAGAATATATGGCAGGACTAAGAGTCCTTTCTCCGATATTGATAAAAACTGACACAAACGTTTCCAGTTTCATGTTTATCTCAATGGATACTTTTTGTAATTTACGTCCATTTATGTAGCTAATATAATATTTTTAAATTTCAGGACCTTTGGGAGGTGGGCGTGTCCTTGGCCCGATATTTCCAAAAATTAAAATTTTTCTTAACTAGGTGGTCCTATTTCAGTGTACCAAATTTCGAAACTCTGTCTCCACTCCTTCTATTTTTGTCCAATCGTTATATGGGATCAAAGCACTGTGCGACGGGTTGTTGAAAAATTATTATATAGAGACAATCTGACAATAAAATATAAACAATAATACAATTTAATGGAAAATCACTGATGAAGGCAGCAACTAGATCTAGTCTGATATGCAAATTAATGTGTTTATAACTTTTAGAGAAAAAAGGTTTATTCTTCTTCTTAACCTAAAATTTATTATATTCCCAGCGAAAAAAGAGATGCCGATGTAGTAGAAAAAGCACTACAATTGTTGTTTTAGATCAGTGGTGTTCAGCCCATAGGACAATTGTCCCTGCTCAATTCACATGTATTCTTACGCTCTTGCTTTTAGTCGTCACTGAAACAGCGACGAATGAACATGAGTACGGATATATGCTGATTTTCTTTTAATGTACTGAAATAAAAAATTAATAACGATGTACGACAAATATTTTATGATTATAAATGCAGATTAAATATATTATATAAATATGTAAATACAATGAAATCACTGATATTGATTTGAAAAAATCGAAAACCTTATGTTTTACATAGAATGAAAGAAGCCACCCTTATGTATGTATGTATTTTTTTTTCTTTCAAAAAGTTTATTTTGTTTATTTTTACTTCTTTAAAACAGTGTAGTATTTATTTATATTTTCCGAAAGTGCCTACTTCGCTTTTTACACAAAACATTTTCATATTTTTAATAAAAAATAAATGCATACAGATTCTATGAACCCATTCAACATTTCTTACAGTGCAATTCTCATTTTCTCACCAATACAACTACATTTTTAGTTTTGAACACCACTGTTTTAGATGCACTTCTTTCTTAAACATAAACACTAATGATTTTAACATTGAATTGTCATATGAGCGGCGTTCTCCCACTTCAACATATTTCAGTACTTTTTTAAACGAGTGCAAAGAAAGCTCTTTTTTACCAATTAAAAGTTGAAAAAGCTTCTTCACAAAAAATTTATATTTTTTTATTTTACAAAAGTTTTTTTTATTGCCGCCTCCGGGTATCGAAATTGCAACCTCACGATTGCTAGTCTAGCGCTCTACCGCTGAGCTATCGTTTGATATGAAAGTTGACTGGCATAAAAACACCACCTTGCTACTGCGAGATATTGTTCCTTATTCTCTTCAATAAAAGTACTTATTAAACAAGTGTAAAATGTGCACTCCAATTCAATATTTTTTTCAGTACTATTTTTACAGGGGCATAAAAATCAATTTCTCACCATTTTTTTCTATATTTAAAAATTTAAAAAGTAAAAAATATTCAATTTAAACAAATTAATTATAAATATTAAAAAAAATTAATAGAATAAAAAAAAAATTTTAAAATAAAAAAATATTGGGCCCGCCGGGAATCGAACCCGGGACCCTCTGTTTGGAAATGCCAAGTGATACCAAAATCACTTTTTACGACCACTTTTAGACCAATTACTCTTTAGAAGCAATACTTAAGTGATTTTTTGAAGTTGTTCAGAATAACTTCTAAAAAAGCAGTAAAAATACACTAACGGATACTTGTGAAGCATTGAAAGAAGTAGTTTGGGTTATTTAAAAAAATATATTTTTTTAAATTCAGACTGCAATGGCAATCCTGGTGGCCTTTTCTTTATAGAGCTTATATTAACCCTTTGACGACCATAGGCAAGTATGCTTGCTAAAGGGTTTTTCGCACTTATAATTGCCCAGACAAAAGATAGAGTAAATATATCCGAATGTGATTTGTAGAGCAGGGTTGAGGCAACAAAAGTGTAGTAGATGGTAAATCCCAACCTGGTTCCGCTTTCCCCTTGCGAGCCCTCGAAGTTGGTTATTAAGAATTCTTCATTTGAGGGGTAAAACGCACAAACTTTGACAAGCGAAATGAAGGGCAAGCAAGGGGTCTATGAGGTCTATAGAAATGAAATATCTATAATTTAAATCGCTTCGTCCGGAACGGCAGGGTCGTCAAATCGCAAATATTTTTCAACGGAGCCAATTTTTTGTGGCATCATTATAATTAGGTCACAGATCATGAAAATCGTGAATTTCAATATCGCTTCGGCAGAAAATTTATTGTCCTCAAAGGGTTAAAGGCACAATCGGCTCTTACTATGCTCAAAATTAGAAAATGTTCAAAAACATTGTTAAATCACTAAATCCGCTCTTCAAAACTGTCCGCCAAATCGGGTTACTGCCGATTTTCAATTTTGGTATCACCAGTTTATTATTTATTATCTCCTGATCGGTGGTGCCAGACTATATTCATTAAAAAACGCCAAAAATTTAAAAATAAATCGTCAGTAATATATGGAAAAAATATATCAAAAAATCGACATCAATAAAATATTATAAAACGAGTAAAACAGTTAAAGTCAGGCATGCCGGCTATATGATACCTTACACCAGTCTGGTTAAAAACCAAAAATTTTAAATAATCCATCACCCTAATACGAGTAGCAACTATACCGGCATGCCTTATTAAAGCATAATTGAAATGAGAAGTAGCAAACGCAATAATAAACTTTATTGAATTCCTTTAAAATGTAGAGCTTTGCATAAGAAGAATAAGGAAACCCACTGAAAAATGTTTTTTAAAATAAAATACTAAATATTGTAAATGTATATATAATGCTTAACGCTTAAGTATGTAATTTATAGAGACGACACGTTGTTTTTACATTGTTTTATGGTTTTTTTATGGGAACTTCCTCCAAACAGAAATAATGCAAAATTGCAAAAAGAAACTTTAGTGTCCTTAATGTATCGACATGTGTTATAGCTGTTGTTTGTTGTTGCAATTGTATTACGGTATTGGGTATTATTAGGCATATGACTAAGCAACAGCAAATTCACTCTTAAACACGGTATGAGGATGTAGTGGCTGCTGCCGAAACACTATAATTAATCAATTTTCTGTGTAGCATATTAGTGAAAACTTCCAAGTGATCTTAGCGGACAGTCAGGCAGGCAGGCAAGCATGCTGACCAACCAACATTATGCGTAGCTTCTTGCATATTCCTTTTTATTTTTTAATGTTTTATTTTTAATATTTCTGTAAAAACTACACATAATAAATTATATTCGCGCTGAGTTGAAATCAATATTAGTGGTCAACTGAAAATATTGTGTTTTGGATTTTTTTATTTCTCTTTAAGTAAACCATGCCATATTAAACCAAAAATAAAAAAAATGCTATACAGCCTACATTTTCTGGTATGCACGAGTATTTTGTACTAAAGTTCCATGTTTCCTTACCAGATCTTTTAATGTGTCTTGTTGTATTTTTTGCTTATTTTTTAATTTATGTAAACACTATGTTGATTATATTTTGAATTATGACCGTGTGCAACTTCTTTTTTGCTTTAACGATTTTTTAATTCACTGCCACAAACTCGCCAACCCAACTCCTTTGGTTAACCCATCTCTCTTTACTGTCATTATTATCATGATTTTTTTTATTATTATCATCATTATCATCTACAATGATGATCCACATGATGTCTCTATTATTTTCAACTAAAACAAAGAAAAAATGGAAGTTATTGTATTGATATATGTATACTCGAGGTATAAGCATTCATTATACAGGCCGTTTCATAACTACGTGTATAACATCACTTTTGTTTTTAATGTTTTCTTAAAAATAAAACTCTTAGGCCAGAAACTTTAAATTTGCATTATGAGTTCCTTGGAGTATGGGCTAGTTCACTGAATGTTTGCCAGGAACATAGTAAAATGGGGGTTGAAAAGAGAAAAATTACCTCCTAAACGGCCTGCACAAACCGCTAGAGTTAGATAATTAAAATTGGGAATGACGTTCCCAATGAATGACTTCCTCCTGCGAAGATATTTGTGGACAATGGACATTCCTACGAGAAGAAGCAAAGTGGGCAGAAGTCTCCGCCTTAGCTGCCACAAAAATATTTGTCATGAAATTCTACTATAAATCTCTGAAGACATCAAAGTTGCAAATTTAAGTTCAATGCCAGAAATAAGTCAAAACCATGGATGGTAACCGAAACGATTGCGGTTATCGTTAGGGTAACGATATTTTAGGTTATTTCGGTAACCGTATTTTAAGGGTAACGCTATTTCATTTATTTCGGTATCGGTATTTTAAGGATAACGGATAACGGTATTTGGGTTATTTCGATAACGGTATTTTAAGGTTAACGGTATTTCAGTTATATCGGTAACGGTATTTTAAGGATAACGGTAGTCAGTTATTTCGGTGTTTTTTTTTGCAAAAACCAAACTAAATTAAAAACGAGTAAAAAGGTTAAAGTCGGGCATGCCGACTATACAATACCCTACACCAGTCTGGGTAAAAGCCAACTAATGTTTGGATCCGAAATTCGAATGGGTTAAAATGGGGCTTGTGTCAAAATTTTCTATAATGTGAGTCAGCGCACCAAATTTCTTTAAAATATTTTAATATTTGCGATCTGCAGTTTGTAACCAAGCCAATTTTGGGGGGACCCTTATATGGGCACTAGGTCTAAACATAGACCGATGTTCACCAAAATCAATAGGCTTCGTCCTTGGGCCAAAATAGATCTTCCCGATCACTGCCCCCTACCATTTGTCTCACAGTGTAATTGACCTGCTGCACAGAAGTAAGCTTACTCGCCAACATACAAAAAATCAAAAATATGTGGTTACATATATCCTTACCAGTGTTGAAAAAATATTGAGTCTAAAAATAGATTTCAAAAAATTTTAAAAAATATCTAGAAAATTATTTTCTATTTGAAATAATGATAAAAATAAGTCATTATCAGTAACTCATTATTATATGTTTTCAAATAATGCATAAGGTAAGTGGGTGTCATTACTAGTAGTCCAAAAATAATGACATGTCATTACCGTTTCTACACTGGGTTCTTTAAAACTTAGAAAAATGAAAATCGAATGATGACTCATAAGCTCACAATAATTACATATCGAAAGATTTGAAGTTACCCAGCAAAAATGTGGAAGCAGTAAAAACGATTACTGCTTCCTTACTGCTACTTTTACCGCTTCTAAACAGCACTAATGAAAGGCCTGAGTTGATTAATTGTTTACATCGCTTTTTGCTGTGCTTTTTAAAAAGGCATGAAATGAGCAATACATTTTGATTGCTTAAATACTTTTGCGGTTCTTTTATCAAATTTTTTTAAAATGCGGAAAAAAGTTATTTTAATGAAAATAAGAGGTTTTAATAAAAATAAGAGGCATTTTCGGTTCACGGAAAAATATGCGAGGATATTGTGCTTTTGAGAAGGCATGATTTTAATTAGTTGAAAAGCTTTATAATATGCACTTCCGAGAAGGCATGAATTATCTACATTTTAAAAGCAAAACAGGAGCACTGATTAAAAGCGGTGAATACATGGCTTTTCGGATCTCGAAACAAGTGCTTTCACGCGAGCTACCTCAAACAAAAATCAGGCATGATATCATCAATAATGCAATCGCTTCACTGCTCAACTTTCCCTGACAAAACTGCTTCCAAGCAAGCAGTAATTTCTGCTGGGTATGAGCGTACACTTTTGACGCTGCCTAAATACATGCTTCTTGAGAAAATGTACCGTTATATTTGCTAGAATATGCATGTATAAAAAATGTGCATCGCTGACGTTGGCAGCACTATAAGCAACAGTTATCATCCAACATTTAGTTCTTTTTTTATATAAAATTAATGAAATTTTTTGGACTAATAGTTCGTAATGAGCTTGGAGCCTAGACTTATGACACCTACTGTATATGTATGCACATTTTACAGGTAAAAAAAAGTGCGCGGTACGGCACTATGAAAAAAGCCCCAACGAAAAAAATGAAAAACTCGCAATGAAATAAGAGCCGAAATAAATGAAATAATAGCCAAAAGAAGAAACTGAATTAAGTCCCAAAATAAATGAAATAACCCCTGAACGAAAAATGAATTTAAGGCCTGTGTTTCATAATGAAAAAACTCCCAAAAAGAGGTATGAAATAACTCCCAATGAAATTGACCCCCAAAGTACTATTTTTACAGGTGCTTAAAAAGAAATTTCTTACCATTTTTTTATATATACATATTTTTAAATATTTAAAAACTAAAAAAATATTGAATTTAAAAAAATTAATTATAAATATTAAAAAAAAAATTAATAGAATAAAAAAATTTCAAAAAAAAATAAAAAAAATATTGGTCTCGCCGGGAATCGAACCAGGGACCATCTCTTTGGAAATGCCAAATGACACCAAAATCACTTTTTATGATCACTTTTAGAGCAATTACTCTTTAAAAGCAATACTTAAGTGGTTTTTGGATGTTGTTCAGAAGTAATTCTAAAACAGCTGTAAAAATATACTAACGGATACTTTGGAAGCAAGGAAAGAAGTGATTTTTGAAGTTGTTCAGAATAACTTCTAAAAAAAAATACACTAACGGATACTTGTGAAGCAGTGAAAGAAGTAGTTTGTAAAGCATTACTACCAATTTTTTTTTTTCTGGGTCCTGCTAAATTACAAATTTTGTCATTTAGTAATGTTAGTATTTATTATCAAAGAAATTTGTTCTGTATATTATACAGTTAGGAGTAAATAAAGTGTTTGAGTGCTTAATCATGTTTTATACACCGGTAAATAGTCCTCTCAAAAACATTTTATTTGGAACCAAATTTTTCCATAGTTACTTTGGAGGAAATATGAAATAAACCGAAAAAAACGAAAAATTGGGTAATTTTTGACTCCACTTTCTAACCCCTAAACCTTCGCGGTTGCACATAAAAAAAATGTCAACTTAGAACATTTATTCTCTATCACATATCCGAGTTTCATTCAAATCGGCGTGTACCACTTGTAGTAGAGTTTGTAGTAATAAAATTTTGGTTACATTTTGAAAATGCGTTTCTCTTGTTTTCAATCCAACAGGTTTTTTGTTGGCCCTGATATAAGGAAGCTTATGCAAAATGCTGAATTCGATATTATGCTCTCCCCAAACAAACAAATGTTCTATGCAAACATACACCAACACCATGCTAGAAGAGTACGAAAAATTAGAGGTTCATATGTCAACGACAATCCAATTTTTGAACTCACATATGGAATTCTTTGAAAATCAGTGGTCAACGGAATCTGATGAATATGGCAAACGTTTTCATCAAAAATGTCTTCCTATTGAAGAACGCTATAAAGCCAAGAGTATTTTGTCTCTTATATAAGATTTGTGTTGGACATTGTTCGATAATGATGTCGAATTGCCAAGAGCGAAAAGGAAAGTGAATTGAAAATAAATGAACTTATTTTCTTTTTATATATTGTAGCTTTTTTTGTTTGTAGTCCTACAGTGAAATTTAATATAAAATAATTTGTTCATATTCATCAACTCCGAAAAATCAATTTTTGAAAGACTTTTGTACTAACTCTAAATAATAACTAAATTTAACCTTAATTGGCAATCTTGAATTTGACTGGTGTTTGCTGTTTGTGTTAAGTTCTGGTCTTTGTTGTGTTCTGATATATGTAGTAAAATTTTATGGCGAACATTTCTGTAGAATATTTCATACCCGCCCTCCCCCTTTTTAGGGGTATTTTTTACGATTTGTTAGAATAGAGCCAAAAATAACCTTTATGTGGGTGTGTTATAGAGTTAATATTTGCCTTAACATTTTCTACAAAGTTGCTAAACATACCAGATGTAAAGAACACATAGTTTAATATACTGATATGCTGAACGAACAGGCTAAAGGGGGGAAAATTTCGATGTAATCCTTCAAAACGCCGACACAAGTATACATTTTTTTTTTTGTCTTTTCTGCAAGAATCCATTGTCAGAACAACGTAATTTTTTTCGTGTTGTACTGTGTAATTTATACAAAACTTGAGAAAATCCTTAGAATTTTAATGACAAACATTTTACAAAGTACGCTTTCGTAGTCTTTCCTACCGAAATTTTTTGTGTGAACAAGCACAAAATATCATTCGTGGCGTACAGAATTTTTTTATATATTTTTTCCCAAAATTTTTGAAAGTCAAATATATAAAAAAAAAACTTGAGTTGCAATATCTAGTTATTTAATATGAACTACTAAATTTGCTGTAAAAACTTTAAGCGGTTTTCAATTAAGTACTTAATATACTAAAAATTAACAATAAAAATATTTTCTCTACAATTTAAAAAATTTTAAAAAGTCTAGAAAACAAAATATGAAATAATTTTTGTTACAAAAGATAAAATTGTTTAATAACTGCAAATATATTTAACCGGTTAACTGATTATATAAGTTTTGAAAACGCAAAACAATTTTTTTTTAGAAATCGCCTTTCAAAAATACTTTATATTTCAAGGTATTGTTTGGATCCCATATTTAATATATTTCCGATTTTTAATTTATAGACAAATCTTGACGCAAGTCAATTACAAGCCATTTAAAATTCGGATTCAAACATTAGCTTTCAACAAGACTGCATTTTTTAGCCTTTTTGATTGAAACTGCTACAAAATCAACCAGCTCTATTACTATTATGGAACTAGTTATAACACATCGGCTGAAAAGTCCGTAGGATGACACATAGGTGACGCCACTAATGAAAAATCCATATGATTTTTTGGAACTATCAACCTTCAGATGAGCGAAACATTAACTCCAACGCCTTGGCTTGAACGGTGTTTTTCCCCATTAAAAAGCAATTATAAATCAACACACGAAATTGCTTTGAATCCATTGTTTGAAAATTTTGGAATACAAATATGGTCTTTTTAAATACATTTAGAATTTTCTCAAATACATTTGGAGAATTTTGAAATACAAATGGAATTATTTGAAATGCAATTGGACAAAAATGAAAAGTTTTTAGGCAAGTTTAAACAATATTTGGACAATTTTGAACAATTTTAAAACATTTTTGGATAATTTTAAATAATTTTTGTATAATCTTAAAACATTTTTGGAAAAATTTAAAACATTTTTGTATAATTTTGAAACCTTTTTAGACAATTTTGAAACTTTTTAAGACAATTTTGAAATATATTTGGAAAATTTTAAAATCAATCCTTTCGAATCTGGTGTAGGGTACCATATGGTCAGAATGCCCGACTTAAATTTTGTTGCTTGCTTTTCCATGAATTTAATTAAGAAAAATGTTTTAAAGTTGTCGTAAAAATACTACACTAACAGTTAACAGGTTAACAGTAATAAAGTGCACGTACCTAAATAGCAGAACAAAATCGACAAATAATCTTACATGAACTATAAGAAATAAAACAAAAAAATACATTTAAGGCGTGTTGCCACTTTGCAATTTTTTTTCCTTCAAATGTTTTGTTTGCAGTTAAAAAAATTTTAACACAATAAAAAAAAATATATTTGTTGCAAATAAAAAAATATATAAGTGAACAAACAATGTACCATAAACTTTAGTTACGCTTGCATGACCACAACATTTATTACAATAAACTAAAAATCTCAAATTTAATATAAAAAAAATAATAAAATACAATAAATTTTGTATATGAAAAAAACATACTATATAAAATTGACTAATTTAGATATGTACGTATTGAAACTACAGGCAGGCAGAGTAAAGCAAAAATTGTATTAACTTTAATATGGCCAAATTCAATGTGGAGGATAAAAAATAAATAACTACTTCCTAAAAAACCACACACGTTTTTATTAATTTTTTTGTTAACAATATTTCACCGAAAATATCTGCACAACCAAAAAAAAAACCACCCATATTGTTTATTATTTTTAGTTTTGCAGTAGATAATTTATTTTTCGTAGTGTCTACTCTGATCATTTAAAATAAATCAACTTGCTGTATTAAATACAAATATAACTAAATATAAATATATATTATACCTGTGTCTTACTTGTGTTCAACAATATACGGCTACAAGTTAATTTTTATTTTATTATGATTTAATATTAGAATCAGTTAAACTGAAATATTCATTCAGACATATGTATGTACTTGCAACATTATGAATAAACGAGGGTGGCTAAATAATTAGAATTGAACTATTCAAATATAAATCGGATATTTCAAAGTGACTCCAAAAAACCAGTCTTCAAATTTGGCTTATTATCTTTCTATTGAAAAGCGGTTCTTCGTTTTTCGTGATATTGAAAAATAGAGTGAAACTTAGGAAGAAACATGAATTACACTGCATGACAAAATCTTGAATTTTAAAAATTAATAGAGCTCTGACTATCAATTCTATATATTTCGGACAAGCTGATTACAATGGCGTACTTTATTTTTCGATCAATGGTACAGATTTTTCGCTAAATGTCTTTAAAGTTTGGCGGTGGTCAATTCAGTCTTTTATATCCCATGTGAAAATTGAAATATATATGAACATTAGGTTGTCCCGAAAAATTTGTTTTTAGATTTCCCTAACGCAAGACCTCCTAAATTTTGCGTAATTGATCGTAGATAACCAAAATGATTTTAAAAATAAAATGAAACTATATCTTTAGGGTTCTACCGATCTTCAAAGTTTTGAAAAGTAGTTATTTTCATGATTATATTTCGCTATCTTAAATTTCGACACCTAAACTAAATATGCCACAACTATATATAAAAACAACACTTTGTCGGCGACTACGAATTTGCTAGACACAGTAGAGTTCGTTAATAACGTACACCGTTTATAACGAATTTTTTATAAAAAAAAAAAAAAATTCCGTAAAAATTTTTTTTCCGGACCCAAAACATTCACTTTCAAATTACATACCAATTATTACGGTTATAGCGAACTCTTGTTTATTACGAACCAGTTTTTAAGTTCCTTTTATAGTTACAGCTTACTTCCTAAAATATAGAAACCCTTGAACATGAAATAAAAAAAATTAAAAATATATTTTATTTATCAAGTATAACATGAAATTAAAGTATAATGGAAAAGATCCATCAAATTCAGATATATATGCGATTGTTTTTGAAGAGATTGACAATATTTGGACCAAGGCTTCGATTCCAATCGTAACAAAGGAACGAGTTATTCAGTTACTCAAATCCTATTTCGAAAAGTACCTCCATTTAAAAAGATAGCCTAAAATTAAACGAAAAAATGGTTTCGAAAACAAACTAAAGTGTTTTTTGGAGTCATCTGAGAAGCTTTTCGACGTTTCTGCTTGCAAATGCACTTCATTTGAATTTTGTTCTTGTTTAAAACCTAAGAAAGTTCCAATCAATGAAAGAAGTTTTTTGTTGGATCAAAGAAATTTCAGAAAAATGGTTATATGTGGAGTTGATAAAAAAGAAACAGCTCGATTAATAAAACGAAAGCAGAGACAAACTGAACAATCCATAAGTGCAGCAAAAACGGAGCGTTCTACTCAAGAAACCGATTCCATCTCATAAAATTGTGATGAAGTTTTACTGTGTGAATCTTCCCTAGAAACGTATCCGATAACAGATGCATCTCCCACTAATACACTTTCGACAGACACACCTTCGACTTCAACGACGAATCGGAATACATTGCCGTTGCCAACAGTTGCTAAGGTCTGTGATAGATACGGTTTATCGACTCGGTCTGCTGCTGCTGTTGCTTCTGCGGTTTTGACTGACTTCGGCTTAATTTCTACCGAAAATTTAACTCTGGTAATCGATAAAAACAAAATACACAGAGCTGTATCTAAAGTCCGGAAAGAAAATTCAAAAGGCATTGGAGGTATTGTTATTAAAAGCATTTACTTTGATGGACGAAAAGACAAGACTCTGATAAGTGCAAAAATAGGGGATCGTTACCATCGCAAAGAAATTTTAGAAGAACACATCTCAATCTTAGCAGAACCTGAATCAATTTATTTGGGCCACACAGCGCCAAGTCGTGGCACTGCAAAGGGCATTATAACTTCGATCACAACTTTATTAGAAGATAAAGGTTGGAATTTAGATGACGTGATTTGCATTGGATGTGACGGAACTGCAACTAATACCGGTTGGAAGGGTGGTGTTATTCAATATTTGGAGGAGTATTTGAAGAGACCGTTACAATGGTGTGTTTGTATGATCCATGCCAATGAGTTACCCCTTCGTCATTTATTCTTGACTTTAGAACTTCGGGACCTAGAGTATATTGTGGACTTATTGGAAAACAATTAGCTACTTGTGATAATAAAACAACGGTTTCTTTTTGTGCGGTGGCTGGTAATTTGCCTGACTTGCCGAAAAATGTGGTCGATCAACTAAGTACGGATCAAAAATATCTTTATGAGATATGTAAAGCTGTACAAACTGGTTATTGTAGTCCTGAGCTGGCAAACCGTAAACCTGGAAAAATTGCGCACTCGAGATGGCTTACCTCTGCTAATCGTCTACTCAGAGTTTACGTAAGTACCCTTAATCCATCAGAAAATTTGCAACTGCTTGTCAATTACGTTGTTAAAGTATACGCTCCGATTTGGTTCCTAATCAAACAAAAAACGTCTTTTAAAGAAGGAGCCAAACATATTTTTCATCTGATTATGTACTCTCGTTTTTTACCCCAAAGCATGCGATCAGTTGTGGATTCTGTTATCGAAAGAAATGCTTTTTTTGCTCACCCGGAAAATCTACTTGTCAGTATGCTGTTTGATGATAGAGACCACATTCGGGAGCTGACATTGCATAGAATAATCAAAGCTAGAGAAACTGAAAGTAGCACTAAACACAGAATATTTAAACCACCAAAAATTAACTTCTCTGCTAGAGATTACACCGAAATTATTATATGGCACGAGTGTAGGGTTACAGCACCGCCGGTTCTTCGGCATATTGCTAATGAGGAACTTCAAATTATGGCAAATGATAACAGCTTGGAAATTGTTGACTTTCCTTGTCACACACAAGCTGTGGAAAGATGTGTTAAACTGGTAACAGAGGCCTCTCAAAGTGTAACTAACGCTGCTTCTAGAGATGGCCTTATTTGAACCACGTTGAAATCACGAGCAGAAATGCCAAATTTTGGTCAAAAAAATATGCTTAAATTTTAAGTTTTAGTCATTTATTATAAGTTTTATTTTCTTGTACATTAATTGCAAGTATAAAATATATTAATAAAATAAATTTGTATCTCGTTTTTTTATTATTTTAAGCATACGGTTTAGGTTTGTAAAAACGTTTTCAAAAGTAGAGCCCTCAAGATGGCATGTAATTCGTTTTTTATTACTTTTACCGTAATCTGTGTAAAATTACGCAAATTTTGATACCTCTTGCGAAAGTGTAACTCGAAAAAACATTTTTCTCATTCAAGGACGGGACAGCCTAATGAACATACATGATCATACATTGACTTGTATATGATCATGCATGGACATACGTGATCATATATGACTATGCATAGCTCAATGTATGACCATACATGATCTCATATATTTCCATATATCTTTGGATCCGAAATTTGAGGGTATATGACAATACATGCTCATATATGACCATATATGCTCACATATGAGTCATATATACTCATATATGATCATATATGGTCATATACATCCATATACCCTCAAATTTCGGATCCAAAGAAATATGGAAATATATGAGATCATGTATGGTCATACATTGAACTATGCATAGTCATATATGATCACGTATGTCCATGCATGATCATATACAAGTCAATGTATGATCATGTATGTTCATATATATTTCGATTTTCACATGGGTATAAAATTTTTTTTTTTAATTCAATTAATATGAATGTTTTTGTGTTAAAATGTAAGCACAGGACCTGTGGCCATATTTACTATATAAATGCGTAAACAGCATGTCCGAAATATATAAAACTGATGGTCAGATCTCCAGTAATTTTTTGAGTGTCATGTAGTGTTATTTGTAGTTCCTAACTCGCTAATAGATTATATGCGGCCACAATAACTTTTGTTACGTTTTTGCTCCGATATAGCATAAATTAGTGCAAAGTTCAGCCCTTGTGATATCGAATGGAGCATTGAAATTTAAAACTATTATACTCTCTGAACATTCCTGCAAAACAATAAGCTCATTCTTTAATCACCTGGATTTAGAATTTCTCATACAAAAAGTGGATTTATTAAATTCAAAAAAAAACGTTGGATTTATTTATCTGGGTTTACACATAGCAATAAAAATGCAAATATATGAAACACCCTATTAATTTAATGTCAAAAAAAAATACGAATGAAAATTAAAAGAGAAAGAAAAAAAATTGCAAATTAGCAAATAAAAGGTTTTCCTTAAAATTTTTTGTATGAAATATGTTTAGAAAAAAAGTTTGAGAGTTTTGTTGTCATTCGTGTTGTGTACGTGTAAAAAGCCGATTATGATCGGCCACTGGTCGCTACGGGTGCCGACGACTGATCTAACGCCATCTGTTGAACACTTTTTGAACTACTTTTTGGATTTATTAAATCCAAGTGATAAGAAAATGCGGCTAGTGTAATGATGTATGGTATAACCAGAACTTTGAAGAATTAATTCTTTTTTGAATGAATTCACTACCAATCGAATTCAATTTTCTTTAGAATTGAATGAATTCCTTTTCTTAAGTAATTCACTGAATTCGTTCAACTGAACGCGTTCATCAAACAATAAATTCAAAGAATTAGTTCCATTGCATTAGTTCTCTTTATTAAATAAAATGAATTAATTCACTGGTGAACGCGTTCAATTTTATAAATCGAACTGAAAAAAAAGTGAATTAATTCCTTACCGAATTAATTCACTACTGAATTCAATCAATTTCATTTTCATTCAGTGAATTAAAAAAAAATAAAATTACATTCAGTGAATTAAAAAAAAATAAAATTACATTCAGTGAATTAAAAAAAATAAAATTACATTCAGTGAATTAAAAAAAATTAAATTACGTTCAGTGAATTAAAAAAGAAAAAAATACGTTCACTGAATTGAAAAAAAAAATTACGTATGCTGAATTAAAAGCTTGTTTTCTGCCGTTCAGTAGAAGAAAATATTGTATTGTAAAAACGTATAAATGAAATACGTCATAGTAAAGCATCTACATTTTACTGGGAAGCATAAGTTTGAAAAATTAACAGTTATATTTTTTCCAAATTCATCTATATCTGTAAAGTTTTTATTTTTAATAGTAAAAGGCTTTATTTTTTAATCATTTAGATTGATAAAGTGCATCGGGGTTCTCTAACACTTAATAAATTTATATGTAATTTGTTTATTTTCACTAGCAAACGCTGTAAAATTGCTTAGTTACAAATTTTATATGTAAATAAATGTTTTCTTCTACTGAACGGCAGAAAACAGGCTTTGAGTTCAATGAATGTATTTTTTTTTTAATTCACTGAACGTAATTTTATTTTTTTTTAATTCACTGAACGTAATTTTATTTTTTTTAATTCACTGAATGTAATTTTATTTTCTTTAATTCACTGAATGTAATTTTGTTTTTTTTAATTCACTGAATGAAAATGAAATTGAATGAATTCAGTGGTGAATTAATTCAGTTAGGAATTAATTCACTTTTTTGCCTTTCGATTTATAATATTGAACGCATTCACCAGTGAATTAATTCATTTGGTTTAATAAAAAGAAATATAGCAATTGAATTAATTCGAAACAGTAAGGAATTAATTCACTTTTTGCCGTTCGATTTATAATATTGAACGCATTCACCAGTGAATTAATTCATTTTAATAAAAAGAACTATAGCAATTGAATTAATTCGTAACAAAATAAATCGAACGAAAACAAATATGAATTAATTCCATTCAATATATTGTGCTTTGTCAATTAATTCATCGAATTTTTAATTCAGAATTGAAAAATTGAATTAAGGAATTAATTCTTTAAAGCTCTGGGTATAACCATGTAATTGAAACCAAAGGTTTAAAAGGCTTAATTCTTTAATTCACTTTATAAAAATTAATGAAATTTGGGTTAAATTTCATTCCGTAATAGCATTCCTATTGAATTAATTCGATAGCTTAATTCCCGATAGCTTTAAATTATATGAATTAATTATATTTCTATTGAATTCTAATTGAATGAAACCAAATTAACCTGAATTCATTTAGTTAAAAGGTGAATGAAAAATGATTTTTTTTCGTTCACTTAGTCAAATGAAAAATGCTGAAATATTAGCATAATACAAATGAAAAACATTTAAAATTCATCTAACATAACTAACTACCCAGTGTAGAAACGGTAATGACATATCATTATTTTTTGGACTACCAGTAATGACACCCACTTACCTTCTGTATTATTTTAAAACATATAATAATGAGTTACTGATAATGACTTATTTTTATCATTATTTCAAATAGAAAATAATTTTTTAGATTTTTTTGAAAATTTTTTGAAATCTATTTTTAGACTCAATATTTTTTAAACACTGGTAAGGATATATGTAACCACATATTTTTTGATTTTTTGTATGTTGGCGAGTAAGCTTACTTGTGTGCAGCGGGTCAATTATATTTTTATCTATTAAATATTACATGTCGATATAGCTCAGATGGTAGAGCTATTGACTGGCAATCTGTAGACCCAGGTTCGATTCCCGCACCAGCAAATTTTATTTAAAAAAAAAATACAATAAAAAATATTTTTTTTTATGTAATTTATTTTTTAGAAAATCTATTTTTAGACTCATTATTTTTGTCAGTACTGGTAAGCACATAGGTAACGATATATTTTTTGATTTTTCGTATGCTGGTGTGTAACGACAACTCATTATTTTTCGCGACATCGCCATATAAAGGTAATAAGAAATGTAATAACAAAAGTAACTAGTTACCATTACCAAGTATGTAGTTACATAACCACATATCTGGTAATGATTTTCTACACTGGATAGTATTGTATGCTTTGTTATAGCTTGTGTGTTTTGGTTTTGATTATGTGTTAGTTTCAAGCTACACTGCACTAAGTGAATGATAATAAAATTTCTTCATTCAATTAGTAAAATGGTGAATGAACATGCGATTTGAATGATTCAAGTTGGGAATTCATGCAATACTTATTAAAGCTTTGGGAATGAAGCTTATAAATGAATTCTCTACGAATGGTTTAATGGAATGGTATATGAAGATTTTTAAATTCTGAATTCATTTTTCATGATTTAAGCTCAAAGTTCTTCGAAGCTCTGGTTGAAACACTATTTAAAATTTAATACTAAAGGAAATAACAGAAATTTTTAAACCCACCCACGTAGTCACATGAAACTGCCAAAAAATATTTTGTAGTGCATTTTTTCCAGAAGTAGTTTGTATAGAGAAACATATTACATGATAATATTTTAATTTCAAGCAATATATAAAAATATTATAAACTCATATTCACTATGTAAGTAAGTGTTTCGTATGCGGCCGCATGCTTGTAGTCTACCGTCTGTTTAAGTAGTTAAGCATTTTGGTAAATAGGTTTTAAATTATTACAAAACGTGCTGTTACAAATCTAAATCATGAATTCAATTTTTTTTGAAAAATATAAAAATTTTTTATTTTTTGGTACACATTAGTTGAATTTTTTTTTTTTTCAAATGATACTCTACTTAGAGCATATTTGCAGCCCATTCCGACGATAGTTTTTTTAAAAAAAAAGTTTGGAAATATCCGAAATATTGTGTAGATTAGCAATTTAGTACTTTTACTTAAGACTTCTGAGAAAAATTAAAAAAAAACGATTTTTAAACCGTGGTTGGCGGTCTTAGAGTACCTACACAGAGAGAATTCCTTGGACGAGTTTTAATGACATTTTTTCACTAAACTAATGAAGTGTTATTCACAATAGGAATGAAAAATTTCTTAAACTTAAATATTTTTAATGAAACTTTTTCATTAGTCGTATTAAAGTTTTAATAAATAATATGATTAATATAATTAATATAATTTTTCATTAACTTTTATGAAAAATTGCATTAATTTAATGAAAAGTTTCAATGGACGAATTCCAGTGACAATTCATAGATCTAATGCAAAAATTCATTGATATCATGCAGATAATTCTCTCAGTGTACAACAAAAAATAATTTTGCATATTTCCGCATATTTCCAGTAATATACTTGACAAATGCAATACTTAAATACAGATTTCAAAACAAATTGTTTAAAGACCTTGTTAAAAATATTTCCAGTTTATTAGCAAAAAAATTAAATTGTGGATCAACATTTATGCGGTAAAACTTTTTTAATAATTTTTCTCTTAATAAGCTTTCTTTTCAAAATGAATGAGACCCATTTTGCAAAAAGTAAGCAAATTTTCTTCTGCATAAGCATTTAAAGTTTGAAGTTTAACTTTAAATGCTTATAGAAATTTATAAGTACCCTTCAACTAATTGTTGGTAATTTTCCCCGTAATTAGCACTAACTTACGCATCATTTGCATGCTAATAGTTAACGCGATTAGCAAATTTGAGAAATATCGGGACACCCTACTTCTCATACCCTCCAAGATTGCATGTAGAATCTACTAAATATTTCAGTTAAAACAAAGGTATTTGTAGTTAAAATGGTTGTCTACATTCACATTAACTATAAAAAGTAGTTTTCTTTAATTGATAAAAAAAAAATAATAAATGCAGTAAAAATTCTTAACAATGTTGTTAAAACAACTGACGAATTTTTAGTACCTACAACATTTTGAAATAACCGAAAATTTGGTAAAAACTACTTCTTTTTAAAGTCTTTTTTTTTTTGTATTACAAACCGTTTTTTAATAGAAATATAAAGAAATTTCGATTATAAAAAAATTTAATTACTTCAACTTCATTCTTGCTTCAAAACTCTGTGGCATTTCCTATTTTTTTTTTATAACTAACAAAACTTAACTGCCAACTGCAAAAGTACTATTTGGTAGTTGTTTATAATAATATTAAATATAACTGCTTTCAATTACTCTTAAAAAATACCGTACTTTTCGTTAGTTGATTTTCTTCTTTTAATAACTGTATTAACAGTTGTTTTGTGTTTTTCTATAAAAAAAAAACTGTAATATTGTGATGGCTACACAAGCAATTGTCATGTACTAACTGACGAACTTTTTTGGTTTTATCTATTATTGTAGGGGATCCATTTCTGCGCACAAATAAATGTTCATATTTTTCATAGTTGTTTGCAACTTATATTAAATTGTACAAATCACAGTCACTTTAGTATACCATAACAAATTAACGATATTAAATAACTAAGTTATGTGTAGAATAAATATGAAAAATTAACTGTAACTTATTCTTTTGAAAAAGATCAAGGACCGAAAGAGCAGAATTAAATTTTTTGGAATTATAAGAAACTTGGATAGGTTATTAACATTTTCTAAAAGTGAGATTTTAACACCAATTTTTTGTCTTTCAGTTTTTACACAAGGATATTTTGTTAGGGCCGGCACTATATATTATAGTGAACACTTGCAAGGAAGGTGTATGTGGTTCATTCAGATTTGGTTGAAATTTGGATATCAAAATGATCATGTTATCTTTCTGATGTTCACATTATTATCCTAAAGATCGTAATATTTTCCCCATGATCATATGAACTATTTGTTTTGAAGTTGGTGGTGGTGGTTACTAAATATATTTTTATATATACTGATAGGTGCACTCATACAAATAAGTCCGTAAAAATAGCAGAAAAAGTTACTAAAAATTAGTTAAAAATGATGCTGCAGAAAAAACTGCTAATATTAGCAGAATCAGTTTGCTAAATATTAATAAAATGAAAACAGCAAAAACACTGTTAAATTTACAAAATTTTACTAATATTTGAGCTAAATTTTTGTGAATTGCAAATAACAATTTAACTTGCTGAAATCAGCAAAAAAATTGCTAAATAATAGTAAAATGAAAATAGCAAAAAAAAACTGTTAAATCTACAAAATTTTTGCTAAAATTTTGTGAAATCAACAAAACTTTTGCAGATTACTAGTGGACTGGAAAAAGGTAAAAAAGGAGCAAATGAAATGAAAATTAATAAATAAAAAATAAATGTGTATTTAAAAACATACTTGGGACCAGTTTATTGAATGTGTCAATTAATTGAAATTTTTTCAATTGGCATTGTTCAATGCCTAAATGTCCATTTATAATTGATGAAAGAAGTATTTGTTTTCATGTTTTAATAAAAGAATAAATTAAGAAAAAAAATTAAAAATTCGCGTATTTCTTATATTTTTTTTTTATATTACAATGCTTTTTCTTCAATTATGTGTACATTTCATTACCATTGTTTTCATCAATGCAAATTGAAAAAAATTTCATTGGTATTGACTGGTGATGAAATTTGTTGGCATTGACATTGAGATAAAGTAATGCCAATTATATTTCAATACCAATGAAAATTTCCCAAGAATGTTTTTTTGTAAAAGTGGTAATATTTATAGACAATAATATGTTAACCATAACAAAATGTATTTCAGAGACCCTTCTTTTGATTTTCATTGTTTGCTGATCGGATATGTACTTCCGAATTTATTTGAGTTTCCATGTTCACCTCTAAAGCTACACACACCCACAGGAAAGAAGGTGTGGCCGATTAAAAATATTATATTCTTTAAATAAGCTTAAAAAGTACAATATTGGGTCTCCCCGTAAACTCCACTTGCTCCCCAGAGATACTTTTAATCACAATTTTCATATTAAAATGGTTCGTCCAAAATAAACCTTGATCTTTGAAAATTAATGTATTACGATAAATAGAAACTTTTCTCATAACTTTTAATAATTTAGATATTTTATGAGTAGGACAAATTTCCAACCATTTCAATTTAGCCTTATTTAAAAACTTTTTGCATTATTTTTGGCGAGCTAAAAATATGCAGTAATTTTTATGAGTCATTTAACATTCTGTTTATAAGCGCTCCAAAATTGGTGGTTTAGTTTACAAAAAATTTGTAAAATTAGCAAATCTTCTGTTAAAAATTAGTAACTAAAATTCAGCAAAATACTGTAAAGTTAGCAAATTTATTGTTAAAAATTAGTAACTTAATTCAGCAAAAAAATTAACTAAAAATTAAATTTTAACTAAAAACGAGTAAAACGGTTAAAGTCGGGCATGCCGACTATACAATACCCTACACCAGTCTGGTGTATTGTTTGGATCCGAAATTCGAATGGGTTAAAATGGGGCTTATGTCAAAATTTTCTATAATGTGAGTCAGCGCACCAAATTTCATTAAAATATCTTAATATTTGCGACCTGCAGTTTGTAACCAAGCCAATTTTGGGTGGACCCTTATATGGGCACTAGTTCTAAACATGGACCGATGTTCACCAAAATCAATAGGCTTCGTCCTTGGGCCAACATAGGTCTATGTACCAAATTTCATCAAAATATCTTAATATTTGCGACCTGCAGCGTATAAACAATATAATTTTGGGGGGACCCTTATATGGGCACTAGTTCTAAACATGGACCGCTGTTCACCAAAATCAATAGGATTCGTCCTTGGGCTAACATAGGTCTATGTACCAAATTTCATCAAAATATCTTAATATTTGCGACCTGCAGCGTATAAACAGTATAATTTTGGTAGGACCCTTATATGGGCACTAGGTCTAAACATAGACCGATGTTCACCAAAATTCAATAGGCTGCGTTATTGGGCCAATATAGGTCTGAGTACCAAATTTCATCAAAATATCTTAATATTTGCGACCTGCAGCGTATAAACAGTATAATTTTGGTAGGACCCTTATATGGGCACTAGGTCTAAACATGGACCGATGTTCGCCAAAATCAATAGGCTACGTTATTGGGCTAGCATAGGTCTGTGTTCCAAATTTCGTCAAAATATCTTAATATTTACGACCTGCAGCGTATAAACAATATAATTTTGGTAGGACCCTTATATGGGTACTAGATCTAAACATGGACCGATGTTCACCAAAATCAATAGGCTACGTTATTGGGCCAATGTAGGTCTGTGTACCAAATTTCATCAAAATATCTTAATATTTACGACCTGCAGCGTATAAACAGTATAATTTTGGTAGGACCCTTATATGGGCACTAGGTCTAAACATGGACCGATGTTCACCCAAATCAATAGGCTGCGTTATTGGGCCAATATAGGTCTGTGTACCAAATTTCATCAAAATATCTTAATATTTACGACCTGCAGCGTATAAACAGTATAATTTTGGTAGGACCCTTATATGGGCACTAGGTCTAAACATGGACCGATGTTCACCAAAATCAAACTTGTTCGTCCTAGGGCCAACATAGGTCTGCGTACCAAATTTCATCAAAATATCTTAATAGTTGCGACCTGTAGAGTGCGCACAAGATTGCATGGACAGACAGACAGACGGACGGACGGACGGACAGACGGACATCGTTAAATCGAAATAAAAAAAAATTCTGAACCGATCGGTATACTATAAGGTGGGTCTACGACCAATATTTTTTGGTGTTACAAACATCAGCACAAACTTATAATACCCTGACCACATAGTGGTGTAGGGTATAATTAGTTAAAAATTTGTTAAGTTGAAGTACTAACAGTTTTACTAACTTTTCTACAAACTTTTTTCTATGAGTGTGACAATACTCAACGATATGAGGGCGGATCAATAAGTCTTTGGCTTTTTGAATGAAATACAGTCTTTTTAGCAAATGAAGTTTTTATTTTTCAATATAGTCTCCATTTAGCTCTATACACTTAGGCCAACGTTTCTCCAATTTTTTAATTCTTTCCCAAAAATATCATTTGTTTGAGCAATAATTTCATTGTTGAAGCTAAACCTCTTTCCACCAGGCCATTTCTTTAGGAGAATATGGTGGATGAACTACCAATTCATAGCCCAATTCAATCATTAACGCGACTACTTATAAAAACGGCCACGCCAGGCCAAACAAAATGAAAATGGGTTTAGACGGCAAAAAATAAGTTGTGCGTAGCTATGATTTTCTATTATATAACGATTATTTGGTAATGAACCATTTTGCTGGGATATAATTTAGGTTAGGTTCCTGAGGCAGCAGGGGTCACGTGGGTCCTTGTAAATCGTATTCCCGTTATGATACTTATGAAGCCGTTAGGCGGCCATATCAGCGTCCGAACCAAATTAGTTTGACCTCCTGCTCAACAGACTTATCCTGCCAACATCAGCAGCCGACAGGTCCGTCAGGTCATCCAGAAACGGATGACCAAAGAGAACAATCCTTCTATTCGTAAACGCCGGACACTGTCACAGCAGATGGAATGGAGTCTCCTCCTCTTCCTCATCGTGACAGCTCCTGCAGAAATCAATATAGGGAAGTCCCATCCTGAGCACATGCACGCCAAAAGCACCACGTCCCGTCACTACCGCCAGCAAGTTGCCCAAGCGGTAACGTGGTAACTAGGGTATTCAATTAATCGGCTTTTTATTTTAATCGATTAATCGTGCAAATAATTATTTGGGATTTTTTCTTAACCGGTTAATCGAACAAAATTTTAAAATTAATCGATTAATCGAAAAAATTTTATGTAAAATAATATACATACACTTGTTGTGTTTTTAATAATTTTATTTAAAAAAGGAACAAAAATTAATTCAGTAACTCTTCTGAAATTCATCAAAATAAAAAAAATGTAATAATTGAGATCAGATTTTGTAATTATTTTAATTTTTTCTGTCCCCTCTTTCACATATTAAAATTTTATCCAAATCGGGGAGAACCACACCCGAAAGATTTATATAAGACCCCTTACATTAATTTGTATCTCTTTCGTATGCATTGAATACATAAAAAATGTAAATGTAGTGAGGAATTCTGTTGAGAATTGATTTTTCCTCTACCTTTCCGTAACTCCATCCCTTTATTTTATTTTATTAATTCAGAGTGCTCACTAAACAAGCTTTATTACATTGAGCATTAATTGTAATTACTAATTCTAATAATCATTAATTACAATAATTACTAATACTTTCATTTAATATCAACGTTTAAAATGTCGTAAAAAATAATTAAAAATTTATTATACATAAATACCACTACTTTACCAGATAAGTTACAACAACAGGGTAGTAATTTGGAAGATGACCAAGCAAACTGTGATAATGTTATGTTGTTTTTTCTTTGGGATTTAAGATGACGCTCCTACTTAAAACATGAAATTCTCCTTAATTATTTTCTTAGGCCAGAATTAAATCCGGATAGGTACAAGCATACAGCAAATTATTTACCACAATT
Source organism: Leucophora obtusa (assembly GCA_949987735.1). Taxonomy (NCBI): domain Eukaryota; kingdom Metazoa; phylum Arthropoda; class Insecta; order Diptera; family Anthomyiidae; genus Leucophora; species Leucophora obtusa. The sequence continues at coordinate 301,645,511 of OX465295.1, read as the reverse complement.
TTTTTTAAAACAGATTTGAATTTTTAACACATTTACTTAAATAAAAAATTTATATTTTTTAAACATTTCTGTAATTTTATACCAATTTCGATTAATCGTAAGAAATTATTCGAATTATTCGTTATTCGAAATTTGGACACTTTGAATTATTCGAACAATTTTTGATAAAAAATTTTCGATTAATCGAATAACGATTAATCGATTGAATGCCTTAGTGGTAACCCAATGGTAGTGATGCCCAACCCGCTACTTTCTCGCCGTGAGCGGTATGCCGCACATGTGAAGCATAATTGTCCCCGCACCCAGATGAGTGTCAATCGCGAATGTCACGCCATCTCGTCCAGATATGTGGTAAACACGCATACTACAAACTTTATGGCCGTTTGCCTGTCGGTGAAAACAGCGATATCCTCTGAGGATATTCCTTGACACCTTGGCGGCCCGCTTTGTGGCCACTATCTCAGCCTGTATAATAGACCGTACCACCTTACAGGCAAAAAAAATTGCGCCGTACACCCTCCAATATGAAGTATTTTTGCAAGGCAATTTCAAAATTTTTTTTTTTTTTGCCGAACGTAGGGGTCGCCATTTTATATTTTTCGTTATATCTTTGGCATTTACAGTCGGATCTTAAAGTACGATACATCGATGTTTTTCTCTCGAGGAGCCCAGTGTTTTGCTTAAGGGCCATTGACCTCAAGTATCCCGTTCTAGTAGTTACTCACCAGATCTCAGATGCTACCACCCTAATGTACAACTATAAGGTCAGAAAATTAAAGCTCGCAAAAAATCATTTAACTTTTGCTAAGGAAGTTTTCCGATAAACGATAAAGTAGAAAGTTTTTTTATTTTGTGGTTGCCGAACGTAGGGGTCGCCTTTTTAATTTTTTTTTCATTTGATTTTATCTTTTTAGCAAAACACTGGTCTCTTCGAGGCAAAAAATTTGAGATATCACACTTTAAAATCTGACTTTAAATGCCGAAGCTATAGCATAAAATTAAAAAAGGGGTCCCCTATGCACAGTGATTTGTCCCATAGACAAAAATCAAAAAAAAAAGTTTGTCTCCGATTTCGACGAAAATACTTTTTTTGTATATATACTAAATTGTGAATATTATCCATTCTGGTATAACTGATTCTGTCTACACTAGAGGTCCCTAAAATCGCTAAATTTTGAACATAGAATGTAATGAAAAAAGATGAATTTTTTGGATCTTACAAAAAAATTGTTAAAAATAAATTTTTAGAGGTACCTTTAAAAAATATTTTTTTAAATATTTGAATATATTCGAATCAATAAAAAAATAATAAAATTGTAAAAAAATATACAATTAACATCTAATTAATCTTTGAATTTTTACAATATTTTAGCTGGGAGCCTAAAAATATCAAAAGTTAAATGGAAGTTTAAAAAAAATTATGTTTATTGATTTTAAAATTTTAAAATTTTTTGTTATGCCCTTTTAATTTTATATAAGAAAAAACTAAAGAAAATAACCAATTTCTTAATTTAACTATAACAAAAAATTTTTTTTCCAACCCATGTGAAAATCAAAATATATATATGAACGTACATGATCATACATTGACTAGTATATGATCTAGGGTTATATAGTTGCAACAAAAAGTCGACTTTTCGACTTTTTGACTTTTTACAAATTTTGAAAAGTCGACTTTTCGACTTTCCGACTTTTTATAGGTAAAAGTCGATTAATCGACTTTTTAACTTTTTTCAAATTTTGAAAAGTCGACTTTTCGACTTTCCGACTTTTTATAGGTAAAAGTCGATTAATCGACTTTTTATATGAAAATTTCTAAATAGCAAAAAATCATATTTTTTAGCTTATTTGGGGGTCAGTTAACTGGATTCGAAACGTAGAATTGCACCTTGTTGATATTGAGCATAAATTCGACTTTTATGCATATAAAATAAAATTTTTCCTTGTTTTTTATCATCGCACAGTGGTTTTAAACATAAAATTTAGCACAAAACTTATATACATTAAGGCTTATTTAACTACCTAATTTCGTAAAACACTTGGGTGAAGTGAAGGGAACTTTCAATGTAAATTGTTTTTGTAACAAAAACAATTTCTATAGAAATAACGCAACACTTCACCGAAGTGTTTTAGAAAATTACCCCCTTATTCTTATACATTTAAATGCATGGTGTAGCCATATGGCAACATACCAGTTTTTTTTAATAAAAACCCCCACTTGATGCGTAAAACTGCATTTTTGGGCTTTGGAGCCCCTTCTATAGACAGTGTTCTTTTAGTTTTTTGAGCATCACCTTGGTATTTTAAGCTGGCAGAGTTAAACTTTTAACTGTCCAGTTAATTTTTTAACTGACAAAAAAGCATGTTTAAACGATGTAGGTTAAAAGGTTGGATTAATTGTAATCAAGTATTTACAATAATTTCTCTGTCTAAAAAAATTAGGGAGCTATATTTTACGCACCTGTGAAAACTTAAAATTAATTTCAAAAATTTTCTCGCTTTCAACAAATGATGAGCGTATATTGCATACACCGTCGTAGGTAGACCATTTTTCTAGGGGGGCTAAGCCTTTTAAATTTTTGGTTCCTCTGTTTTCATTATGATCATCAGTGCTATCGGCAGATACCTATTCTGACAAGTTCTGCTTTAAGCTTTACCCAATAAGCGCTACAAAAATTTAAGTGAAATCAAAGTCAAGGCTTACATTTTGTTTAAATTTCACTTTGATTTTATGACTTACTCCAGTAATACTAATACACTGATAGAAATAAATCTGTGCAAATAGCAGATAATATGGATAAAAATGGCCCTGCAGAATATAACTGCCGAATCTGTTTAGAAAATTTTAGTTAGATAAAACTACCCTTCTCATATTAGCAAAACAATTATCTCAATAGTAGACAAAACACAATGAAAAAACTGTTATTTCTATAAATTTTTTGTTAAAAGTTAAACTTAGTTAAATGCCAATAATATTCTATCCTGCTGAAATTAACGAAAAGTTTTGTTGAAAAATTGTTATTAAGACCTGCTAACTTATCCCAAAATAAACTGAGTTTAGTGCTTAACCATAGTTTTGAATCTCAAATTTATATGAAAATATCTGGGATTAACGTTTAACCATGGTTACATTGGAAAAACGTTACTTGCCCTAAGTGTAATTCAAAAAGTCTAAATTCATTGAAATCGACCGACAATTTAAGAAGCCAAGGGTTCCGAAAGCTTGTTATCACTCGAGGTGGTCTACTGTGCACGCTGGTGCTAAATAAATGCCCTATTAATAAAACCGGTTGACAAAAAGCCTTATTCCTACTATACTATATTCTATAAACTTTGTCCAAATCGAACGATTAGTTTAGAAGTTGTGTATGTATTACCACTTCTCTCAGTTTAAAACCACTGTGTGTCGTAGACATTTTAGAGTTTTTTATGTCATATTTCAATGTTTTGTTTTCCAATAGATTAGCAACACTTGCTTAATTTTTTCTATTGTGTTATATCAGCGAAAACAAAATTTATTCTTAGCCATATGGTAATAAGTAAAAAAGTCGAAAAGTCGAAAGCAAAAGTCGACTTTTCGACTTTTGCATCACAACAAAGTCGACTTTCAAAAAGTCGAAAATTTTCGCAAAAAGTCGATTAATCGATTAGTCGAAAGTCGACTTATAGAACCCTAATATGATCATGCATAGGCACACATGATCATATACGTCAATGCATAGTTCCATACATTATCTCATATATTTCCATATATCTTCGGATCCGAAATTTGAGGGTATATGACCGTACATGTTCATATATGATCATATATGCTCACATATGATTCACGTATGCTCATATATGATCATATATGGGCATATACCTCCATATAACCTCAAATTTCGGATCCGAAGATATATGGAAATATAAGAGATAATGTATGGTCATACATTGAACTATGCATAGACGTATATGATCATGTATGCCTATGCATGATCATATACTAGTCAATGTATGATCATGTATGTTCATATATATTTCGATTTTCACATGGGAAGTGTCAAAAATGTATTTTTGTACATTCATTTTTTATGGGTTACGCAAAAGTTTCCAACTTTCTTAGATTTTAACAAAATGTTATATTTTTTTTTTTGAAAAATTGAGGTAATACTATTTTTTTTTAAGTATAAAATTTGGCAAAACCACATCTATTTCATTAATAAATCTTTAAATATACCTTATTTTTGGTTAAAATCCTAAAAATTAAAAAAGTTTGATAATATATTAAAAAGAATTATGTTAATTGATTTTCATATTATCATTTTTTTGTTAGGAATAGACCTTTATTTATTTTATTTAAAAGAAAATTTACCAATTTTTTTAATAGAAATCAAAAAAAAAATGTTTTTTTAAAGACTCTTTTTTTATATCTCATTCACGTAATAAAAGCTACATATATTTCTTTTTTTAATTAAATTACCAGCTGATAAAAAAAACAAAATCTATTTTTGAACTTTGGGAGCAAATTCACTAAAGTATTACCGCTAAGAACACTTCTTCTTCTTTCGTTGCCTATACACAAATTGGATGTTAGCGGTCATGTGATCCTCGACACGATCCTCTCGAAACCGGATCGGTACGCAGTTAGACCCATGAGTTGGCCCAAATTTTGTACACCGTTCCATGATCTAATATTTCGGAGCCAAGACATTTGTTTTCGTCCGATTCCTCTTCTCCCTTCTATTTTTCCTTGTAATATTAGCTGTAGTAGTTCTTATTTTGGGCCTCTCATAATATGGCCAAAATATGATGTTTTCCTCCTCTTAATAGTTTGTAATAGCTCTCTTTGCTGACCAGTTCTTCTTAGTTGTTTACGCGGTCAGTCAAGATATCTTAAGCATTCTTCTATATGTCCACATTTCAAACACTACCAGGAACATTTTTGTCAAGCATTCTAACCCTCTAACTCTTCAATGAAAAGGAATTTGTTGGTCCCTTTTTAAAAAGGGACAAAAGCGACCCGTAAGTTAAAGACTTGGCGGGTTAAAATGTTACAAAAAAATGTCCCTCATAGTGTTTTGTATAAGTTCGCTGAACACATACTATACCTAAAATGGAAGATTCCCATAGTTTCCCCCTTAAGCCTAGGGTTGTGGGACATTTGTGCGCCAATACTGAATAAGTACGAAAATAACCCTTAAACACATTTTAAGTTTTTTATTTTTACTGGCACTGAAGTTAAATTTTCAATACTGATGTCTTAAAAGACCCTCTAACTCTCCAACTTATGGGTCGTTTTTGTCCATTTTTAAAAGGGGGCCAAAAAAGTCCCTTTAATTGAAAAGTTAGAAGATTAAAATGTTCCACAAAAATATTTTTCGTAGTGTTTTACATAAGTTCGCTGAACATACCTTATACCTAAAATGGATGATTCATATGGTTTCCTATTTTAATCCTATTTAATTTTTTTTTTTGATTTAGAAAAATCATTTTAAGCGTTTAAAACGCATTTTTATGAGAAGGATTTTTTAAAAATCGATTTTACCCAAATATGGCTTGACCTTATTTCAATTCACGTGCTAAATTTCATGGCAATCAGATAATTTTTGCAGGTTTTTTTTTTAAAGATTTTAAGATAAAGGATATATGGCAGGACTAAGAGTCCTTGCTTCGATTTTGATAATAATTGACACAAACGTTTCCAGTTTTATGTGTATCTCAATGGATACTTTTTTAATTTTACGTCCATTTATGTAGCTAATATAATATTTTTAAATTTCAGGACGTGTCCTTCGCCCGATATTTCCAAAAATTAAATTTTTTTTAACTCTGTCTATTTTTGTCCAATCGTTATATAGGATCAAAGCACTGTGCTACGTTCGGAAAAAAATTTTTTTTTTTTTTGAAATTGCCTTGCAAAAATACTTCATATTGGAGGGTGTACGGTATGTATGGGTCTGATGACTGCACATAAAAGCCAATAGATATTACGGTCGTTGATACCCCTTTTTGCAGCAATAAATGGCAACAGCTGTCTTAGACGCTCTAGCTTGAGTGTTTAGATTCAATCAACCTTGTATCAAGAATAATTCCCAAATAGCTGGCACTCTCGGAAAGTCTAAGCTCAACACCTTTCAATCTCGGCAGTTTGAGCCCCCTGATCCTATTCCTAATGAAGAAAACAAGATCCGTTTTGTTCGGATTTATCCCCAGCCCACTACTTTCACTCCACTCGGAGAGAAGTTTCAGTGTGGACTCCATGAGCTCCGACAGAATATTCGGACATTTTCCCAAAACCGGGTTTCTTCCCCCCTTGGCAATAAAGACAACCCTGGTCATTAGGGTAGATCAATTTGTATGGGTCGGAAAAAAATGAAGAAGCGTATAGCAGAAACGTGATCTACACTAAATTCTAAGAAAACTACCCGAAGATACTATGGGTCTAAAATGAAAACCTAGCTCCCGCCGAGAAGCATCCCCTCGGAATATAGGATCACTTCCAGTAGGCCGTATATATAACTTCAAGCCATGATATAATAAGCCCAGCGTTCCTCTGCAGGGTCCGCAGGTATGATACCGTCAGGACCCGGTGAATTATACTTGTCAAAACTGTCGACAGCCCAACGCACAGTGCTTTGATCCCATATAACGATTGAACAAAAATAGAAGGAGTGGAGACAGAGTTTTGAAATTTGGTAAACTGACATAGAACCACGTAGTTAAGAAAATTTTAATTTGTGGAAATATCGGGCCAAGGACACGCCCACCTCCCATAGGCCCTACAATTTAAAAATATTATATCAGCTACATAAATGGACGTAAAATTACAAAAACTATCCATTGAGATACACATAAAACTGGAAACGTTTGTGTCAATTTTTATCAAAATCGAAGCAAGGACTCTTAGTCCTGCCATATATCCTTTATTTTCAAATCTTTATAAAACCTGCAAAAATTATCCGATTGGCATGCAATTTAGCACGTGAATTGATATAAGGTCAAGCCATATTTGTGCCAAATTTGGGTAAAATCGATTCATAAAAAATGCGTTTTAAACGCTTAAAATGATTTTTCTAAAATAAAAAAAAATAAATGGGATTAAAATAGGAAATCATGTGAATCCAGAATTGGCGCTCAAATGTCCCACAACCCTAGATTTTAGGGAGAAACTATGGGAATCTTCCATTTTAGGTATAGGATGTGTTCAGCGAACTTATGTAGAACACTACGGGGAACATTTTTGTGAAACATTTTAACCCTCTAACTCTTCAACTTACGGGTCGTTTTTGACCCTTTTTAAAAAGGGGCCAACAAATTCGTTTTAATTGAAGAGTTAGAGGGTTAGAATATTCCACAAAAATGTTCCTGGTAGTGTTCTTAGCGCTAATACTTTAGTGAATTTGCTCCCAAAATTCAAAAAAAGATTTTGTTTTTTATCAGCTGGTAATTTAACTAAATATATGTAGCTTTTATTACGTGAATGAGATATAAAAAAGAGTCTTTAAAAAAAAATATTTTTTTTCATTTCTATAAAAAAATTGGTAGATATTTCTTTTAAATATAATAAGCAAAGGTCTATTTCTAACAAAAAAATAATAATATGAAAATCAATTAACATAATTTTTTTTAATATATTTTCAAACTTTGGTAATTTTTAGGATTTTAACCAAAAATTAGGTATATTTAAGGATTTATTAATGAAACAGATGATGTGTTTTTACCAATTTTTGATACTTTTTATAAAGAAATAATATTGCCTCAATTTTTGGAAAAAAAATAAAATATTTTATTAAAATCTAAGAAAGTTGGAAACTTTTTCATAACCCATAAAATATAAAATTACAAAAATACATTTTTTGACACTTTTATAGTTAAATTATTGGTTCTTTTCTTTATTTTTTCTTATATAAAATTATAAAATCGTAACAAAAAATGAAAAAATTTTAAATTCAATTAAGATAATTTTTTTTTTTAAAGTACCATTTAACTTTTGATATTTTTAGGCTCCCAGAAAAAATATTGTAAAAATTCAAAGATTAATTTGATATGTTAATTGTAGATTTTTTTCAATTTTATTATTTTTTATTGATTTGAATATATTGAGATATTTATAAAGAATTTTTTTTAAATATACTTCTAAAAATGAATTTTTACCAATTTTTTTTTTTTTGTAAGATCCAAAAAATTCATCTTTTTTCATTACATTATATGTTAAAAATTTAGCGACTTTAGCGACCTCTAGTGTAGACAGAATGAGTTATAACAGAAAGGATAATATTTACAATATTAAGTAATTTTAGTATATATACAAAAAAGATATTTTCGTCGACATCGGAGACACAAATTTTTTTTTATTTTTGACTACGAGACAAAGCACCTTTCCTCTATAGGAAGGGTTACTGCTCTGAGTACGTCAGCATTCGGAAAGTCTTCTGTGTCAGTCACAGGAAGACAACACCTACAATGTGCCTCTATGAGAGTATCGAGTGACTTTTGGCTGCACGTTGTCCAACTGCCGCATTGCCTCTGGATAAAGCTTGGCGCAGTTGAGGTTCTATATAGGATCTTGCGAAGGCGATTGTACTCAAAAGAGCTCTCCACGCCGCAGCAGAAATCTCTCCAAGACTTTCGTTTTCCTAATCAGGTTCTTAAATTTGTTGACCGAGGCCTTGTAGGCAGACCAGTCGCCCGATCCGTGTATTGGCAATATCAGAGTTCCACCATGGTGGTGGCTTGCTCTTACCCCTACGAATAACGGTCTTGCATGCCCTTGACGTAGCCTGGTTCAGCCCTTTAGTTTGCCTGAACATTGCGTCCTATATATCAACCGCACTCTCTATGAGTGGAAGGAAGGATCCTGGAGACGATGCCGCTATAATTGTCTCAGTTTGTCCTCCTTCTACTAACATACGCATTCCTCTCCTGATATTTAACATCAATAGAGAAGTCGATATACTGATGATCCGAAAAGGAACAATCCCTCGAAACATTGCAATCCCTAATCATCTGAAACCTTCTTTCGCTAATGAGCGTAATATCAAGAACTTCGCTTCTGTTCGCAACAATAAAGGTTGGTTCACTGCCTACATTCGCTATCAATAAACTACTTCTGAGAACAAAATCAAAAAGTGACTCGCCTCTAGCATTGATGTCCGAGCTTCCCTAAATAGTGTTGTTGGCATAATATTCCCCGTTTATTGTTTTTCCCTTTTACAGGTAATCGATGTGGATTATTCCGCGTGCATCCCAAAAACAATGACGCCATGACCTTGTTGGCCGACAAACGCAACTCGGCCTACTTCGGAGCCGGTTCATCCGGAGAAACCCATTGATCTTGGTCCACACAGCAGAGATACAAGCCGGTCCATTCTGTCGGCTGGCGGCGGCTAATAGCTAAAATGGTTGGCGGCGATTGATTTTTAAAGATGAGCCGCAAACGCACAGTTACAAAACGCCGCAAAGACTCATTCGAATTGTGATTAAATAACTGCAAACAAAACTTTGAGAGCAAACGATCATTTTAAATTTAAACGCAAAGGTATTTATATTTTAACAACTACATTTTTAATTTCAAGTGGTGTTTCATAAAGATAAAAATTTAGACACAAAGAAAATGTTTCTAATACTAGACCGCTACAAATCAGTTCACTCCTAGAACTTGTTTATTAGTAAATTTTTGAGTAAATTATTCAATATATTTTTAAATTGTTAAGTTTCTTTTATATGAATTCTTTCCACAAAATATATGCCGTGGCTGGCACTTGAAATGGCTAAACATATACCGGCTTAAATTCATAGATGCACCACGAGACAGGCCACGTTTGGCACTGTGATATATTTTATCAATCTTTTAAAAGAAATAATCATTTAATGACCTCTTAAATATTCACTGAATTCTTGTAAGTATACTCACTTTCAATAACTCAATGTCTCCCTTGCCAAATCAACACCATACTAAGCAAAATTCACAGCAGTATTCCTGTTGTGAATTTTGTATATTTTATTTCATTATCAGATAATTACCAACATTCGTGGCTTAATTAATATGACAATATTAAAGTTATTAAACAAAATGCAATGAAACATTAATTTTAAATTTAGCCAACAAAAAAAGTTCATAAATAAAACTTTTCGTTGAATTTTCAGTTATGAGTAAATATCGTATTACAGACACTTTGAAAGCCTAAGAGCATACTACTGATAAGTGAAACCATATATTATGTAGGTTAAGGACATTAATTTGACCAACAACTGATACAAAAAAAAATACTACAAATATAAAGCATTAAGAAAATGAAACACCATATTCAACTTGAAGGAATGTTTATTAGGCTACAAACAATTTTCAACTTATTAAAATTGTATGTCTTAAACTTAAGTAGTTATATGTAAAAATGTATGTAGACACCCACTATAAGCTAAAATATTATTTTTGCTTAAAAATAATTTTTTATGGAATAAAGTCTTATTATTTCAAGCAGTTTTTTACGAGTAAATAGTGGGCTGTTTTTCTTTAAGGTATATAAAAAACGATATTTATGTTAGTTTTTAGTTTTTGTAGTTTGTCGTTTTTTTTTCTCCCTCTTAACAAAATATTATTTATAATGATTGTCTTGAAAAGCAATTAATAAAGTATTTTTGGTTATTAAACACTCGTTTACAGTTAAGAAAATTCATAAATTTTTTCAAACCTAAAAGGTGTGTTGAAAATTTACGTTACTTATTTGTAAAATCACGCTAATGGATCATAAATGCTATTAGAATAATAGCATACACAAAAAAAAACACACACACATTTTATATAGAAACAATTTGTGGTAGCAAACAAAAATCAAAAGACTTAAGAAACAAACTTGCTTTTGTATTAAAATTTCAAATATTCGGTTTGGAAAATTAAAAGTTCAAAAGAAAAAATTATGCGACAAATTGTAATGACAAGCAATATCAATTGAAAAATTTGTGGTAGCTGAGGAAAAAAATCTAAAAGTTAAACAATAAACTTTGGTTTAAAGTGAGAAATAATAACTTCTTTTAAAATGACAACTTTATCGAAAACTTTATTTAAAAGAATCTAAATATTCATAAAAAAAATATATTTCCTGTACTTTTCAGGAATATTGCAATACGAAAATGTTTCATTGGCGGCAATAATCATATTCTTTTTGCAGAAGATTCCCCTGCGAGAGTAAATGTCGGCTCCAAAGGGATACGAGTATTCCCAATCAATACGAAAGCTATAATTATGTAATATAAATTAGCGATGTGTCTAGATAATAGTATAATGCTAATTTATCACCTAGAAGATAAAAAGTTGGTACTACCGCTAAATACAATCCCCGATAAAAAAAAGAAAATATTTTTTTTTCATTATTTAATTTATCTCTGAAAGATGATTTCAATTGATGATTTATGAATTGTAAAATGTGTAGTCAATGTTTCACAGCCTGTTTTAGAAGCACTCATGCAGGCCTTTAGTATCATGCATCATGCAAAATGGGTACTTTTAATAAATTCTTGTAGAAAAAGTTCCATTGTTGCCACAAAGTTTTAGATGATATTCCCATTTTGCAAGAACTCAATAAGAACCCTCTACATCCTTCAATTTTGTTGGATGGGTAATTTATTTTTTTCTTTAGAAATGCGTTTTTAATTAAATTAGATTTAATTATCAATTTGGCACCAATGTAGAGATTCAAAACTTTTTTTTGGGATTTCATCTTATAAAATGGCTAATTAGCTAAAACCTTCTGGCAACACTGATACTAATTAGAGTGTATTGTAAACCAAGCCTAAGAGTATGCAATGTTTTACACATTTTGTAAATAATTTGTTGCCAGATTGTGCGACTTATTGTTATATTGGCGACTTTATCTTGCTTCTTATTTCATAGCAATTTTGCTAAACTCTCAACTATATTTGTGTGTGCTCACTACATTTGTAATATCAAAGAGTATAATTAAAAAAGGGAATATATGGCTCTTCTGAGTTTTCTTTATTTTAATCCAATAGAATTATAAAATTATTAAAGAAATAAATTTTTTGGGCCGGCTGCTCTTATTCTGTACCGTATACTCAGAAAAGTTCTGCTGTTACTACATGACAGCTATTTGTGAAGTAATGAGGTTGTAGTAATTTCAACTACAATTGCAATTAATTTACTTAGAGCAAAATTTTTCAATGTTTTTGATAGTTATTTTTTGTTAACAAGCTAGAAAAACTACTACATTCTAGTAAGGTTTATTTCACGCAGTTGTTTTGAATTTAGTTACAAAATTTTCAAGTGTGTGTGTGCAGCAAACAAGTGGGTGTGTACGAGGCGCTTGTTTAGAAATTTATAGTGAAAGAATATCTTGCGCCTTTAAGCACCGTAAGTTGTTTCGATTTCACGTGAAAATTGTGTAGATTTTGTTTTCACGCAAATTTAATGTACAAGACTATTATTTTTTTGGGAAAAAGTGACATTTTGTGTTTATTGTGAATGTGTCTTTGTTATAAAATTATATAATTGTTCATTTTTATAAATTAAATTACAATTTGAGGCCTTTAAAGTTCGAGTGAAATTTTTCCACGTGAAAAACAACTTACAGTGCTTTAGTTATAAAACAACGCTAAAGAGCGAAGAAGCCTAATACGAAAAAAGGTTATATTTTATTAAGGCCCTGTGCGAGGTGGCTAATTAAATTCTAAACTAAATACGAATTGACAAAAAGGTTTAAAATTTTTTTGAAAAATTTTAGAAAACGTTTTAAAATTTCATAGAAATTTGGAAACCTGAATTTAGTTTAGATTCTATTTAGCCAGTTCGCACCCACCCTAAATAATTAAAATAATAACCCAGCAAAAATGTGGAAGCAATAAAAACGATTACTGCTTGACAGTTAATACCAGAGCTTTGAAGAATTAATTCCTTTTTGAATGAATTCACTACCAATCGAATTCAATTTTTCCTACAATTGAATGAATTCCTTTTCTTAAGTAATTGACTGAATTCGTTCAACTGAATACGTTCATCAAACAACAAATTCAAAGAATTAATTCAATATCAATAGTTCTTTTTATTAAATCAAATGAATTAATTCACCGGTGACGCGTTCAATTTTATAAATCGAACGGAAAAAAAGTGAATTAATTCCTCACTGAATTAATTCACTACTGAATTCGTTCAATTTCATTTTCGTTCAGTGAATTAAAAAAAAAATAATAAGTTCACTGAATTGAAAAAAAAATAAAATAAGTTAACTGAATTGAAAAAAAAATAAAATAAGTTCACTGAATTCAAAGCCTGTTTTCTGCCGTTCAGTAGAAGAAAACAATAATGTACAAATAAAATTTTTAAATAAGCAATTTTACAGCGTGTGCTAGTAAAAATGAACAAATTAGAAACCGGATGCTGTTTATCAACCTACATGATTCAAAAATAAAGCCTTTTACTATTAAAAATAAAAACTTTACAGATATAGATAAATTTGGAAAAAAAATATAACTATATAACTAGTTTGAAAAATTAATAGTTATATTTTTTTCCAAATTTATATATATCTATATACCAGAGCTTTGAAGAATTAATTCCTTAATTCAATTTTTCAATTCTGAATTAAAAATTCTAATTCATCGAATTTTTAATTCAGAATTGAAAAATTCTTAATACCACACTTTTATCACCAAAAAGTTTACGTACATATTATTTTTTAACACCTAAGTTGACAAAAATGCACCTAGCCCGAATTCTATTTTCCGGATCTTAAAACAAAATGCATATTTGGAATCGTGAGAAAATTTCCTTTAATTTGGGCGTGTTTCCGTTTTTCGGGCCTGGCGGGTCCCGGGGGCCCCGGCCCACTTAACACCATATAGAAAAAAAATTCCTTTTTTAATTCCAGAGGGGGTCATATTTTTTTTTTTTTTTTTTGAGGGGTGCCCCATAAAGTGTACTTTTGCCGAAACTAGTTTAACGTAGATGTAACGTCACTTATCTCGTTTTTTAATCAATACTTTAGATTAAAATCTACTGATTTGTAACGTTACATTTAAGTTAAAGTAATTAACGCTTTATTTTTAAATTAAATTTTCTAAAAATTCAGAAAGTTTACTTCATGAAATTATTTCCTTTTTTAAATTGAATTCATTTTTAAACGTAACTATTCCCAAAACTAATTTCATTTTGTTTTATTAATGGTAGCATTCGGCAGAGAAACCTTAAAACTGATACTGGTGACTTGTAGCGCTTTGTGATTACCAAAGAGTATACATAATAAAGAGATTGGGGGACTCTCTATCACTGAGAAAGCATTTGTTCTATTATATGCCTTGGAACACGACCATACTCAAACCAATATCACCCAGCAAACATCGCAATACGAAGAAGAATGTATTGCCGGTAATATCAATTTCGTATTCCCAATGGCCTTGCAACTCTCTCAATATTTTTTATGGGAAAAAATATTATGCGGCTTCGAACAGGAACGAACTCCGACTGGGTAATCAGGGATGGAAAAGGCTCACTCAATCGGGCTCTTATACCAAAAAATGTTAGATCGCTCTAAATATGTAAAAATGTAAGTACACATAGTTACAAAAGTATACATACGGGATTCAAATATCTGTTTTCTTGAAGAAAATATGATTTCACTTTCTTTTTACTTGCATTTTCTATTTAAAGTAAAACATAAACCATTTTTATCATATTCTAGAAAACTTTTGTTGTTTTTGTTAGCAAGAAATTTCCAGATCTGCTTTTAATTTTCGATTCAGTTCGTCTACATTTTGCTTAGAATTTTCTTGAACGGGGCGAATAACGGCCCGTTCTGTTCGGTTGTCGAGAATACGAGGGCGGACAAAACGTGCCTTACTTTCATATTTTCCATTTTCTTTTAAATTTTTTAGTATCGTTTGTACTGTGGCCTTTTTTAAATTTAATAAATTTCCAATTTCATTAAGAGCCTTACCATAATTCCGCAATTTAATGACGGTTTTTCTAATTGGTTCCGAAATTTCTTTGCCTTTGCTCATTTTGCTCCACTCCACTACTGACACGTTATGATTTTTATTTTCCAAATATGATCACTTTTTGTGAAAGTACAAGCTCTACTAATGAATTGTACCATACCATCATAAAATTTGTAGCGGCACTTGTAACGGTACATAATTTTTTATAGGGGGGTATGTATACTTATGTAACTTTAAAAAATGACAAATTATGTTTTTTGTAGTTATTTGCTAACAAAAACAACAAAAGTTTTCTAGAATATGATAAAAATGGTTTATGTTTTACTTTAAATAAAAAATGCAAGTAAAAAGAAAGTAAAATCATATTTTCTTCAAGAAAACAGAAATTTACACATCATTCGGAGATAGCGGCTTTAAGTTGAGACCCAGTGAAGATATGGAGATGAATTACAATACCAACAACCACAACCAGAACAACAACCAAAACAACAACCGAAACAACAACCGAAACAACAATCAAAACAATGGCACCCAGAACGAGGAGGTAACAGAGCCGGTTAATGTTCACCCGTTTGGCAGGAGTCATATTATTGGGAGATCGCCCCCACCCACAACAACCCCCACAATACTGGGGAATGTTATTGGGAGATCTAGATTGCAACAAGGAGACGGTGCTACGAGTAGCTTGGGAAAACATGGTAAAGGCCAGGCGACTGCTAGGCCTCAAGAGGAGGAGGAAATCGCACACCTTAGTGCACTGAAACGGGATGAGGAAAAGGCTTTCATCGAACTCGGCAACAAACTGAGTGCGGTGAACTCCATTGTTACGGTCGCCAGGAATATACATAAACCGATACGCGACAATATCGCATGTGCTATGGCCCTCTACCAGCAATTGAGAGAGTACAGGGATGCAATTGGTTTTAACCCACTCTTGCATGCTAATCGGGGAACGGTAGCGGATAAGGAGTGTAAATCCGTTCAGGTCAACATGGTGGATGATTGTACTAACGAGAGACCCAAGGACTCGGGGACTAAGAGACTACCCTCGGCATCTCCGCCGGCATCCCCAACAGCGACACCAATACAGGCGAGAGTGCGGAAGAAGGCAAGGCCAACTGAGAGAACCCTCGGGCGAAATATGGAACAGTGCAGTACAGATGGAACTCCTGCAATTGCAAGAGTAAAGGATGCAAGAATCGGGGAGAACATAGAACATTGTAGTGCGAATGTAACTCCAACGGTTGCCCAGGGTGAATGGGAGACTGTGAAGAATCGTAAGGTGAAGATGAAGGGGAAAAGTGCATCAAAAAATAGGAAACGGCAAATACGCGACCAGGGAGAGGCCATTACAATCAAAACCGGAAATTCTGAAACGTATGCGGATGTGTTAAGACAAATGAAGGATAGGATAAATCCCAATGAGATCGGTATAGACGTCATGGGAATTAGGAGGACTAGAAACGGAGAGATTCTAGTCAAGCTTAAAAAGGGTGAAGGTCACGCCGACAAGCTGAAGAGTGCGATAGGTGACTCCTTGGGGGAAGGTGTGGAGATTCGCTCTGTGATGAGGAATACCGTGATTGCTGTCAGTGACATGGATGAATCCACCGAAGAGGGTGAATTAGTAAAGGCGCTAATGAACACCACAATGGTTTTGGAACCAACTGTGTTCAAAATTCTAAACGTAAGGGAGTCATATGGTGGGACTAAACAAGCCTTAGTACAACTACCGGTACACCTCGCTACAAAACTACTGGAAGTTGGGAGGATGAAAATTGGTTGGGTCATGTGCAGACTAAGGGCGAAGATACAACCAAAACGGTGCTATAAGTGCCTCGATCAGGGACATCTAGCCAGAGAATGCTCTGGGAAGGATCGCAAGGATGTCTGTAGAAAATGCTGCAGAACAGGACATATGTCCAAAGATTGCACTGAGCAAAGGAGATGTATACTATGCCATGAAGCTGGACTACAGAACATAGATCACTACATAGGCAGCAATCTATGTGTATTGAATAGACGGAAAGTTAAACATCAACATGACTAAATTTATCCAGATAAATCTAGGCCATGGAAGACAGGCTCAGGATTTGCTAATGCAAAAGATAGCTGAGTGCAATATCGATATCGCCATTATTAGTGAGCCATATGGAAAGCAGGATACATTGTTATGGTACCAGGATAGGACCAACCGCGCTGCGATAATGATATGCAATAGGAACATATCAATTGACGAAGTTTGCGAGGAGAATGATGGATTTGTATACATTACGTCAAATGGCATTAGAATGTACAGTTGCTACTTTACACCTAACCAGGATATTGGGTCGTTTGCTGAAAGACTGAACGCACTAAATGTGAGTATCAGAACAGCCAAAGGAAGGGTCTTAATTGGCGGAGACTTTAATGGAAAATCCCCGGAATGGAACTCGGGATGCATTGACAGAAGGGGTAAGCTCGTCAGTGAACTAATCGCATCGCTCGGGTTTATCGCGTACAATGATGGAGACAGTGCAACTTTTAGAAGAGGTAAAAGCAAGAGTATTATTGATATAACTTTTGGAACACCTGGTCTCTACAATGACAGCATGGATTGGAGAGTACTTGAGGACCTCACACTAAGCGATCATCAGTACATAACATACACTATCACCGGAGGCTACAGTTCGATGCGAAATGAAGCAAACCTACCAAGATGGAACGTAAGGAAACTTGATGTAGATAAATTTACCAATTGTCTGACAGAGACAAGGAATAGACGGGATATGAACGGGGATATTCCAGGTATCGAGGAACTAGTAAGTTATACCATGGACAATCTGACCAAGTTCTGTAACGTGAGCATGCCAAGGACCAGAAAGTATCAAGGTAAACGATCAGTTTTTTGGTGGACCGCCGAGATAGGAGAGCTTAGAAGCAAATGTCTTTCCGCCCGAAGAGCAGCAACTCGAAATCACTCAGATCAGTTGCTGGCGAACGAGTACAAACGAGTACGTAAAATTTTGAGATTGGCTATTAAATCTAGCAAACGTGAACGATGGAAGGAACTATGCGAGGAAGTCGACTTGGACCCATGGGGAAAACCCTATAAGATAGTCATGGGGAAAATTGGTGGTCATAAACCAGTACCTGGGATTAAGGAACCCATATGGGCGAACGAGATAGTTAGAACTCTATTTCCAATCGAGAGAGATAGAGGAACCGGTGTGCGGAAAATGTATACTGATGGAAATTTTGTACCTTTTAGTCAGGAAGAGCTAGTCGGAGCATGTAGGAAATTGAAAACAGGAAAGAGTCCTGGTCCAGATGGAATACCAAACGAGGTTTTGAGACTTACGGGTGAGTTATGGCCCGAATTTCTTTTGACGACTTTCAACAAATGTGTGGAAGCAGCTGTTTTTCCTGATAGCTGGAAAAAGCAGAGGCTTGTGCTGCTACGTAAGGGCGATAAACCACTGGACATGCCGGGCTCATACAGACCACTGTGCATGTTGGATACGATTGGTAAACTATTTGAAGGCTTGCTACTGAGGCGCATGGAGGACGAGATTGACAGTAAAGGTGGATTATCTCCACAACAATATGGTTTCCGAAGGGGCAAAGGCACGGTCGACGCAATTAACGAAGTTGTCAAAATTGCAGCATTGGCTAAGAATCAGCTGGAATTCTGTGCGATTGTAACATTGGATGTTAAAAATGCATTCAATACTGTAAAATGGAGCGCAGTCCTGGACGCGCTTAAGGTAAGGGGAATGGATCCATTTCTATATAATATGATAGTGGAGTATCTAAGTGAGCGAACACTGCTATACGAAACTGATAATGGGATGAAGGAGTACAAAGTTACGGCTGGTGTACCACAGGGATCGGTTTTAGGACCCTTTCTTTGGAACATTATGTATGATGGACTACTGAACATGGAACTGCAAAACGGTGCAAAATTGATAGGTTACGCTGATGACATTGCACTGGTTATATCACAACCTTCACCGGAGTTAATCGAGATCCTGGCCAACGATAGTCTCGGCAGATGTGACAGATGGCTAAGAAAACATGGACTGGAACTAGCTGCTTCTAAAACGGAGGCCATATTGATCACGGATCGAAGATCATACAAAATGCCGGAGATAAAATTACAAAATAGCTTGGTAGAGTATGGGCCAAGTCTTCGTTACCTGGGAGTGCAACTTGATAAAAAACTTAGGTTTAATGCGCACATGGACATTGTCAGCGATAAGGCGTTAAGAACTGCTAGGACTTTGGTCCGAATAATGCCGAATATTAGGGGCCCAAAGGAGTCAAACAGAAGGCTGATAAATAGCGTAGTACACGCGCAATTACTGTATGCAGCCCCGGTCTTCGCTTCGGAGATGGGCAGGAATAACATAGTTAACATGTTGCAGAAACCTCAGAGGATAAGTGCTCTGCGGGTGATATCTGCGTACAGGACTATTTCTACAAGTGCCGCACTTGTACTGGCAGGTATACCTCCAATAGATCTCCTTGTACTGGAAAGGTGTGAAATATGGAGCTCGATAAGGGCAATAGCACCAGAGCATAATGGCACAATGAGTGGAAGGAATATAATATCCCAAATTAAGCAGGACGCTAGGAAATCGCTAATGATAAAATGGCAACAACGATGGGAAATGGATGAAAATGGAAGATGGACCTTTAAACTCATACCGAACATTCAAAAGTGGATGAGCAGAAAACACGGTCAAGTAAACTACTATATGACTCAGGTCATGACTGGTCATGGCAGCTTCAACAGTTATCTATACCGATTTAAGTTAAGGGAATCGGGGAACTGCGAAGGATGCGGTGCAGATGATGATAGTGCCGAACATAACGTGTTCTATTGTTCAAGATGGAACCATCAGAGGCGAAATTTATACGAGGAACTGGGAGTCACACTGACCGCTGAGAATATAGTGGATGTAATGTTGGCATCCGAGGAGGCATGGCGAAGATGCGACGTGTATATGAGTCGCATAATGGGGGAAAGGTGTCGAAGGGTTCCGAACCCCTAAATAGGGGACGTAGGAAACACCGGAAGGGGAACGTGATAGGCACGTGAAACCAACCAACCTGATGAAATGCTACCGTGGTACCGGGCTGGCTTGGGGGAGGATTTCGTAGGGCCACTAGATGATAGCGCGCTATCACTACGTCCAACAAAAAAAAAAAAAAAAAAACATACATACATACATACATACATACATACATACATACATACATACATACATACATACATACATACATACATACATACATACATACATACATACATACATACATACATACATACATACATACATACATACATACATACATACATACATACATACATACATACATACATACATACATACATACATACATACATACATACATACATACATACATACATACATACATACATACATACATACATACATACATACATACATACATACATACATACATACATACATACATACATACATACATACATACATACATACATACATACATACATATTTTATTTATTTATTTGTTTATTTTGATATATCCTGTACAACAAGAGTAAATCTTATAATTAAAGTACAGGAAAGCAGCTTGTGGAAAACATATATTGCAAATTGTAAAAAAATAATCATAAAAATTAAACCGTATTCTAATATATAAGTAAAAAATTTTCTAATATCACAAAGAAAAAATAAATATTAACAATAATTTAATTTAATATGTCTGTCAAAGAGTCAACATTGTAAGAAACAAAAATTTAATTAAAATTAGGCAAAAATATTGAAAAGAAAATGTCTAAAGCTGTTTGCGTTGCTGTTGAGCTGCTGGTTTGCTGGAAGATCTCTCCAAAGACGTGGAGCATTTATGTAGAAATGCCATTCAGATACATGATATCGGTGCATAGGTATTATTGTCCCTCTTCCCCTTTGGGATATGGCAAACTGTATAAGGGCATAAAGATACGGAGGATTCTTTGTATAAATAATTTTATGATAAGCTAAAAGTACTCGTATCTTAAGAAGGCTCTCGAAAGATACACCATAGAGTTTTGTGGCAAATAATGACACATGATCAATCCTTTTCAAGCCATAAACATATCTGATGATATTGTTGTATAAAACGGTTAACTTGCGCTTACTAGTACTATCGCAATTCCCAAAAAGTTCACAACCATATATTAAACCGGGGATTAGGTATGACTTTGCGATCAGTATTCTCACTTTCAAAGGAGTAAAAAACTGTGTTGACCAAAGAGGCCTTAAATTAGCGTAGGTTTGACCAACAAGAGAGTTAATATGATTTGTCCATGTTAAATGTTTGTTAAAAATGATACCAAGGTTTTTGGCCGCTTCTGCGATCTCAATTTTTCCTCCATTTATATGTATTTCATTTTCGATAATTGGCACAGTTCGTTGCTTGTGAATTACAATACATTTGGATTTCTGCGGATTGAGACAAAGCCCGTTTGCTGTAGCCCATATATATATTCTATTTAAATCAAAATTAATTTTCGTAATAGCTTCTTGAATTGAGTGTACAGGACTGCTTAAATACAATTGGACATCATCCGCATACATATGTAGTCTGCAGTATGAGAGCTGATTCGGCAAATCATTTGCATATATGGAAAAAAGCAGAGGCCCAAGAACAGACCCTTGGGGCACTCCCCTACTAAGTGTCAGCAAATTAGACCATTTATTATTAACGTAGACAGATTGTGTGCGATTATTTAGATAACAAAATAAAAGCTGTGTTGATGATGAAGAAAATTTAAAGAAATGTCTAAGTTTCATACATAACGTATAGTGGTCAACCGTGTCGAACGCCTTAGAGTGGTCAAGGAGTATCAAGAAATTAACCTTGCCATTATCGAGTTCACGTCGTATATTTTCCGAGACATCAATCAGAGCTGTAACACAGCTATGATTAGAACGAAACCCAGATTGTTTATCAGACAGCAGACATTTATCCCTAATATACTCATTCATTTGACGGTGTAGAATCTTTTCCAGAACTTTTGAAAGGAAACACAAAATGGCAATTGGTCGAAACTCAGTATTTGTCTTCGGGAGTGGTACAATTTTGGCGTGCTTCCATTTTAACGGAAAAGTGCTTGTCGTAATGATTGTATTGAAAAGGTGAGTTAAATAGGGCAGAAGTAATGGCAACATTATCTTTAAAAATTTCGGATGCATATTATCGTAACCTACTGCTTCTGATTTTATTAATGAAAAAGTTGATATGATATCAAACTGGGTTATGCAAGAAAACTCAAATGTATAAATATCATCAAGAGTAGAGTTGTTATTACCTGATGGGAAGTTGTAAAAGTTGTCGTTAATTTGGACTGTTGGTAGGTTTGTAAAAATACTGTTTAAGTCATTAGCATCAACATCGCAGTTCGTTTTATCTGCCCTGCCAATTCCGATTTCATGAATGACTTTCCAAGTTTTCTTCGATTCGAGAGCAGAACCAAAGCGTTTAGAATAATATTCTCTTTTTGAAATTCTGATTTTATTATTAAAAAAAAAAAAAAAAAAAAAAAAAAAAAAAAACATACATACATACATACATACATTACCGCAAGGGTATCTTCAGGAGAGGATATCGGGATTAACGACCCCGCGTACCCTGAGTTTTGGCAGGTACGGAGAGCGTACCAAAAAGGGTACATGTGCTCTGTGAAGTCCTGTGTCAGGGCGAGTGGATGTCGCCCTAAATTAGGCATCCAACCAAAAGGGTACCCTCGATAGAGGTGTAGTTAGGAGCTTGACGACTCCATGGTTTCCCCAGTCTGTACCCGGGAGTTGGTCCTTAATTGACAACCCCCGTGACAAACACGACTTCTGCCGTAAGGCATCAAGACCAAGCCCAGTACGGTCTTGATTATGGTATTTCTGGAACGACTACTGTGAATTGATGCACCCTGGGCCGACAGCTGTGGCATTCTATAACCTCAGTAAGTGGAAGTGAAATTCCACCGAAATGGCTTATGGGCTAATGTCTCAGCTGCCTCCGTCCCGTTAAAACGTAGCGAGTCTCAAAGTGCGCTCGAAGTTTCGTCACCATTTGGTTGGTGGTGCAGGCTCGGATGTAATTTCCCGACTGGCACGGACCTGGCTCTGGCATGGGGTCTCATAAGGATCTCATGTCAACCCATTGCATGGCCTCCCTGCATGCAAAGATAACCATGGGGTTTAAACGTGACTGCACATCGAGCGGAGATAGCGGCTTTGAGTTGGGACCACGTAGCGATGAATATTGATGGTAAAAATAACAACAACAACAATGATAATAACAATAAGGAGAGGAAGAAGACTGAAAGTAACGGAGCGGGTTTGGACAGCCCATTCATGAGGAAATCTGTTATTAAGAGATCACCACCTGCAACAGTGGCTGCTAGATCACTGGTTGATATTGCGAAACCGCACAGTGGAAATGTTGATAGACTAGGTGCTAAGATAGATGAGTTGGTGGCCTTTCTTAGAACCCGGTCAAATATACATAAGGAAATTGTCTCGATGTCAAAGGAGATACAGGCGATATTTATGCAGGTGTCACATGAGCTGAAGAGCGAATCTGTGGAGTATGTGAAACCGATAGTGTCTAGCATAGGTACTCAAACGGAAGAAGTGGAGCGGTCAAATCTTGTCCAACTGGGAACTCCGAAGCGGAAAAGGGACCTCACAACCCTTAGCCCAAAGGGAAGTGAGGCGAAGAAGAAGAAGAACACCAGCCCAAGGAAAGCCGGTAGTAAATATGATCAAGGGGTCAATAAACCAATTGATAGAGCGTCGATGGGTACTAAATCGACTGACAAGGAGGTTGAAGAGAATGGAGCGGTCAAAGGAACTTCTGAGTGGGTTAAGGTACGGCCAAAGGCCAAAAGTAGGAAGAAGCCTGCAAGACCAGATGCTCTGGTCATCCAAACGTGTGGGGAGGTGTCTTATGCTGACATCCTCAAGCAAGTGAAGAAAGATCCCAAGCTGGAGACTCTTGGGCAAAACGTGAAGAATATCAGGAAAACAGCGAAGGGTGAATTATTATTGGAGTTGAATAAAGCTGCCCACCAGAGCACGGATGACTTTAGGCACACAATTGGGGAAGTGTTGGGAACGGCTGCAGAAGTACGAGCGTTAACACATGAAATATTCCTGGAAATCAAGGACATAGACGAGGTGACTACCAAAGAGGAGGTGTACTCAGCCATCGTAAACGTGTCGGACGAGTTTAGAACAGTGCAAATGTCTGCAATTAAGTCTATGAGGAAAGCCTATGGGGGCACGCAAACTGCCACTATTGGCCTAAGCGCTGGACCGGCAAACCGGCTCATTGAAAATGGTAGGATCCGTATCGGTTGGGTGATGTGCAGAATCCGAGAGAAACTCACGCCAAGAAGGTGCTATAAATGCCTGGACTTTGGCCATAATGCGTCTAAATGCCGGAGTCAACATGATTATTCTGAGAAATGTCTACAGTGTGGGGAAACAGGGCACAGGATCAAAATGTGTACGAAAAAGCCCTCGTGCATACTCTGTAGGAGCGCAGTGTCAAACGACAAGAGTGATCACGTAACTGGATGTGTAGTCTGTCCGTTCTACAAAAAGGCGTTCCAGTCACTTAGATTGCGAAAATGAATAGAATACTACAGCTTAATCTCAACCACTGTCAAGCCGCCCAGGAGCTGCTCTATCAAGGTGTTCGTGAATTGGATGTGGACGTTGCATTGCTGAGTGAGCCATACCAATGTATGGAGTCCACGAACTGGGTGTCTGATAGTTCGTGTACATCAGCGATCTGGTCTGTCAGCGGGTTGACATTGCAGGGGGTAAATACCCTACAATGTGGATACACAAGGGCTGCTGTGTCTGGTGTCACACTATACAGCTGCTATATCCCACCAAGATATTCTATAGAGGAGTTTCGGACCATAGTGGATAACATTGTCTCTGACGCGATCACCAGGCAACCTGTATTGATAGCTGGTGACTTTAATGCATGGGCCACAGAATGGGGCTGTCCGAGGACAAACGCAAGGGGCAGTATTCTCCTGGAGGCGTTTTCCGTACTGGATATTGTGCTTCTGAACATAGGAGACCAACAAACGTTCAATAGAGGGGAAGGTGGATCGATAATAGATATCACATTTGCCAGTAGTAGCATCGCAAGTCGGATAAATTGGAGTGTATCTGACCATTATACCCACAGTGATCACTTTGCTATAATCGTTGATATAGCACGTGAACGACGTCACGTGAATATACACACACGTAGACTGACAGGTTGGAAGGCCAACACGTTTGATAAGGATATTTTTGCAACCTTACTGGAAGATATAGCTCTTAATGGCTCAGCGGAAATTATGGCTTGGCAATTAATAGAACACATTACGAAGGCATGCAATGCATCCATGGTGAAGAGGAAAAGATCAGCGAATAAGCAACCAGTTTACTGGTGGAACGATGAGATTGCGAATATGCGGACGGAATGTATACGTGCAAGGAGACAATATACAAGATCTAGGGGTAGATCGGAGAACAACCTCCACCAGCAGGTGTTTAAGGCGAAAAGGAAAGCCCTTAAGTTGGCGATTCGTAGAAGTAAGCGAAAGTGCTTTCTTGATATATGCGACGATGTCGAGAGTAATCCGTGGGGTCTTGCATATAAGCTGGTCACTAAGAAACTCAAGTGCTTAAATCCAACACCACCTAGAGAGGAGATGGTTCTTGACGGAATTGTGGAATACCTCTTTCCCCAACAGGAAACGTCTTCGTGGGAACACACTGTTCCAAATGAAGTTTTACCTTTTCCCGAAGTGACAATAGTAGAAGTGGAAGAAGCTGTTTCAAAGTTCCAGAATAAGAAGGCACCGGGTCTGGATTGTATTCCAAATTTGGTTTTAAAAGAGGCCGTTAAGTGTTGTCCGCAACAATTCGTTAATGTGATAAGCGCATGCCTAAGCGAAGGTAGCTTCCCATCAATGTGGAAGAGGCAAAAGTTGGTCCTGCTACCGAAGGATAAGAACCCCTAGACGATCCCTCCTCCTATCGTCCACTCTGTATGATCGACACAAGTGGAAAATTGTTGGAGAGTATAGTATGTAGAAGATTGGAAGGATGTGTCGAAGCTGCAAATGGCCTCTCCGATAACCAATTCGGCTTTAGGAAGGCTAAATCAACGGTTGATGCTATCAATGTTATTGTGGAAACAGCTGCACGTGCTATTGAAGGAAAGCGGTGGAAAAACGGTAAAAAGGAGTACTGCGTGGTTGTAACATTGGATGTTAAGAACGCTTTCAATACGGCAAACTGGGAGAAAATTGTGAGCGCCCTAGCTCGCTTGGATATTCCCAAATATCTGCTGGCCATAATACAGGATTATTTTCGCAATAGACTCCTGTTATATGATACTGATACGGGTACAAAGGAGTACAGGATAACGGGTGGAGTCCCTCAAGGTTCAGTGCTTGGTCCATTATTATGGAACGTGATGTATGACGGTGTATTGAGGTTAGATCTTCCTATGGGTATGAAAATAGTTGGCTTTGCTGATGACATAGCATTGGTGTGTGTAGCTAAGCAACTCCAGGAAGCTGAGAATATTACGAATGCTGGTATACAGATCGTTAGATCTTGGCTTGGATTGGCCCTCGCCGATCATAAGACGGAAGCGGTGTTGATAAGTAGCCGCACGGTCAGGGAGACCATAAATCTGAATGTGGGCACGTGTTGCATAGCCACCAAACCCTACCTCAAATATCTTGGTGTGATGATTGATACTCGCCTTTCATTTGGTGATCACTTGAGGTATATAAGTTCTAAGGCTTCAGGGACTTGTTTAGCGCTTTCTAGGATTATGCCGAATACCAGGGGCCCAAAATACCTTCAGAGGAAGTTGCTTGCTAGCGTTGTGAGGAGCATTATTTTATATGCATCCCCTATTTGGTCTGATGCGTTGCGGTTTCGATCATACGTGAGCCTGATTTCGCCGGTGTACAGACTGGCTGCCCTTCGTGTGTGCTGTGCATTTAGAACTGTTTCGGATGAGGCAGCATTTGTTATTGCCGGCATGTTACCCATTGATTTGGAGGCCTCGGCGAATTCTACTGGTGCTGCTAGGGATGTGTACATCGCTAGGTGGCAGTCGCGTTGGTCGGCTACTGGCAAGGGTAGGTGGACGTACTCATTGATACCCGACATAGTGACCTGGCTTAACAGAGGACATGGCGACTTGAACTACTACATTACGCAGTTGTTGAGCGGACATGGGTGTTTTAGGTCGTACTTGTACCGATTTGGACACGACAGTGATCCGTTCTGTCCGAGTTGTATTGGTAACGTAGTGGAAGATGCCAAACATGTTTTCTTCATCTGTCCACGTTTTCGGGATGAGAGGGCGAATCTTGTGAGAGTGATAGGCCATAGTGTTAGTCCGGAGAACATAGTCCAGATTATGTTATCCTCTTTAGATAATTGGGCGTATGTATGTGATTTTGCTAAATTGTTTCTGATTGAACTTCGTAGGTTAGAACAGATTCGAGGGAGAATCGACGTAGTCTAGAGCGGGTTCTTATACCTTCCCCACCCTGCGACGGAAAGCTTTGCGGTAGTTCCACGGGGACGAGTGGGGTAGTGTATCGAGGTGTTTTAGCGTGTTAAAGTCCCGCACTCCTGGCGATTCAGGGGCCAGGGTCTTCGACAATTTCATCTCGTTAAATAAAAAAAAAAAAAAAAAACATACATACATACATACATACATACATACATATAAAGAATACAAAATCCAAATTGTAATTGAATTATTTTTTTATTTCAATCTGCAGTGTGTTGGTGTTCTTATGACGCAGATATTGGAAGACTTGTAAGATGTAGGACATCTAATACAAGTAAGGACTAACTGCATCTTGGTATTTGTATTATTTTTCAAGTATATTTATATTAAAAAAATTAATTTTATTTTTTAATGTATTATAACTTCGAAAAAATATACTCAGCCTTACTATCAATATTTTTCAAAGGTATATTTTTGTTAAAGTCGACTTTATTTTAAAGCAAAGGTTTTGTTTTAACCGTACTATACAAAATATTTAAAATAAACCTTTTAAAAAAATGCCAATTGAAAACCAAAACAAAATATTCGAAAATAAAGAGGAAATTTGTAAACAAATGTAAACAAAATTTGAAAAATATAAAAAGAAAATACATAAATATAAAATGAAAACTTCAAATTTAAAACAGAATTTTAAGGTATATTTTAAATAGTTTGTAGTGTGAAAATTAAAATAATAGTCGACTGTTGTGATTTAAAATCGACTTTTTATTTTTCATAGTAAAGGTGATTATTTTTAATATAATGCCGCATTTTTATTTAGAAAAAGGCAGAAAACAGAAAAGTACAACATTAAAAGTTCTTTATTGATAAAACTTTATAAGTTTTTTTTTTTTTTTTGGGAAAAAATATATCACAACTTTTTTTCTGTTAAAAACAATCAGTTATAATATAATTAATTTTAAAATAAACGATAAATCTACTATGAATTAAAAATGAACGACAAAATACAAATTGTTTTAAACGAAAAATAAGTAGTTCTTTTTTAACTTATTTTCAATTGTTTTAATGTAAATATTCGGTAGATTTTAAGGAAAAACGAGTAAAAAGGTTAAAGTCGGGCATGCCCACTATACAATACCCTACACCAGTCTGGTTAAAAGCCAACTAATGTTTGGATCCGAAATTCGAATGGGTTAAAATGGGACTTGTGTCAAAATTTTCTATAATGTGAGTCAGCGCACCAAATTTCATTAAAATATCTTAATATTTGCGACCTGCAGTTTGTAACCAAGCCAATTTTGGGGGGACCCTTATATGGGCACTAGTTCTAAACATGGACCGATGTTCACCAAAATCAATAGGCTTCGTTCTTGGGCCAACATAGGTCTATGTACCAAATTTCATCAAAATATCTTAATATTTGCGACCTGCAGCGTATAAACAATATAATTTTGGTGGGACCCTTATATGGGCACTAGTTCTAAACATGGACCGATGTTCACCAAAATCAATAGGCTTCGTCCTTGGGCCAATATAGGTCTGTGTACCAAATTTCATCAAAATATCTTAATATTTGCGACCTGCAGCGTATAAACAATATAATTTTGGTAGGACCCTTATATGGGCGCTAGGCCTAAACATTGAACGATTTTAACCAAAATCAATAGGCTTAGTCCTTGGGCCCACATAAGTCGGTGTACCAAGTTTCATCAAAATATCTTAATATTTGCGCCCTGTAGAGTGCACACAAAAATGCATGGACAGACAGACGGACATCGTTACATCGAAATTAAAAAAAAATTCTGAGCCGATCGGTATACTATAAGGTGGGTCTAGGACCAATATTTTTTGGTGTTACAAACATCAGCACAAACTTATAATACCCTGACCACATAGTGGTGTAGGGTATAAATATTGTAAGTGTAGATGTAAATCCAGCAGGAAATTTTGTAAACTTTTACTGTAATATTTGTAAAAGTTACATCTGCAAATCTTAATTTGGTTTTTGGATAGTGCCCTTATTTTTTGTGATTTTCCCAATTTTTTTTTACGTGAAAAATTAAAATTATTAATACGTTTTTATTAAACGAAAAAAAATACAAAATTTAAATTTGTTTCGGATAGAAAACCAAACGAAATAAAATGAAGTGTATTGTGAAAAATTGTTTGGCAAAAAATTCCCCGAATATTATAATGAGAAAATTTCCTGCTAAGACAGCAAATTTGTGGTGTGTTAATTTAAAAATTCCTCTTGATAGAATTAACACAGCCACAAGAATTTGAAGTCGTCATTTCCAGGTGTCATGCATTGGTTTTGGTCAATTACAACGAGGATTAATGCCAACATTGAACCTAGCTAAGTGTTTAATGATATTATTCCATCTACATTCACTTCACGGAAGTGTTTTAGGTTTCGTTTACACTTTTTTTTTTTTTTTTTAATAGCAGCAACACTCAGGAGAGATTCTTCGTATTAACTTACGTGTTGCTTCCTTTGGAAAGGGGATAGAGAAGAAGTGAAAGATGAAAGGTTTCAAATATGGCAACACTGTAATTGCGCAGGATGTTGAATTTTAGAACAGTTGTTGCGCGCCATCTGATAGTGAGTTGGCGAACTTTGTTGAAGCTTTTTAGTTCATAGCCCTGTTATATTATTTTACTTCGGTGGGGTTAAGTGCTATGGGAACACCGAAGGAGGACGCTGCGATATGTATGAGGGATAGAAAAAACTCATACATATTACTATTTTTCATAAATTGATGTTGCCTTGGTTGGGGTTCGAACCCGCAACCTCACCTGTAACAGTCCAACGCGCTAACCATTACACCACAGCGCCCATTGCATTAAAATCTCCAGATTTTGATATCCACCACTGTGAAAAAAACAATGAATAAAAGGTTATAAACGTTAAATTTTTGCAAAATTTATTTATTACAGCTAACTGTGTGCTTTATTCGAAGTTGAACATTTATATGCTTTCTTCCTTCATTGTTTTTTCAGAATGGTGAATATCGAAATCTCGGGAATTGTGGAATGAAGAGAAAAACTTGGGCTGAAGTTCACTTTATGGGGACCTCTCAAACAAAAAAAAAATATGACCCTCTGGAATTTAAAAAAAAAAAAATTTTCTATATGGTGTTAAGGGGTGTCCAAAAAACCGAAACACACCCAAAATGGTAAGCGCCACGGCCCAAATTAAAGGAAATTTTCTCCCGATTTCAAAAATGCATTTGGTTTTATGATCCATAAAGTGTTGCCCCGGGAGTCTAAAATAGCTA
Source organism: Leucophora obtusa (assembly GCA_949987735.1). Lineage (NCBI taxonomy): Eukaryota > Metazoa > Arthropoda > Insecta > Diptera > Anthomyiidae > Leucophora > Leucophora obtusa. The sequence continues at coordinate 301,614,744 of OX465295.1, read as the reverse complement.
CTTAATGTACTAATTATAAAGTATGGGTACTCAAATACGCGGAAATTTTCTTAAGAATTCAAACATGACCACAACGTACCAAAAAATTAAAAATTTTTTGAAAAAATCGCGATTTGTGCCACAATACATAAAAAACACCCAAAATTCATTAAATGTGACCTTCTCCGAGAAAAGGGGCCTAGTGTGTCAAAAAACGGGTTTGGACTTAAGAGTGCATTCTAGTGCCTAAAAGGGTGTAGAATAAGATGAAATGAGTTAGAAAAAAAACTTCATTTTCACACACTAGGTCCCTTTTCTCGGAGAAGGTCACAAATTTTAATTTTTTACAAAAAAAAAACAAACTTTTACCAAAATAAAGCTTATGTATCAAAAAATTTTAAAAAATCGCGCTATTTTTAATAAAAATTTTCGCTTCCGACGCTGTGTCCCATAATATACAACTAACCCCCTAAAATTCATAAAAATTGCACTTTTTCCTAAAAAAAAAATCCCACATTTTCATCGCCAAAAAGTTTACGTACATTTTTCAAAATAGTATTTTTTAACACCTAAAAGACAAAAATGCACCTAGCCCGAATTCTATTTTCCGGATTTTAAAACAAAATGCATATTTGGAATAGTGAGAAAATTTTCGTCGTCATTCGTGCCATTTTGGGAGTGTTTCGGGGCCCGGCCCCTTAACACCATACAGAGAAAAAAAATTTCTTTTTTAATTCCAGAGGGTGTCATTTTTTTTTTTTTTTTTTTGAGGGGTGTCACATAAAGTGAAATTTTTGCCAAAACTTGCTCTTAAAAATAATTCAAGAGCATGAACAGAAAGAGGAACTTTCTGAAGTACGATTAACGAATATGTACTTGAACTCTATTCCAATAGAAGATTGTGTCGAAAATGACGTTATATTTTAATCTGCCCGACCCCTAAACATTATATCGGTGGACTCCCATAAAATATATACATCCGGGATTAAATGTGGATGTAACGCAACTTGCAACATCCATGGAATAGCAAATGGATGCACTTGGAAGAGAGTGCATTTTGATGATGGATGAAATGAGCGGGCGCAGAGAGCTGGAATATAATATAAAATATAATAGATTCGATGGGTGACTTTGGAAATGGCATAAGAACTTCGGAGCTGGCAACAAAATATAATTTTTTTATGATTAAAGGAATGTACCAACCATGGAAAATGGCCGTTAGTTTTTATTCTAGTAAAAATGCAATAAATGGAAACATTAGCGCTGCATGTCGTTGAAAGTGTCAGAGCTATTAGCACATGCGGTCTTAATGTCAATTGTATTGTTTCTGACCAAGGATCAAATAATGTCCTTGCCTATAAGACTTTAAAAAGATATGAAGACAACAACTTTTGCATCATTGATGGCATAGAAATTTTCTTGTTGCACAATTATCCCCATATGTATAAGGGAATTCGTAATAATTTGCTCCAAACAGATGTAACGACATTGCACTATACGTAAAATTACCCCTTTTTCCGGCCATAACTATAAGGAATCACTGAATAAGGATGAAAATCTATATACGGGGGTTTTCAAGGTTGCTGATTTCGAATCTGAGGTAAAAATTTTCAAATTCAAAATGACGAATCCAATATGGCGGCGTTAATTTTAAAATTTGTTCTGATTTACATAAAAATCGGTATAAGCGGGTTTTCGAGGTTGCTGATTTCGAATATGAGGTAAATTTTTCAAATTCAAAATGGCGGATCATATATAGCGGCGTAAATTTTAAAATTTCTTCTGATTTGCTTGGGTAAAAATGTTAACTGTGTAAAATGCTAACTTTTTTTTGTCCAAAATCTCAAAAATAATAATAAATTTTTTTGTTTTAAATCTGGGGCATATTATAGCAGAAAATTGAACAAGTGGAAACTTTTGTAAAAACAAATTTTTTTTTTTTTAATAAAGCTACCCAGTCAGAAATCGCCAGTGGTACAAAAAATCAAGCACTGGCATACCACTGGGTATCCATGGTATTAAAAATAAATGACTGGCAGAACACTCATTTGGGACGCTTTGCCAGCGTTTGCGAAAAGCGTTTTACCAGTATTTTTTTTACAAAAATTTCGGTGGTTTATAAAAAAACCACTGGCAAAGAATTGGCTTAGAATGATATGCCAAGGTTTGCAACCAGTGGTTATCCAGTGCTACCTAGCCAATGCTACCAGGCGTAAAAAAATCAATTCACTGGAAAACCAATGATTTTATAAAAATGCTGACGCTTCGTTAAAAAATGTTTGTAGTCGGAAGGTTTCGAGTTCAAATCCGGTTGCAAGCAAAAACATTTTTTGGGATTTTTTTTAATTTAAAATTTTTTTTGTTTTATAAAATCATTTTTTTGTTTGTGGGAAAGCTCCTTCAAGACCAACTTTTTTTTTGCCATCCAAACACTGGCATACTAGTTACTAAAAATTGTTTGCCAGTACTAGCATTTTGGCACAGACAGTAGTTGTCCAGCTATTATCACTCATTTATGTGTTTAGCCATTAAATATTATATGTCTCGTTAGCTCAGTGGGTAGAGCAATCGTCTGCCAATCTGACGGCCTGGGTTCAAATCACGGCAGGGTCAGAAAAATACATATGAACTTTTTTTTAATTTTATTTTGGAAAATATATTTCCAGACCACCTATTTATTGGTTTTGCCAGCGTTTTGCCAACGTTTAAAAATTTTGTTCCTCCAGTGCTTTTCCGGCGCTTTTTGAACAGCCGGTCCTTTTGTCTAATGATGTTATCATTTTGGGAATGGGAAAGCACTTTTTGCCAATACTTGTACCACCTGTTAAAGTGCTTTGCCACCGCTTTCCCGTTTGTATTTTTCTGACTGGGTATTTAAAATTTTGCATACATTATCTAAAGTCATTTCATTTTTGGTTTCATTTCAATTTTATTTTTTAATAAAGCTATTTAAAATTTCCTCTTTGTTCGTTCAGATTTCTCAGGATACTCTTTCTTTGGAAGCCCTATTGGACCTACAGTTGGCTTAGTTTTAATTGCCAAAATAAATTCAGCGTTTAGCCAGAGTTCGCTTTGCATCTGAAATATGTTTATCTTCCTATGAGAATTCTCCCATCTAACTGAGATATTCGTAAAATAAATTCTCACTTTATCCTTCCCATAAGCCGATTGCTCATTCAAAACACTGCCGCATTTAGCTTTACCAACAATAAAATTGTAAACAGTAGTATTCTTCTCCTCTTTCTTTTGCTCATCCAAGTAAACTTCCTCAAGTTCGCTATTTTGCAATCGGAGGTTGCCTACCAAAAATGATATTTCGCAAAAAATCGCATCATGAAATTGACAAATTAAACTCAAAATTCTTCATTTAACACGTTCCTGATTGTTTAAACACAGCCAAATTCGGCCAACTTTTTAAAAGATTATCCAAAGTTAATTTTTCAGAAAAAAACTTGAATTCAAAGTTATGTCAGAAGTATGAGTTTTTTCGGGAAAAAAACCCGTCAAAAAAAAATGTGACCCCCTCTGGAATTAAAAAAGAAAATTTTTTTTCTATATGGTTTAAAGGGGCCGGGGCTCTCGGGACCCGCTAGGTCCAAAAAACCGAAAAATGCCCAAAATGGCACGTGTGACGACTCAAATTAAAAAAAAAAAATTTCTCACGATTCCAAATATGCATTTTGTTTTAAGATCCGGAAGATAGAATTCAGGCTAGGTGCATTTTTGTCATTTTAGGTGTTAAAAAATACTATTTTGAAAAATGTACGTAAACTTTTTGGTGATAAAAGTGTGGGATTTAAAAAAAAAAAAAAAGTGAAAATTTTATGCATTTTAGGGCGTTTTTTGTATATTATGGGACACAGCGTCGGTACATAGTGTACATAAGTTGGTAAAATTTGATAAAAGTTGGTGTTTTTTTTTTGAAAAAATTAAAATTTAATGTTTGGGGTTTGTTGTGTATTGTAGGACATAGCGCCGCAGTCGTACCATACCCATACTCCTGGGGGGTCTTAAATGGATCTAGTGGGAGCCACACTTTACGAATCATAAAACCAAATGCATTTTTAAAATCTGGAGAAAATTTCCTTTAATTTGAGCAGCACTTACAATTTTGGGTGTGTTCCTTCAGAGAACGGTTTGAGTACATTCGTTTTTATTGTGCCGTCATACTGTTCATTGCTTTTGCCATGTATTCATGCAACAACAATAACTAATGCTATTGCTATTATATACATTCATTGTTTTTGATGAGTGGTTTTTACACATTATTTTTATAATGCCACAACATGTCAAGCATTAAAAAAATAAAATCAATCACAACATTCATTTAGTATTCGTTGACCTGTTGAAAAATGCAGTGTGAAGAAATTTCCATTTTTTTTTATTTAAATATGAAATATGTATATATTTTCTCATTTTGTTAATGTTTAAGTGAAAAAAATAAACACCAAAAATATACTAAAATATTTGACAGAAAAAAATTTTCAATTTTTATACAACCAACATTGAAACAATTCGTAACAATCGGTTTGTATTCATACCAATCATTTTATATGAGTTTTTTCTATCCCTCATACATATCCCTCCTTCGGTGTTCCCGTAGCACTTAACCCCACCGAAGTAAAATAATATAATAGGGCTATGAACTAAAAAAGCTTCAACAAAGTTCGCCAACTCACCAACAGATGGCGCGCAACAACTGTTCTAAAATTCAACATCTCGCGCAATTACAGTGTTGCCATATTTGAAGCCCTTCATCTTTCACCACCATTCACTATCCCCTTTCCAAAGGAAGCAACACGTTAATTAATAGGAAGAATTACCTGAGTGTGCTTCTCTTTAAAAAAAAAAAAAAATCATTTTATAGTCGTTGCTTTTGTGAGTGTTAGGTAAGATTGACAGAAGACATGCAGTGCAATGCATGGCTTTCGTCATACTCACTTTTTTTCAATTGTGTCTGTTTTGCTTTACTGAAATGATATGTATTGACAACAATATGCACATTTTTTGTGATTGCATTCAAAAGCATAAAATAAGGCACTCAAACGTTCTCTGGTTCCTTAGCACCATATAAAAAAAAATTTTCTTTTTTAATTCCAGAGGGGGTCATATATATTTTTTTTTTTTTTTGAGGGGCGCCCCATAAAGTAAAGTTCAGCCTTTTTTTTAATAAAATATCTCTCAAACCATTAGCCACTTACTATCACTTTTGTTTTTCATATTTAGTTTAAATTTATGTTTTTTTTTAACTATTTAAAGAAATTTAAAAATTCGACCAAATTGCACTGTATATACTGCGTTCAACACTTTGCTCACAAACAATGATTTTGTTTTTACAAAAACAAAACTTGCCATTATTTGCTTTGATGTGTTCTTAATTGAATACCAACAAAAAAATGTTTGAAAAATGACTTTTTGCCACAAAAATTGGTCAAATTACCTATAGTGCATTGGACGGAACAGTAAGGTACTATTGGAGGTATTTGATATCGACCAAAAGTCCAAAGGTGCCCGCATGATGCCAAAACTTAAAAATCAGCATGTATGCCCCAAAGACTTTGAAAAAATTAGAGTTTATTTCGCTATTCAGGCAATGAGTCGAACTGTTGCAGCAGCTATAAGATGTTGTCTTGAAGAAATTTGGTTTAAGGATGCTAAAAATCGGGAAAATGCTCTCGCTACTGCAATATTTTTTGAAAATCTGGACAAAGGTTTTGACATTATTAATGCAAAACGACTAACAGATAAAAATCCACACAAGGTAGCTATTACACGTAATAATGGCTAGATGCAAAAAACGAAAGAATTTAGAGACTTCCTGAAAACCGTTTCCTTACCGCCTAAATCCCATTCGATTAGTTTAAAAAATCTAATTAAGTTTATCGATTCGCTAATGGAAATGTCCCAAAAAATACTTGAGACTAACGATAATGTTATGTTTATATGCCCAGGTCGCATTAATCAAGATGCACTCGAAAACTTATTTAGTGTTATACGATCACGCATGGGAAATAACACCAATCCATCTGTAAGAGAAATACAGTATCTGGCAGCTCGTATTCTGTCATTCAAAATTATTAGAAATGTTAAAATAAAGTCGAACTGTGAGGATGATGAAGATGTAGAGTACACAGTTCAATTTGGCTTGGTACCAACAATATTAAACGCTGATGCAAAAGAAGGCACATCGGCAGTTCTACATGCCATGGAATTAGACGTAGATTTAGAATTGTCTAATAACGAAAATTATATGATAGACTCAAATATCACCACTGACGACGAATGTCTTCAGATGAAGAAGATAATGATGCAAATTTAAATGACATTTCAATGAAAGATGTCTCCTCAGAAGAATTTTCAGATGATTCCTCCGATGAAGAGAATGAGAAACCTACTAAATTAGAATTAATAAAAATACATATTAATGACAAAATTAATTGTATTTGGTCTATACGAAGCGTTTGAAAAAACAACAGTTTACTGTAAAAAATAAAAATTCCCTGTTGGCTGTCCGTCTCCAATATACACAAATTGCCTGCACTTGTACGTACAAACCATACGTCAATGTGGCAATGTTTGTGAAAAGGTGACACAGAGGAAATAAGAAGATAAACAGAGAAAATCTGAAGTAGAATGTTTGTATATGTCTGTTTGATCACTTCTGAAATTATTCATATAGAGACAATCTGACAATAAAAATATAAACAATAATACAATTTAATGGAAGATCACTGATGAAAAGTGTCCATAAAAAGGCAGAAACTAGATCTAGTCTGATTTGCAAATTTAATGTGTTTATAACTTTTGAGGAAGGTTTATTCTTCTTCTTAACCTCAAACCTACTAAATTAGAATTAATAAAAATACATATTAATGACAAAATTAATTGTATTTGGTCTATACGACGCGTTTGAAAAAACAACACTTTACTATAAAGAATTATTTCTATTTTTTTCAGCTACACAGATGCTTTGGGTGAAGGACTATCAGATAAGTATAAAAATAATGGTAAGAAAGAAACGTATCGTTCCTTCCACCATTAAAACAAATTTTTCTAATTTTACTTTTTCTTTTCTTCTATTTTCAGCAATAAAAATAAAGATGACAAAACAGAGTCTTGGGGCAAACGGTAGTGTGACTCTGTCACCAACTGTAATGTTTGCCTCAACGAAAACCATAAGAACCAGTAAAGAGGGCTGGAGTTGGTTCACTCTGTTGGATTAATCCCTCCTTTTTTATATAAAAACGTGACTAGAAATGAGGCCGGTGTCTGGTCCGCTCCATTACTTAAGTCCTCCTCCGTAAATATGAAAATAACTGCCACAACTGGGACACTGGTTGGAGGTAGTTCCACCAATGGAACTACCGCAAACCCCTCCCCATTAGCTTTTAATCCAATCCATGGACGTCCAAACCCCCTCCCAAGGCTTTACCTTAAAACCTCCCCACGTAAAATTTTTTTCGATGTGGGGTGAAGTAAAAATGCCAGTGGCGTGGCCGCTATTCGGGGTGAAACGGGGAACGACCCCCCAACAATCTACAGTTAATTCTCTTGGTATTATAAAAGTATATTTTAATTTTAAAAAATAGTTTTTTCTTTCAAATACAAAAATATGTGTTATTTGCTTCAGCCTATCTAAAATTTGAAGTAAAATGGGCATGAATGCCCATGAATGGGCAGATAAGTTTCTGATTTTTATTTGAAAACTAGGAATATATAAATAATAACATATAAACTAAACAAGAATTTTTGAAATTCAACGAAACTTTTTATTTTTTAAATAACTAACAAAAACAACAATTTACTGTGAAAATACTGTTTTCGTAGTTGCTTATTATGATACTACAAATAACAGTTGTTGTTTAAATACAACTGTTACGACATTACAGTACTTTTCGTTCGTTGTTTTCTTAAATAACCGTAATAACATTTTTCCATAAAAAACCAACTGTAATTACTGTTAAAAACAACAACTACTGATTACTACACAAACAACTGTCATGTAGTAACTGTCAAAATTTTTTGAGGGGGCATACGCTTAAAAAGAAAACAAATTTTATTTTACATATAAATTTTATTTTTGAAAAGTATACATATCAGAAAATATAAATTATAGAATAATATTATTCAAGTGCTTTGAAAACATGCTTTCTTCGTCGTCCGGTGTTGGTTTTTCGTTGTCTTTGTCCGGTGTCGGTTGTTCTACTTTTCCGGTGTGACTGTTTGGACCAGGGAACATATCGTCGCTGCGCCTAAAAAAAATAGCTCTTTGTCGAAAAGCTTTTTTGTGGGGAGTCCCACAAAACAGGTTTTTTGCAGCCTTTCGCGAAACTTTTTATAAACAATTTTTTTTACGCACATATAAACAAAACTCTAAACTTTCAATTTATAAAAGAATTACATCCAAAAATCATAGCCAAGATACAAAATAAAGGCCTAACTTAGGTGCCTCACAAATAATTTTTGAAAACAAATAGCTAATTTCTGAGGCGCAGCGACGATATGTTCCTTGGCTCGTCTACTTTTTCCATGGATTGTTGGACCAAGGAACATAGTGGATTTTCTTGTGGTACATATGCGTTATATGTATGGTAGTGGTGGTGGATATGCCAATGTTGGTGGATATGGTGTGTACATGGGGTGTATGGCGCCATTGGGACATAGGGAAACAGGGACATGGTGCTGAAATAAAAAGAAAACAGTTTTTTTAATTTTTAAAAAATAATTACAAAAAATGTTGGCTTTTTAATTTTTATTTAAAAAATATAAAAATTGTTTTTTCGACCTTTCTAATTGATTAATTAGAAATTTATTAATTCAATTCGAGGCCAATTTCCTTATTACGAATTAACATAATAAGTACTTTTTTTTCAAAAACTGCTATTTTTCTTCATCGGATACTCTCCTAACAAATACTTCACAGAGTTTTTGCTTTCAAAAACCTCTACACTTTCAGGAATGAAAAGACGATCGTTTCGGGGATTTTCCAGGTCCCCTTCAGTTTTCTTTACAAAGTAGTGGCAATAGTGCAATGCAATTTGAAGCATTAAAATCTCCTATAAAATGTAATCTGCTACATCAACAAAATGATAATGGAGCAAACAATAAAATATGTTTTCGAAGTCTGTGCAAAAACATAACCAACAATAAAAATATTATGAAAGTTTTTTCTTTTTGTATTTCATACCTTCGGTATTTGATTGTTCCATTATCATTTTGTTGATGTAGCAGATTACATTTAATATGAGATTTGATGCTTCAAATTGCATTGCACTATTGCCACCACTTTTTAAGGAAAACTGAAGAAGGGGACCTGGAAAATCCCCGAAACGATCGTCTTTTCATTCCTGAAAGTGTAGAGATTTTTGAAAGCAAAAACTCTGTGAAGTATTTGTTAGGAGAGTATCCTGATGAAAAAATAGCAGTTTTCGAAAAAAGTACTTATTATGTTAATTCATAATAAGGAAATTGGCCTCGAACTGAATTAATAAATTTATAATAAATTTCTAATTAATTACAAAAAATTATAAAAGAATATTTGAATTTCCTATTTCTTTACTTACATTCAATTGGCAGCTGCAAATACTTTTACCACCTGCCGACTTTCGCCTACCGATGTGGTTTGCACCACCACCACCATGGTTTACGCCGCCAGCACCACGCTTTTTACTAACCCCATTCTTTCCGCCAGCACGGTTTTGGACTCCACTGTTACGTCCACCATACCCCGGCTACCAGCACTACCACGGCCACCCCCACTACGATAACCGCCACAGCCACGGTTATCTTTCAATATTTTCGAAATTTTCTTTAAAAAAAATAATTTTCGGCAAAACTTTAGGGTAGAGGGGGATCCTTCACCAGTGGGGCACATACACTAATCCCATTTTTCTCCGCTATTAAGGGAGATAAAAAATTGGAAAAAATATATTTTGTGCATTTTTCAATTACCTCTCCTTGACATCCACTTTGATGAATTTATATCACATGTGGTCGCAGGCAGACGTGTTTTTGTGTTTTTTGGGGTGCCAAAAAAATAATAGGAAGCAACTACATTTCGCAATAACTTCCTGAAATCGTGTGATAAGAAAATAATTTTTCATTATGTTAGACCTACGATCCTAAGGTTTCGAAAATAATAAGGGTACTCACGATGGGTATTGCAAACGATGCAAACGTTGCAAATGATTGCAAAAAAACAACGATTGCATCAACACAACAACAAAATGTATGTATTTGCAATTTGCTTTATTTTTCTTCATTTGCAATAAAAAAACCTTTAGCAAAAATCACTTTGCATATAAGCTAAGTTGCAAATAAAACAAAACATCTGTTTTTAACATATCAGCCGCCATATTATGATTTATAAAATAAGAAATTAAATAAAAAAATTGGTTGTGATTTTTTATTAACATAAAATTTTTTTTATTTATTATTTTATTATTATTTTTATGATTCACAAATTTTCTCAAAAATACGATTTATTTTTACTTTTGACGTAAACAAAATCACTGTTTCCAATTTAGCTATTTTCTTGTCAAATCTAGCGATATTTTACCATTTTCAGCTATTTTCTAGTAATTTTTTAGTTTGATTTAGCGATATTTTTAGGAAAAAAGTTAGCAGCAGTGAACAAAATAGCTCATAAAGCAAATATGCAATTGATCTCAAAAAAGGCGCTCACGATATGTTACAATTTGCATAGCAAATTAGCAAATTGCAAATATGCACATGTACCATCGTGAATACCCTTAATAATTTGATTTTAATAAATGCTTAAAAAGTGTGAAAAAATATTAATTTTATGTTAGTGCCTGTCTGTGGGGCATAATCACCAGATGGCCCCTGGAGCTGCAAAGAGTTGGTGCATCCCTGCCTAAAATGCTCTATAAGACTTTTCTATATGTTTAAAATATGTTTAAAATATGTTTAATAGTAAATTAGAACAATCGTGTTCATTCTTTAATTTATATTAATTATTCAGTTTTTTTTTAATATACATATATTTTAACATATCTTAAAGAACTTATTATAAATTACTTATTTCAGTCATTAAAAGATTTACTTTGCTGTATTAACATTTTGTTGTTGAAATTGTATCTCGGTTTGGGGCAGTTACGGCAAAAAAAAGTTTTAAAAAAATCGCGGGATTTTTTCAAAAAATTTCATTTTTTGGTACATAGCGTACATAAGTTGGTAAAGTTTAGTAAAAGTTGGTGGTAAGTTCGGTTTAAATTAAAGGAAATTTTCTCCCGATTTCAAAAATGTATTTGGTTTTATGATCCATAAAGTGTTGCTCCGACTAGATCAATTTAAGACCCCCCGGGAGTTGAAAAAAGCAACTTAATGTACTAATTATAAAGTATGGGTACTCAAATAAACGGCAATTTTCTTAAGAATTCAAACATGAACACAACGTACCAAAAAATGAAAAAACATTTTTCCCTGCGGCTCGTATGTCCCACAATACACAAAAAACCCCCAAACATTCATTAAATTTTAATTTTTCCCAAAAAAAAACACAAACTTTTACCAAAATAATACTTATGTACGCTATGTACCAAAATATTTTTGAAAAACTCGCGCTATTTTTTAAAAACAGTTTTCGCCCCTAAAATTATTAAAATTTTTACTTTTCCTTACACTTACACTTTTATCACCAAAAAGTTTACGTAACAAAATGCATATTTGGAATCGTTAGAAAATTTTCTTTAATTTGACTCGTCACACGTGCCATTTTGGGCGTGTTTCGGTTCTTCGGACCTAGCGGGCCCCGGGGGCCCGGCCCCCTTAACACCATATAGAAAAAAATATTCTTTTTTAATTCCAGAGGGGGTCATATTTTTTTATTTTTTGAGGGATTTCCAAAAATATACAGTTTGTACAGAACCGATCAGTACTGCCTAAATTTTACTATGATAAAAGCTTGATATCGCTAATTTTTCGTTAAAAGCCACGCCCACTTAAAATAAGTGACAAAATGAAAAAACAAACATTACAATTGTGTACAATTTTCGTGGCGAATTTAGCCACTATTTTGATCTTTAAAAATAAAGGCAACAAACAATAAAATTAGAAAAAAAAACCACAACTGTATATCGAAATATATTACTCAAATATAATCCACGTAACCGTTTACATAATCTAAATCCCTGATTAAGTTATAAATTTTTATTTTTACATCGACTTTTTTCGCGTCGCGCAAATATTTTTAATTTTTACTTACACTGCACATTGCTGAAGTTGCTTTTGAAACTAAAAAGTGCAGTTAAAAAATTATCATGTCATAAAAATGAAATTGAAACAAATACCGTTAGAAATATTGTGGAATTAAATTGCACATATTCAAACAAATATACGGTTCTAAACATAGCTACCAGATTTGACGATTTATGGTCATTTTGACAATTTCTATCAAAAATTTGCAAAATGACGGTATTTTGGTTATTTCCGGAACGGTATTTTAGGGGTAACGGTAGTCAGCTGAAAGGGTTTTGAATCGATAACGGTATTTTAGCGGTACTGCCAACCCTGTTTTTATCTTAATTAATTAAGGAAACTTTCTTTATTGAATAAAAGTTTTATTTATTTCGGGCCATTAACAAATTGTCAAATTTAATACAAATTTGAATTTTTTAACTTTCAGTTTATTGTTAATGGGGGTTAGAATTAAAATTAGCTTGTGCATATATTACTGACACTTTAGAAAAACTTTTATTTTCTATTGTTGATTATACTTTAATTGATGGGACTACATCGCTAGATCTGTCAAAACAAAAGAGTGATATATTGGAAGATGACAAAGCACATTGTGGTATTTTTTTGTTTTTTCTCTGATATTTTAAATGTTTAGAAACGCTCCTAGACGAGAAGAAGAAATTCTCATTGAGTTTGCACTTAACAAATATTTCTAGAAATACTAGAAACGTCGCCTTTTGACGATCCATAAGAATTCTGGCAGAAATAGAAAACACCCGTTCGCTAGTACCTGAACTGACTGGAATACACATTATTTGAAGGAGGGGAAGATCTCTGGAATTTTTACAAAATTGCAATCTGGTTTAATATAATCACGCAAAGTCACGCACATTTTTTTTAACTCACGCACGACTCACGTGAGTGATATAATTTTAACTCACGATCACGCGCCCATCTCTAATTTGTATGCTCTCGCGTAAATTTCATGTACAAAGAGTAAAGGCTCCATTAGTCTTTGTTTGCTTTCCGTGACGGTTCTGTAATGTGCCGTGCCAGATGGCTCTTTTGTGTAGTCTTTTCCGTAACAACGTATCAGCTGTTTAATGTTATTTTTATTAGCAGAGATCTGCGCCAACCAGATTAATCAGTTGCGGTGGCCAAATAAAAAAATTGCAGCGGCGGCTTAAATCTGGCTGTGAGCCAAAAGCTGATCGGCTAGCCAACTTCAAGTTGACACATTCAAAACATCGGCTTAACGGTAAAAAAAATAAAATTAAAAAAAAATATACAGTCAGGAGAAAAAGTATTCGTCGATGGCACTAATTTTTTTTTTTTAATTTATAAAGAGGAATAAAGAAACGAAAAACTATTTTTTTTCTAATATGGTATTTATTAGATCTATTTGACATACAATACGAAGAAAAAAAGAAACAAAAACGAAATTATAATGGCTAAAAAAATACAAAACTTATCAAGAGACATAAAATTAAAGAGAAAAAGTATTCGTCCATATTTAGACATATGGATTGCAGCGTATATTAACATAGAAAATTAATATTTTGTAGGGCCTCCTTTGCTAGCTATAACTGCTCTTAGTCGTCTTGGCATTGAGTTAACCAAATTTGAAGTCACTTCCTTTGATATTTTGTTCCATTCTTCTTTTAAGGCAACTCTCAAGTCGTGAGTGTTAGATATGTGCCGTTTTCTAATGTTTTGCTCTAGGATTTCCCAAATGTGTTCTATTGGGTTAATATCTGGGCTTTGGGGAGGGGTCTCGATCCATTTTGGTACATTGTATAATATCCATAGCTTTGTATTTAGAGCCACATGCTTAGGGTCGTTATCTTGAGTGAATATATAATTGCCTGTAAGACCCATTTTGTCAACACTTTTTTGAAGATTTTGCTTGAGTATCTCAACATACATCTTATGGTCCATTATGCTATCAATAAAGTGTAATTCACCGACTCCATTCGCACTGATGCATCCCCAAACCATCTGAGACCCTCCCCCCCATGTTTTACTGAACAAGTTAAATTTCTTTCTTCCATCTCAGTGTTTGGCTTTCGCCATACTTTAACCTTTCCATCGGACTTAAACAAGTTGAACTTACTCTCGTCCGTAAAGATTATACGATTCCAGTGTTCAGCACCACTGCTAAGGTATGTTTTGGCATACTCTAAACGTTTTTTCTTATTTTTCTTTGATATTAAAGGTTTTCTCCTAGCAGTTCGAGAATTAAAATGGGCCTCATGGAGCACATTTCTTACGGTATAAACTGAAACTTGCTTACCATACTCTAAGGAAACCTCCGAGGCTATTTTTGACGCAGTTTGTCTTGGATTTTTTTTAATTTTTCGGACGATAGCAGACTTTTCTCGTTGAGTCAATACAGACGGGCGACCAGATCTTGCTTTATTTGCATACTGACCTGTACTTGCATATCTGTAAATTATTGTTTTGACTGTGCTGCAGGGTCTTTTAACTATTTCAGCGATTTCTTTATAGGAATGTCCTTTCTTTACTAAGTTAATGATTATTTTTCTCTCTTCTTCCGTAGTTTCTTTTGATTTACGTCCCATCTTATAAATTGTACAATGTTCAAGCGTTATTTTACAAAAATCTAATAAATATAAAGAATACTTACGGCCAACTTATATATCATAAATATATTCAATTATTATTAGCGAAAAATTTTACGACATATGAAAGAGACGAATACTTTTTCTTGGTGAAAATTTTATTTTCCAGAAATTTTTGTATTTTTTGCAAAGAAAATAAAATGGTTTGACAAAGCTGATTACTGATATAATAAAACAGGTATTTGAAAACATTTTAGAAGAAAAAAAATTGACTTAATATTAAAAGCCTACTAGTTATAAATGGTTTTTATAATAAATATAAATCGACGAATATTTTATCTCTGCACTGTATACTATTTTTAGACTTTTATCGTGTAAAAAAAATTTTAGACGGCGGATGTAACAAAATTTAGACGGCGGCTCGGCTTAGCCGGTATAAGCCATTCGTCGCAGATCTCAAAACAGTAGCTGTCAACTCACTGTCACTTAACGGATAACAAAAGTTCTGTTTTCAACAGGTTCATCCGGCACGGCACGTTACATTACAAACTAACGATTCAAATGCTTTTTCATAGAACTAAAACAAATCAGCTGATTCGTCACGACACGTTACGTACAAACTAATTATACCTTAAGTCGTAAACGAAAATATTTGCTTTCATGTTTTCAATGTGTTTTTCACTAATTTTTTCCAATTATTTAAATTAAATAATAATGTAAATTATTTACTTAAGCCACATTCACAATGATGGAGTACTCCACTCTACAGAGTGGAGTGTACTAAAATAGAGATGGCATGATAAATGGAATCGTGAGAAAATTTTCTTTAATTTGAGTCGTCACACGTGCCATTTTGGGCATGTTTCGGTTTTTCGGACCTAGCGGGTCCCGGAGGCCCCGACCCCCTAAACACCATATAGAAAAAAATTTTCTTTTTTAATTCCAGAGGGGGTCATTTTTTTTTTTTTTTAAGTAAACTTTTGCCCCGAAATCATATCGTTGCTCCAAGTAACAGCATTTCTTAAAAACTGATTTGCTTCTAATTTGAAACTTTTTATTTCATGATAGGAAATTTTTTTTAAAACAGTGGCAACTTTGCTTCCATAAACCTCATCTTTTAACCGATTTGTAAGGCAATTCAGTACAATTCTATATGGGAACAGGAATAACTTTTTAGGGCTAATGCTTCCGAATATTAATTTAATAAAATGTGTAATTAATAAAATAATTGTTTTTCAAAATTAAAGAAATTCTTTTTCAACTGAACAAATCGTATTTTAGCTGGTAACTGGATATAAGACCCAAAATAACTGGACAGTAAGTGATGGTAACAAAGAGAAATTGAAAATGAAGGCACTTTTTCAAAACTTATTATGTTAAATGTACTAATAAGGGAATTTATAACCAAAAATGATTTTTATTTGTTTTTTTTTTCAAAATTTATATTTACCTGGACAAATTTTATTTTAGCTGGACGCTGGACACTGGACAAGCATAAAAAAGCTGCACAATCCAGGCGAGTCCAGCCCGTCTGGCAAGCCTACATACAGTGTTATATAACTTAGAATCGAACCATATATAATCTAATCGGTCACTACATATATTTTGAGTAGTTTTAAATGGCTTATGTATTTATATATCGTCACCTAAAATGCAAAAGGGCGTAACAACAAAAAAAATTTAAGCCGATTTTCTGATTGATTATGATGCACTAGACTTAATTACATTTCCCTACAAAATTTTAAACTTATATGTCGAAATAAGTCTATAGTCGTGTTTTAAACAAGAGAAGAAAATATAGAATATCTTTAATTCTAAAACGTTTTTTTTTTGGTTCTAGTGTAAAAAAATAAAAAGTGTTGTTACGCCCTTTTGCATTTTAGGTGACGATATGACGTCAGATTTGGGGATATGTAATAACATCAATTACCATACAAAAAGTCGTTGAAAAAATAGTATCAGATGTACAGTGGTCCCCGCTTAAATTCGCCTTCAAGAATGTAAAGTTTTCTGCGCTTTTAAGCGGGGAATCATTTATCCGAAAATTCGGGTAAATGCTCAATAACGCATATAGGAAAATATTTTATGTACAAATGCGAACAAGCGCATTAATCGAAATTAGTTTTCGTTTGATGAAAGTTTTTTTACACGATCTACATACTTACAAAAAACTGATTTCTTTTCTTTAAAGGAATCTGTTCCTTAAAATTTTAAGTTTTATATATTTAGATAAAATATCCATTTTCTTATTGCAGACAACTGCATTCTTTTTGGAACAACAAATAAAATTTAACATGACAATATCATATTAGAGTTTCTAACTAAATATATGAAAATATAGAAAGTCGGAAAAAATTTTTTTGTATGTTTTAAATGCAAAAATTCAAATAATTTTTTAAAAAATAGTGAAATTAAAAAACTATATGGGTCATTCCATCTCAAATCGACCAATGGTTGGAATCGACCCCTTTCGATTTGGTTGAATTTTGATCAGAACTTTTCTTTCATCATATAACGAAGTTTTGCCAAATAAAAAAAATTGCAAATATTTTTTTCAAAAGTTATGCAATATTTAGAATTTCAAAAATTGTCATAATTTTTCTAACTTTTTGCTTTGTTACGAGGTTATTTTTTGAATATCTCGAAAACTATAATAGCTACAATGGTTCTTAGCTTGTTTTAAAGAGGATATTTAGCCGTATTAAAAAAAATTGAAAAATAAAAAAAAATTAAAAATTTTGAAATTAAACGGACACGCCTAATATCAGAAATAGTTTTTGTTTTCAATTTATTTCTTTTTGGCGCCCACTGCGCTTTGATTAAAGAAAATATGCGTTCTACGTTGGGCTTATGTGCTGGTAAGAAAAAATAAAACCCAAAAAGTTTTTTTCATTTCATAGCAAACATCATTTTTAATAAAAAAAAAAAATCGCACCAAAACATGTTATCAGTCATGTTAATTAGATTTAATTTATTTTGATAATTTTTCAGGATAAGGAATTCATTAAATAAATTTTCATCATTAAAAGCAATGTTAATTTTTTTAATTCAACAGTTGGCTCACTGCAGATAAGCTTCAAATTTGGCAATTAAAGTAAGTGATGCCAAGTCAATTGAAAATAACAGCGACAAAACAGCGATGCCAACAATTAAAAAAAAAAGTTATGGAGAAAAGCGCAAAAAGTAGGACAACCCCGGACACTTAAGGTATAATTAGTTGGTACGTAACGTGCCGTGACGAATCAGCTGATTTGTTTTTGTTCTATGAAAAAGCATTTAAGTCGTTAGTTTGTCTGTAATGTAACGTGCCGAGCCGGATGAACCTGTTGAAAACAGAATTTTTGTTATCCGTTAAGTGACAGCTGACGAATGGCTTAAACCG
Source organism: Leucophora obtusa (assembly GCA_949987735.1). Classification (NCBI taxonomy): domain Eukaryota; kingdom Metazoa; phylum Arthropoda; class Insecta; order Diptera; family Anthomyiidae; genus Leucophora; species Leucophora obtusa. Next base: position 301,596,603 of record OX465295.1, on the reverse strand, counting down.
GCCTAGCCGAGCCGCAGTCTAATTTTTGTCACCGCCGCCGTCGAAAAATTTGTTTACCCGATAAAAATCCAAAAATAGTATATATTTTTTAATTTTTACCGTTAAGCCAATGTTTTTTATATGTCAACTTAAAGTTGGCCAGCCGATGAGCTTTTGGCTCACAGCCAGCTTTAAGCCACCGCTGCAAATTTTTTATTTAGCCACCGCAACCGATTAATCTGGTTGGCGCTGATCTCTGCTAAGAAAAACAACATTAAACAGCTGATACGTTGTTACGGAAAAGACTACCCAGTCAGAAAAATACAAACGGGAGAGCGGTGGCAAAGCACTTTAACAGGTGGTACAAGTACTGGCAAAAAGTGCTTTCCCATTCCCAAAATGATAACATCATTAGACAAAAGGACCGGCTGTTCAAAAAGCGACGGAAAAGCACTGGAGGAACAAAATTTTTAAACGTTGACAAAACCAATAAAAAGGTGGTCTGGAAATATATTTTCCAAAATAAAATTAAAAAAAAGTTCATATGTATTTTTTTCGGTCCTGCCGTGATTTGAACCCAGGCCGTCAGATTGGCTGACGATTGCTCTACCCACTGAGCTAACGAGACATGTAATATTTAATGGCTAAACACATAAATGAGTGATAATCGCTGGACAACTACTGGCTGTGCCAAAATGCTAGTACTGGCAAACAATTTTTAGTAACTAGTATGCCAGTGTTGGGAGGGCAAAAAAAAAGTTGGTCTTGAAGGAGCTTTCCCACAAACTAAAAAAATTGATTTTATAAAACAAAAAAAATTTTAAATTAAAAAAAATCCAAAAAAAAATTTTTTGCTTGCAACCGGATTTGAACTCGGAACCTTCCGACTACAAACATTTTTTAACGAAGCGTCAGCATTTTTATAAAATCATTGATTTTCCAGTGAATTGATTTTTGTACGCCTGGTAGCATTGGCTAGGTAGCACTGGATAACCACTGGTTGCAAACCTTAGCATATCACTCAAAGCCAATTCTTTGCCAGTGGTTTTTTTATAAACCACCGAAATTTTTGTGCAAAAAATACTGGTAAAAAGGTTTTCGCAAACGCTGGCAAAGCGTCCCAAATGAGTGTTCTGCCAGTCATTTATTTTTAATACCGTGGTTACCCAGTGGTATGCCAGTGCTTGATTTTTTGTACCACTGGCGATTTCTGACTGGGTAAGCTTACTCGCCAACATACAAAAAATATGTGGTTACATATATCCTTACCAGTGTTTAAAAAATATTGAGTCTAAAAATAGATTTCAAAAAAATCTAAAAAATTATTTTCGATTTGAAATAATGATAAAAATAAGTAATTACCAGTAACTCATTATTATATGTTTTAAAATAATACAGAAGGTAAGTGGGTGTCATTACTGGTAGTCCAAAAAATAATGATATGTCATTACCGTTTCTACACTGGGATATTACTTTAATAGAATAAAAATTATAATATATAGTTTTTATTGGTTAATTTTGTATTTCTATTAAATAAAAATATAAAATATTGTTAATGAAAAATTTTTAGGCGTAATAAAAAAAAGATTTAAAATATTTGTTATAAAATGTGTTTTAATTGCATTGATATTTTGTTAAAATTTTTCAAAAATTTATAAATATGCGAAATTTTGCTGAAAAAAATTTTTTTTTTTTGTTTTCAAATACTATTTCAGGAAAGTTTTATAAATTAGAAAATAAAAAATGATATTAAAAAAAGAATAGTAATTTGGCTATTGAAAATTAAACATAATTTATATTTGATGAAAATTTTAATAGAGAAAATACTATATATATTCTTAATAAAAAAGGTCAATATTTGCGCTGTAATTGCTTTGGTGTTATCGCGCTTATCACCATTCATGGTGGATATAATATGTTTTCGCTGTAATTGCTTTGGTGTTGTTCGTTTTCTGATGTAATTTTATGTTCAAAATAAACATTGAATTTCATATCTGACACGTAGTCGAGTTGGTAGAGAAGCTAATTGAAAGTCGCTAATGTTTTGCAGTTTATAATTATATTTTTAATAAATAAGAATATTTTTCGGTTCATTAAATGAAAAGTGGCAACATCGCAATATGTTCAAATTGATAAAAATCATAAAATATAGTTTTAGAAAATTTAAAGATATTGGGATTGCCAAGCTTCATTTGAAAAGGAAATTCATTGTATAGGTAAATTTGTATAAAATTTTAAATTACAAGATTTTAAAACAAAATTCAGCAAATCTTAGAAGAATTGAATTTCTGGATGAAATATTAACAAAAAAAAAATATATACATATGTACTAGAAAAAAGCTATCGGGTTAAGATAAATTAAAATTTTCTATTATTTTTTCAATTCTATAATAATACCTATAAGATTTTTTTTCTTAACATTAAATCTCGACAAAATTGCTAAGTTGAACAACTTTGCAGTGGATTTATAATAATTCGGTGCTGATTTCGAATCTGCAACCAGTTATTCGAATTGGGACTAGATTTTGCACAATTCGCACAAAAAATTTATAATTTAGTAACTATACAAGCTCCAAAAAGTAAATCCTTTATACAGTTTTTCAAACTTAAGTGTGTATCAATATGTCAATAAATTTTGTAAAAATTTTGCTCAAAGTCAAAATTTCAAATTTGTTTAAGGTTTTTTTTTTTAAAAAATTTTTTAATATAAGACGAAGTCCAAATTTAAATATCAAAGTCAATTTGGAAAGAAGAGTCCAAAATTTGTATATATGTCATACTGTATAAACAACCCGTGTAAAAAAGATCAGATCTGGCCAGATCTCAAAATTGGGGACAAATTTGAGATCTAATTAGATCTGATCAGATCTAGGCATATCTGGCCAGATCTTCGTAGATCTTACCAGATCTAATCAGATCTCAAAATCTGGGAAAAATTTGAGATCTAATTAGATCTGATCAGATCTAGGCATATCTTGCGCATTTGTCCAGATCACTTTAGATTTGAACAAATTTGGCACTAGATCTTATCAGATCTTGCCATAAGGTATTATCACATATGCCATATCTGATCATATTTGATGTGATCTGGTACAGGATCTAATTAGATTGAATCATATCTATTGAGAACCAAAAAGATCTGTTCAGATCTAAACTTTTTTACACGGGAAGTTATATGCCTTTTGTAATTAATAATTTCGCAAAAACAAAAATCAATAGTGAATGAAATCTGATGTTTTTAGAGAAAAAAAAAGAATGCAGTAATAGCACAGTAGATTTGTAGTATAGAAGACAAAAAAATTTTTTTTTATCTGAATTTAATTACATAATTTGTTTACGCAATATGACATATATACAAATTTTGGACTTTTTTCTTTCCAAATTGACTTTGACATTTAAAATCGGACTTCGTCTTATATTATTATTGTCATAATATTTAGCATGTGATAGTTCGAAGAAATAATATAATTTTGTTTAAGATTTTTAGGATAAATATGAGATTTAATAATATTCGTGTACCCCGAAATATTACTTACAATGCAGAAACATCTTAATTAAAAATAAGCAACAAAAGACTTAGGACACAAACTTTATTAACATAGCATCATATATTTTTTTCCAATTTAAATAATTCATTGAAAAACTTGTGTGTGCTTTTTATAAAATTATAAAAATTATTACGTGTTTCAAATGTAAGTATGCTGTAAATTATTTTAAAAAAAGTAGTCAGCAAATTAAAAATAAGGAGTTAAGCAAATACTATTAGCTTAAGGAAATACATATAGAAAAATTTAAGTTTTCTTTAGTGTGTAATTTTAGAACTCCTCATAAAAATTTAAACATAAAACATACATATTTACATATAATAAATAAAAATCTATAAAATTTAACTGTGTAAAAAGTACTTGTTTAAACTATTACGAGTAAGTCATTATTTTATATTTAGAAACAATGAATACAATAGGCCGTTATTAGGAAGTCATTATTTTATATTATAAAATAATGCAAAAGGTAATGATGTATCATTTTTGTTAATGCAGATAGTAATGAGGTTTCATTACCAATATTTTGCTGGGAGAAGTCTAAAATTTTGTGTGAACAACATGTAGTTTGATAAAACGAACTATAATCAATAAAAAATGCATTTCGAATTTTTGTGTAGTTACGTCCGTTTGGATTTAAGGTGACGATATGCAAATATGCGGTCATTTGTTGATTTACAAATAATCGCTTTAGAACTAAAGGCTATCTTAACCCTTTCACATTCCATACCATTCATAAAAAACCCAAATGAAACAAAATTCGCGGAAAATGCTTGCATTTTTGGTTTTACCAATCATACATTTATTGCTATTGTTGTAATGTGTGTCTATTTGAAAACTGTTTGCGTCTTCTAAATGTAAACAAGTACAGTAACGGGATGTGTGCAAAAAAAAAAACAAATATGTGAAGAATTTTTTATTGGAATACATACACGCAGAAAAAAAAGGTGTAAATTTACAAAAATTAGAGTAAAAGTTTACATACAAAGTTCCGTGGTAGATATACAACTACATAAAATTAACGACAAATTTGTCAAGACGCTTAGGTAAATTTTCAAAGAGATATATATGTAATTAAATCGAAGCCTTTGTTTAATATAACAACTCGCAAAGGAAAATAAACTTTTTTCTTTTAGTAAAAAAAACATAGTTTATTTTTTAAATAAATAAAAGAAAAATTGCAAATTCTGTATTTTTATTTTAGTTTGTTTAATTAATCAATTTTATTTATATTTTAATATGTTTCTTTGTCCTAAATTCCTCTGCGGCCGAACTGTAATTGTATTTTGTGTTTACTAACCCTTCATTGCTCTATTCGTCTTTTCCGTTCAACAACTGTAGGTATAATAATGATGTATATATAAAAACTATTTGTCTAAAAAACAAATGAGAATTATAAGACACATTTTGCAAAAAAAAAATTGACTAAATAAAAAATTACTATGTCTGTAAAAGTGTGGAATACCGAGTACTCATTTCCGATTTCTTTTTAAGGTACCCAATGCTGAAAAGTAATTACTCAATACTTTTAGGCTTGTATTTTTTCAACAAGTTAGCAATTTTGACATGAAAATTACAATAAAAATATATTATTTTTGTTTTTATTTGCATTAATATTTTTTATTTATACATATTGCTTATTTTGTTTTCAAAATTTGATCAATGCAAATTTTACATAGTACGTTTTTAAATAAATTTCACCAATGTAAAGTTAACAAAGCACGTACTTAGCCAACTTTACAAAAAAAAGCATTCGTAATTTAGCAAAAATGTATATCAATTAATTACCAGGAATTTGGGACTTGTATTTTCGAATTAGTGCAATACTATGCATATTTTACATAGCAGGCTTTTTAAAAGATACACCTGTTTTTTTTTCTGAGTGTATGTAAGCGGATTTTCTATAGCACAACTATTGCAAATATGCAGTGTGTTCGTTTACTCGAATTTCTTACTACTTTTACTACAATTGGAAAGTTTTGTTTACTTTTTGAAAGTGGACAATGGCAGTGCTGCGAAATTTTTTTTCTTTAATTTCGCAAAAACTGTTCAATATTTTTTATACATTTTTATTGCATTTTATTTATAATTTCTCGGCAGTGACAAATAAAGAAATTAAAAAATACTGCTTTATCGACAAAACATGGCACTGCGGTAAAAAACAGCCGACACTGCGTTTATCTGGTTAAAACCTGCCCACTAGATGGTTTTTTGCTCAAATATAAATGTAGTATAATAAATATTATAGTGCAGAAAGATTTTAAGTAATATAACATAAAACTACTTCAAAATTATTACTTTGCCAACTAATTTTGTAATTTCTAGTGAAAAAAGTAGTACTTTTTACAACTAGTTCGACCATTATTGAATATTTTTATTCCGTCAAATGAATTCGCTGCGATTATGTAAATATCAATTCATCCGATTTAAAAGGAAATCGAACGGTATTTATTATTCATTGAAAATATAAATCATACTTCGAAGATCTCATATTGAATAGTCAACCAAGCAGTAAGTATTGAGTACTCAGTACTTGAATACTCAATGCTTCTACAACTCTTTTATATATGTATCTTTTCCTTTGTGTGTTTTTTTTGTATTAAGTTGAGACCGAACAATCAAATAAATTCTCTCTATAATAAAAACCAATAAAATTGTGACATTTTTACTTAATTTACCTTAAAAATTGTGAATATAATTTAAATTTACAGTGTGTAGTAATTTTTTTTATTAAATGGTGTCTCCAATATCAATTTTTCCCATCGTAGTAAATTAAACAGTTGAAACTATGGTTCAGACATCATAATGAGAGGTTTTTGTATAGCTAAAACATCAATATCAACATAATTTAACCAGTCGGAGTTCCTTCCTGTTCCAAGCCGCATAATGTTTTTTCCCGCAAAAAATATTGAGTAAGTTGCAGACCCTTTGCTTTTATCACCAAAAAGTTTACGTACATTTTTCAAAATAGTATTTTTAAGACTTAAAATGACAAAATGCTCCTAGCCCAAATTTTCCGGATCTTAAAACAAAATGCATATTTGGAATCGTGAAAAAATTTCCCTTAATTTGAGTCGTCACACGTGCCATTTTGGGCGTGTTTCGGTTTTTCGGACCTAGCGGGGGCCGCGACCCTCTTAACACCATATATAAAAAAATGTTTCCGTTTTAATTCCAGAGGGGCCATATATTTTTTTTTTAGGGGTGTCCCATAAAGTTAGGGTTGCCATTTCCATTTTGAGAATAAGAGGACGCCAACCTCAAAAAAGGAGGACATTTGCCTTAAAAAAGAGGACAATTTTTTTTTAATAAATTGATTTTACAAAAATCAACAACGGGATAAAATATACAAATAAAAATTTATTTTATAAATAAAATAATTTTTATTCCCATCCCACTAAATAAAAATTCAAAAAAAAATCATTCTCAACTTTAAATTAGTGGTACATAAATAAACAAAAAAAAAAAACACAACAACAATTAACCAATTCATTGCATATATTTTCAGAAATGTAGGTACATTTCTATAATTTTTTGGTACGAATTGTAAAGTTTCATGAATGTTTTTCAGTGCTTCCAATTTTCATTTCTCAATTAGTATAGTCGCATTTCTTCAAATATTCATAAACCTCTTGAAAATTCATATCAAAATTTCATTTGACTCTATTACCATTTTGCTCAAACTTTAATAATTACATTATTAATTTAGATTTTTATGTAGTTTGTGGTTATTTGAATGTTAATTTGCTGAGTGATGATGGATAAGTAACGAATTGTGTAACTTCATAAGCTCAGTTGGTTTATCGATAGTATATCGTGAGATGCCTACTCGTTTTTCCTTTAACAGTAATCCAAGTTTGCTGGATTTATTTTTAATGTCGGATTTGGACTCCTTGCTTTTGTTTGATCAGATATTGTTTATATCTGATCATGATCTTTTGTTTTTTACTGTGAATATCAATTTTGGCAGGGATAATACTTCCCAGCTGATAAATTATCGAGATTCTAAGTCAACTGGTTATTAAAATCTATTCTCGGAACTCGTAAATGGAAAATTATGTATATATTTTGCTCTCTTCTGTTCGCGATGTTTATGACAGAAATGTTCCCATTTGTAGTTTTTATTTAAAAAAACTTCATGTCCTTTGTATACTCCATCCCTAAGACAATCAATTTGCGAGCGTGGAAGAAACATCGGTACATTATGTGCTTGTAGGAAAAAATAAAACCCAACAAGTTTTTTTATTTCTTAGTAAACATCATTTTTAATAAACACGAGTAAAAAGGTTAAAGTCGGGCATGCCGACTATACAATACCCTACACCAGTCTGGTGTATTGTTTGGATCCGAAATTCGAATGGGTTAAAATGGGGCTTGTGTCAAAATTGTCTATAATGTGAGTCAGCGCACCAAATTTCATTAAAATATCTTAATATTTGCGACCTGCAGTTTGTAACCAAGCCAATTTTGGGGGGACCCTTATATGGGCACTAGTTCTAAACATGGACCGATGTTCACCAAAATCAATAGGCTTCGTCCTTGGGCCAACATAGGTCTATGTACCAAATTTCATCAAAATATCTTAATATTTGCGACCTTCAGCGTATAAACAGTATAATTTTGGTAGGACCCTTATATGGGCACTAGGTCTAAACATGGACCGATGTTCATCAAAATCAATAGGCTGCGTTATTGGGCCAACATAGGCCTGTGTACCAAATTTCATCGAAATATCTTAATATTTGCGACCTGCAGCGTATAAACAATATAATTTTGGTGGGACCCTTATATGGGCATTAGGTCTAAACATGGACCGATGTTCACCAAAATCAATAGGCTTCGTCCTTGGGCCAACATAAGTCTACGTACCAAATTTCATCAAAATACCTTAATAATTGCGACCTGCAGCGTATAAAGAGTATAATTTTGGTAGGACCCTTATATGGGCACTAGGTCTAAACATGGACCGATGTTCACCAAAATCAATAGGCTGCGTTATTGGGCTAATGTAGGTCTGTGTACCAAATTTCATCAAAATATCTTAATATTTACGACCTGCAGCGTATAAACAATATAATTTTGGTAGGACCCTTATATGGGCACTAGGTCTAAACATGGACCGATGTTCACCAAAATCAAACTTGTTCGTCCTTGGGCCAACATAGGTCTGCGTACCAAATTTCATCAAAATATCTTAATATTTGGTGAACATCGGTCCATGTTTAGAACTAGTGCCCATATAAGGGTCCCCTCAAAATTGGCTTGGTTACAAACTGCAGGTCGCAAATATTAGGATATTTTAATGAAATTTGGTGCGCTGACTCACATTATAGAAAATTTTGACATAAGCCCCATTTTAACCCATTCGAATTTCGGATCCAAACAATACACCAGACTGGTGTAGGGTATTGTATAGTCGGCATGCCCGACTTTAACCTTTTTACTCGTTGAATTTAAGTTTATACATAATTTTTAGGATAAGGAATTCATTAAATAAATTTTTATCATTAAAAGCAATGTTAATTTTTTTTTTTTAATTCAACCGGTGGCTCACTGCTGATAAGCTTCAAATTTGGCAATTAAAGTAAATGATGCCAAGTCAATTGAAATAATAGCGACAAAACAGCGATGCCAACAATTCAAAAAAAAGTTATGGAGAAAAGTACAAAAAGTAGGACACCCCCGGCCACTTACTCGAAAAGAAGTAGGACTGCCCCGGACGCCCTAAAAAATAGGACGGTGTCCAGGGAAAAGAGTACGGATGGCAACCCTACATAAAGTGAACTTTTGCCCCATAAAGTTTACGTACACTTTTTTTCTAAATTTGTCCGGGAAAGGTCTCGAGACCCTATAATTTTAACTAATTTTACCCTCAGTATATTTACAAATATCACTAGTTTTTTACTTAAATTTTATTTAAATTAAACAAAAAATGTGTTAAATCATTCATATTCAACATAGACGAAAAATGCGGAAATTGGCCCAGATACCGTTTCAGTAACACAACCCGCTCACGCACATCACCCAGAACACAATATGGCAACGGTTCAACAGATGAACCACGTGACAACATGGTCATGTACATACCCAACACCTGCCGCATCTGCTTTACTATGATGGGATCGAGGAAGACTGAAGGGTACATATTGTCGTGGAACATCGTCTCTATATGCATGAGATCATGCAATAGAAAGGGGTTGCTGGTACGATGCAACACGCGCATCAGGTAACCACGTACGGTTTCCCGCTTCCAGTCCAAGGCCACATTGCGAAGATACTGACACATCCTGTTACTCGCCATGGGTTTCTTGTACAGCCGCATGTGCATTTGAGCCGGGGTACGCATTATCTGCACGTCCAGGAAAGAGATACACCCCTGCATATTGTTTAGACGCAAATACTCATCTTCCACCCCGTTTTGTCCAGTTTCTAATGTGTAGTCCAAATTAGTATAGTGTTTCAATGCATCGAAGAATCTACCGACATTCTGCTGGGGCAAGTACACAAGAAAATCATCAACGTACTTGCACCAATGCTGCACACCACTTTGGACAAAAATTTCGATCTGATAACGTTGAAGTAAATGATCCAACAATATGGTAGCAAGGAGACCTGAATCACAGGCACCCTGAGGTAAACCCCTGAGCTGCTCATACACCTTACCACCATATGAAAACAGCGAAGGCCTATTAAGGCACAATTGCAAACAGCGCAGCAACAAAGGGGGAGCGAGGGCACCAAACTCAGTATACCAATCACTCGAAAGGAAACATTCCAGAATCCGTAGAATTTCGGCCCGGTCCATACTTGTGTACATATCGGACACGTCGACCTTGATGAACACATACCCACTCATTGGAGACACTGAACGAATTTCGGATGCAGCCATACTAATATCAGACACGTTGTTGGGACACAGCAAACGGGACAAAGCGGCTGTCAGAACGTGGTTGATAATTTTCTGGAAGGGATAGCTGAGCCAGCACCGAGTACTACATATAGGCCTACTAGGCTGATCGGGCTTATGTGTCTTTATGACACCATAAAGGTAGGGTAAACGAACATCCTTACTCATGGTTTCCCGTAAGAGGGAGTGTAAAATATTGGGGTAAGGCAGGGAAAGTTTATTCTTCTTACAGTACATGCGGTACTCATTCAACTCCTTGACCAGGCGAGAGGCATATGTGAACCAAAGTCTTACGAGCCACCACGGCATTATGATTGACTACTTCTCGATACGTTCCACTGGCGATACATTTATTCATCCAGTCGGACATCTTATTGGCATACCCATCCCAGGGGATTAACACGGTGCTTTTCGCCTTATCCGACTGAATCAGGCACTGATCTCTATTTTGATTCAAAAATTTCACGGTGGTCTCTAACATCACATGCAGGCGTGCCTGCATGGGTGTAAAAGGCCGATTCATCGCCTCCACCATCAACTTATATGAGGTATGTAGGTAACCCCCTAACCCGAAACTGGGGTCCACCTGCTGCCGGGACGCAATGGTATCAACACAACATAATTGATCGATGTAGTTGAGTAATGACAACTCATGAGAAGACACGAATCGTGGCCGGTAGCTCAGGAGCACGGATACATCGACTGGCACTAGGGTTTTTCTTTTCCCGGACTTCTTCATTTCCCGGGACAGCGGGATTTTTTTTCAGAATTTCCCGGGATCCCGGGAATTCCCGCTCGTTAGAAAATATAATAGTTCGACATATGTTGCACTTGAAAAACTCGATTACTGTTTAAACACCGTTCGACAAAGTTCATCTTTTGGTTGTACCCATGAGAAAATGTACTTAATATATTCTGAAAGAATGGCTAAATATAAAATATCCATGTCTTCCACTTTTTCTGGATCAATTCGTTAAAAATTTAAATCGTTAATTAATATTTAGGTAATATATTTATATGGAAGGCCGTCTTAATTTTAAAAAACTCTTAGAAATTTATTAATTAAATATTAATTCGCGGTTTAAACGGTTAAACGAATTGATATAGAAAAAGTGAAAGACACGAGTATTTTATCTTCATCTCCTTTTTCAGAATATATTGGAATTGTTAATGGGTGCAAAATTGTGTCGGACCAGTTTTATAGTCAGAAATAAGATCGATTTGTTGCTAAAACACTTCTTAAATAAGAAATCCAAAAATTTCAATTTCTAGATATTTTATATATATCTTTCTATGCAGATTTTCAAAAGTATCCGTCTAGAATTGTTTTTATAAAAAAGTTTAAAAGTGATACAAATTTTTAGGCAAATTCGCCTAAATCGTTTTATAAAAAAAGACACTACAACATTGTTAAATAATTTCTTAACTTTAATTGGTTTTCTTGAATAGACATTTTTTATGCCACAGCTACTTAAAAATAAATTATTTAGTTTTCGTATTTAGTTGCATTTTAAATTAACATATAAAAAATCCAAAATAATTTTAAAAAGCATCTGATGGATTATTTTGAAAACAGTTAATATTTAAAAAATACAATTGAAATAAAGGAATAACAATTGAACTTAAAATTAAATTATTTTAAATAAAAGAAACTCAAAATACTTGTGAATTGAAAATAAGAAAACATTACAAATATTTTAATTTTAATGTCTAGTTTTTTTGAGGTATTTGGAACTGAAATAATGATGTTGGAATGTTGAATAAGGCTGGTTTACACTATAAGATTTTCGGTACGACTTTACTTTATTTAGTACACATGCAAAACATATAGGCAAGGTTGCAGAATTTTTCCGAAAATATAGTGTAAACCAGCCTATACAAATTTATTTTTTAGGCAAATAAACAAATTATTTTTTTTAATTTTAAATATTTTTTGATCAAATTAATTTCAAAAAAAACAGTGCTTTAAATTTAAATAAAGCTTCCAAAATTGGAATAATATTAGCTAAAACTTCTGTAAAAGAATAAACAAAAATCCCGGGAAATCCCGCACAAAATTCCCGGGATTGCAGGATCCGAAAAAGGGCGGGATTCCCGGGAATCCCGTCCCGGGATATAAAGCCAACTGGCACATACCGATCATTGAAATTAAGAAAACCGCCATCTATCCCGGGTGGAGCCTCGATATACAACAATTCCATCCCGTTACTGGATGATTTCAGAACGACATCAGACAATCCAACGGAACGGTCACCACTGACCGCATCGGGGACCAACGTTCCTCCCTGACACAACGCTGGAAACGGTAACCTGTCCTTATATGATTTAACGGATACCACATTGACTATAGGTGAAGATGAAGGCATCACAGATTGAGATGAACATAATGGAACACCACGGTCACGGCGATCGGAACTTTCCCAGATGGACACGACACAGTATGGGAAAGTATAGAGACATTAACGGGGTCAGTTATGGATATTTTCAAATTTGTAACACTCCCGGCACTACCATCACCATGTGTGCAATTGATTTCCAGGACACAGGGAGGACCATTTGAGGGTGACATGACGGATGATGTGAAGGAACCACATGATGAAACCGGAGGCAGAGCTGACGAAGAAAGGCGAACATGCTTTTTTGCAACCGGACTGGATATATGGACACGTTTCATTGCGCACAACCTGTATTGAGAATAGAGATCCGATGCCATTCAGATTCTTGTGACTCACATGACAGGGCAGCTTGGTTTTTTCTTCGGCGCATTGAACCGGTTTTTTCGTGTACTTTTTATATGTACTTTGTTTGCCCATTTCTGCGGGTTTTTTCATACTTTTCCTATTTTTCACATACCAAAAAAATTTTTTTCGCCCATTACCAAAAATGTTTTTCTCATATATACTTAATATTACTTCACCCACTCAACTCCAAAATTTTCACTCAACTCCAACTACATACTTTTTTGTTCGGGACCCCAACTACATATTTTTACTCAAAATTCCAGTCACATATTCTTCTATTAATGCTCCAATCACACACACAGAATTATTTATCTTTATTATTTATTTTTATTTTTCCTAAAAAGACATTTCTACTAGTCGATCCCACTCTATTCCAAATACATATTTTCTCTATCCAAGATTCACCAACCACACAATCATAACCATTTTTCCTGAAGAATATAGTTTTTATTCAACCCCCAATCTTTGGCAGGAAATAATTGTAGAACAATCACTGTTTTGAAATAGGGATTATAACTGTTGCGCCCCTGATTTTTATTCGAACCCCTATCACACATTCATAACTATTGTCCAAAAATTTTTATTTCCTAAATCATAAAAATTTTTTGGAGTTTACGGGATGATGTGTGAAGGGCTGGTTTATAATTGCACATCTTGATCGCACATTTCCCCGCACATTAATAGGGTGAGTTCCTAAACGTCAAAACACATTGCAGTGTTTGCGGTTTTACTACTGTTTCGATACAAAGCAAACAAGTGTGTTGCTTACTTTGTAATAAAAACATGTCAACAAAGCATCAACAACATTTGTGATGCACAGTTTGCTTTTTATATGCGCATCAATTGCGTTTACGAATACATGACTTTGTTCAGTTGCATTGCAAATGAGGTTTTGGAACTCAGCCATACTCGACCCCTACCAATTCTCGTATATTCTCAAATCCCATTCACTCAACTCATCCAATTCCAAACATGTATCTCTCTATTTTTATCAAACACCCAATCTGTCTGTTATATTTTCAAAAAAAAGAGTCACCACCCAAATTTATTTAGTTGTAATATTTCAATGATGCACTATATTCTATAAATCATAACACACAAAGAAATCACAAAGCTTGGCAAGGAATTTTTTTAATTTTTTCGGTTCCAATTTTTCAGTTAAAAAAACTTTTTCTTACCCTATAAAAATTCCCGTTGTTTGTTAATTTTATTTTTGAAACTTTTAATGGAAGTTACAGAATGATTTTATTGAGAAATGTTAAGCACTGACTTTAGTGAAAAAATAAAACATTGACTTTATTATTGGATGAGGGGGCGAAAGTTGGGGATTGACCTTTATCGAGGGCCAGAAGTTACTAGAATATACATGTTTGCTCACTTTGAGTCACTGTTCAATCTTTTATTGGCACTGGTTGACATCATCAGGATGTTGTGATTGGTGAAGTCATTGATCCTGCGGCTTTTGATTTATATTCTTGATTATTATTTTTGAAAGAAAAAGGGGGGGGGGGGGGGGGTCATGAGATGACTTATTGTTTTTAAGGGAGTAAAAAGACGTGTTTGGATTGTTTTCGTTAGAACTATGGATGTGAGCCAGTCGGAACAAATAAGATCAAACGGAGCAAAAAAACAGAAATCTTTAAAAAAACACTCAGGCAGAAAATAACCATAAAACAATCACTTTTTGAATAGGGGTTACAACTATCGTGTCCCTGATTTTTATTTGAACCCCCATCACACATCCATAACTATTGTAACCACTGAATTTGTTGAAGAAAATAAACATTGACCTTTTTATTGGATGACGGGACAAAAGTTGGGGATTGATCTTTATAGGGGAGAAAAAGGTCGTGTTTGGATTATTTTATGTTTCAACTAAAGATGTGAGTCAGTCGGAACGAAAAGACCAAACAATGCAAGAAAACGGAAATCTTAGAGAATACTCAGGCAGGAAATAATTGTAAAACAATCACTTTTTTGAATGGGGGGTTGCAACTGTTGCGTCCCTGATTTTTATTCGAACCCCTTTCACACATCCATAACTATTGTCCTGAAAAATTTTTTTATCTTTTCTAAATCATATAATTTTTTCGAGCGTAAGGGGATATATACGGGATGATGGGTGAAGAGTTGTTTTACAGTTGCACATCTTCTTGATCGCACATTCCCCCGCACATCAATACTCGACCCTCACCAATTTTCGTATATTTCAAATCCCATTCACTCAACTCTTCAAATCCCATTCACTCAACTCATCCAATTCCTAAGCATGTATCTCTCTATTCTCAAAGGAAAATCGCCACCCAAATTTATTTAGTTGTAATATTTCAATGATGCACTATATTTTTTAAATCATAACACACCAAAAAAATCACAGAGCTTGACAAGGAATTTTTAAATTTTTCCGGTTTCAATTTTTCAATTTAAAAAAGTTCTTTTCCTTGCCCTATAAGATTTCTGTTGTTTGTTGATTTTATTTTTGGAACTTTTTATGGAAGTTACAGAATGATTTTATTGGGAAAGTTAAGCACTGACTTTATTGAGAAAATTAAACATTGACCTTTTTACTGGATGATAGGGTGAAAATTGGGGATTAACCTTTATCGAGGACCGGAAGTTGCTGGAATATGCATGTTTGCTCACTTTGAGTCACTGTTCAATCTTTTATTGACACTGGATGACACCATCAGGATATTGTGATTGGTGGGGTCATTGGTTCTGCGGCTTTTGATTTATATTCTTGATTGTTATTTTTGATAGAAAAAAGAGGGAGTCACGAGATGACTTTATTGTTTTTAAGGGAGTAAAAATCGTGTTTGGATTGTTTTTCGTTTGAACTAGGGAAGTGAGTCAGTCGGAACAAAAAGATCAAACGGAGCAAGATAACAGAAATCCTGAAAAAACACTCGAGCAGGAAATAATCGTAAAACGATCACTTTTTGAATAGGGGTTACAACTGTCGTGTCCCTGATTTTTATTCGAACCCCTATCACATATCCATTGTCCCAAAAATTTTTTATTTCTAATTCATATAAAAAAATTTTTTCGATTGTAAGGAAATCCATACGGGATGAGATTTGAAGGGTTGTCTTATAGTTGCACGTCTTCTTGGTCGCACATTTCCCCGGTTGCATGTTTTCCGGTGCACACTAAAGTTGTCAGATTTTTCACATTCTTTATCTGGGTGATCATCAGGCCGAAGTCTATTTCTGCACATTAGTTCGATACATTCTGGACTCTATTCTAACATGCATTATAAAGCAGGAAAGACCCACCCCAAAATGCGAACCACCATAATGATGAAAAAAATTTTTTGGAACCAGAACTCAACTGGTACTCATGGGGAAACTCAATCCGCCGGGGTCAACTCCAGAAACTTTATTTTTATCAGGGTTTTTCTGTTTTTATGGTGTTTTCAAACGGGGTTGTCTTATCGTCAATCCGATTCACGTAAATATGTTCAACGGAGAATCTATTTTTCTCTCATCAACCCAATTATTAACAGCGAAAAACTGTTTTTCGAAGATGATAACATCGCTCAACATTGACCGCGGGTTTTTTGGTTTTCAGATAGTATAAAGTTGAGGGGGGGACTGGAGGAAAACCGGATCGAATATTTTTCCTATATATTTTTTCTTATAATCCTTCAAAAAGTCTCCTATACATAGTACAAACATTTTTCGTATATTTTTCGAAAATTCTCCAATGCATGGTACAGACCCTAAAATTGGTTTGTGAATGCTCGTGAGATGATCAATGATATTGAATGTGAGGTTTGCCAACATGTTGTTCATAGTAAGGGATTAACATAGTATTTATATTGTACCTTTGCATGATCAAGATGGAGAGCTTTTTCCCAGAAATGCATGATTGTTTTTCAGGATGGAGATTTTTATATATGAAATGTACACGTGTTCCTGAATTTATACCAGTATATGATCGGAATGAGAGGCCCTTTGGTAATTCGTAAGTGTACTCGGAGGTACGTGTGTGTGTGTGCATGCATGTGTGTGTTTTTTCAGGAGAATAGCACCGTCACATGATAGTGACAAAGGGATTTCTTGGAGAATATATTTATATTTCTTTACTTACCAAAATGAAAAACTTCACACGGAATAGACAATGTATATCCACGAGTACACAATTCTGAAACAATAGGAGTATATCCAGCACGAATATCTTCTACACAATGGAGGGTATCTCCCTACGGATCCGCACTGAGACTAATGAGACCACAACAATGAACACCACAACAATGAACACCACAACAATGTCGCAACAATGTCACTACAAGAACAAAAAAGAGGAATGAATGTGAGAGAGATTCTAAGGAAGGAATGTACAGAACATATGTAAAATTTAATTCCACCACACATGAGTGCAATATTGGAAAACATGCAGACAAGCATTCATGATTCCACCGCACATGAACACAATATGAGAAAGATGGTACACACACATAAAAAATGACAATTATATCAAGACTGAATACTTACACACATAAGGACAATTGCACCCTGTAGGAACATACCATGTATCTCTCCCGTTTATATATATATATGTAAAATTTTTTCTGCCAACTATTGATGAAAAAATTTTTTCTGCCTACAACTGATAAAAATGATGTTCACCCCCTAATTTTCTTAAGGGTTTTATTCTTGATGATTGTACAAAAAGGTACACAAGGACGTGCACAACCCCCACTTTTATTGTAAAAAACGGGATGACAGTTTATGACTCAAAATATGAAACCAACATAAATATGGATCCACGTGTTTTATATGATTTGCGAGAAGACACCAACGGTATTACTGAATCACGAATGACAAATTTACGATTTTCAATGGGAAGACATTCATGACGTATAATAGGACACTACCAAGATTGAAAACCCACAGTTTTTCATAACATCTCTCGTTTATATATATTTTTGTAGCACTCTAGGCACGCGGTTATACAAACGCACAAGCGTGCCCCCTGGATATGCTTTTCCGGAACTGTTACATCGATCTGCACGAATATACTTTTTTACAAATGTACCCTTATATTTTTAGGGAAACGATCTTCCCAAATCTTCTTGTTAGAAGAGTGGTAAAGATGGGGGATATATGCATGGGAAATGTTTTTCTGTGTGAAAGCTCGGAATGATGGTTTTTTCTCGGAGTTTTATGGCCGGAATATTTATACGAAATACGATCTATATTTACACACGACTTTTTTTATGAGTATGTCATGTCAGAAGCCGCGTGCGCATGAAGTGTTTGGCGCGGTAGGTTCTTCTCGCGAATAAGCAGAATGTTCTAGAATAAAAGAACAAATGGAAAAAGGCGTCAGGTATACAGGGAAATTGGTTATGACAAAAACAATACGATAATAATACTTAGTGATGACAAAACTGTATATAGGGTTGCTACAACACACAGTAAAAAGTGAGTTGCCTACAACTTATAAGATGTATATAGGGAAAAGGTAACGGTTGAGTAACGTAACGCAGAATAACATACATAAAGACTAGGCATGGAAAAACCGGCACATTAAGACACACCAATGAGCGTAATGGATACTAATACACACCAAGGATAATGTTAATTAACAGAACACAAGATAATTAACACAGGTACCAGGTATATAAATTAAATTCTTATTATCAGAATTTTTTAAAAAAATTATTTTGTTGTGTGTCCGTTAGAACAACACAACGTTCTTTATTGGTTTATGGTAAAAATACAAGTGATCTTTTTAATTTTAACTTAAATTACCCTAACAGTCAGCCGATCACGCCACCTCTTCATGTTGTTTGTGTATTCGCCGGTCAGCAATTTCAATGGGAACAACTTTGTAATTGTAGACACAATCGTCAGCTTAATGTTGGCTTGTGTATTGGCCAGACGCATAGTCAGCAATATCAATGGGAACAAAGCTACGTTGCTGTTGGAATGTGTTGTAATTGTAGACGCAACGTCAGCTTTGTTAACGTGTGAATTGTTTTTATATTTTTGGAGTTTTAAATGTTTTCTGTGTTAACTCCTCCCCTTCTAAGATCATACGTCCTCGTATGATAATTTTTCAAAAAAATGGTAAGTTGTGAATTTTGCTTTTTCCTAAACCTCCTGTTGGCGATGATAAATGTTCTATCTGGTTCAGGCAAACATTAATGTCCTCTGTTGTCTTTACCTCTTCTTGAGGAGTTTGTGTTTTCTTGTCGGTTTCAGAAACTTTATGTTCCTTGATTGCATTATTACGATTTCGCCTTATGATCGAGATAATAATGATCAGTATTAACACGGCTAATATTAGCGCAATATTAATGGACAAATTAACTTTGTTTTCAATTTGTAGCTGTTGTATAAAGTGGGAATTGTTAACATTTAAAGCTTCCATCCTTTCCAAGGTTATAACTTGTTCTTGAAAATTCACATTAACCGGCTGGAACAATGCAGGTAATGGCTTAGTAAAGGTAACTTGGGTTGTTGAATATGTTTGGTTACCTATCCGTATTGTAGAATTTAGATGATGAATCAAAAAGGTTCCGTTTAGCACAGTTGTTGAATTATCGATTGATATATTTCCTGCGAACTGGTTCAGTAGTATCATACTTTCGTCAATTTTTTCGACAAGAGGCACATGTTCGTCGTTAGTTGTTACGCACCGTGATGGCTTACTCTTCGGCAAATTAGGGATGCACTCAGATTCACTTAGATCTATGGTATTTTCTTTTTCGCAAATACTTAGCTTATTGTAATTTTTACATTCATTTTTAATTCCATATATTTTACCATAACATTTTAAGATATTTTTGAAATTTGTCTTAATCACTACGTTCTTACTTTTTACAGGTCTAATTAAAAGGTTTTCGCAATTCTGTTTATTCGTTATTGGGATATTTACAATATAAATTATTTCTCTATCATTTGAAGCTACTTTAATTTTGGAAAAATTTAACAATTCATCTATGTTCCCAAATGGAATATTATCATTATTAAAAATATTTCTTAGAATTTCAATTTCAGAATTTGAAAAAATAAAAGAATTTACAATATTTGATTTCGCCCAATGAATTGCGTACTCAATGTTAGATAGTTCTTCCTTAACAATCTCTAACTTATATTTAAAATCTATTAAAGGCTTTTCTTGAATTTTACTCTCTAACAATTTTGAAATATTATTCGTCATGATTGATAATTTGTTCACTTTATCCAGTGCCATTTGATTAATTATAACTTGGTTATTATTATTTTGCAAAACATTATTAATTTTGTTCTCTATAATTTCAAAATCAGAATGATCGGGATTACCGGCCAACCACTTCCACGCACTTCCAATAAAGTCAAGTGATCGCCTTGTCCTTGTCCTGGATCGAAGTCTGGTTAGACTGGATTTCATTTGGGATATGGTGTACGATAGGTAGGGTAGAATCGAGTTGTCGGTGTCGTTATACCTGTGAATTCCATCCTCAAGTTTCTGCACCAATTCCTCATATTGTCCCAAGTCAATCGTGTGAATCAATCTAAAGACACCTGTTTGAATTTTCACCGGGCCGGTGTTTACAACGACCAATCTCGAATTGGAATAATCCATTATCTGAAACTCACCCATAACAGACCTGAAGGTTAGAAGTATCCTGAAAAAAAAATTAGTAGTGTTTAAGCTCAGTTCGTTCTCAGGGGTACAGTAGTCCGAAGAAAAAGAGGAGAATTTCTAATTCCTAATGTGACTCTTATGGATCACACGGCCACTATTCGTGACAATTGTTGTATCCCTGTTTTCCTTCACTATTTCGCCCTTAAAGCGATTACTCAATTTCGTGCCCAATCTTTTGTTGTTCCTCACATATACCAGTTGACCAGGCACATAATTCTTAGTAGGTAATTTTTTCCTGTTATGGTAAGCAAGATCCTTTTCTTGTTTCCGTTTCAGTCTTTCGATGTTTGACAGTCTTGTTTTCTCATAATCCTGTGGGGAAAATTCGACCGTGCGTCCAAAATAAAGATCTACAGGCCTTTTCCTAGTAGTAGAATGAATTGTGTGATTATACTAATTTACTGATCTTTCCAGCAATTCGTCAAAATCCCTCGATGTTCCATCTTCCTTTAGACACCTCATTAATTCCGCTAGTGTGGAGTGAAATCGTTCTATCTGCCCGTTTGATTCGCTCCTATAAGAAGGTGTAGTAAAAACATTAATTTTTAAGTCGTCCTTCATCATAAACATGATCGATGCAGAGTTTAATGAAGGTTCATTGTCCATGACGACGTTCTTTGGCACTCCATAAAAAAACAGGAGTTCTCTTAGAGGCCTCCTAATATTTTCGGTAGATCTGCTCTGTAGTTTTCTGACTTGTACATATTTAGAGAATTTATCGATTGACGTTAATATTAATTTCCTGTCCGTGGAAAATATGTCGATATGAATGGTGTGGCCTGGATATGTTGGAATTGGAGTCTCTTTAAGTACCGGAGCATTTGGGTGTCGTTCATATTTGTTTTTCTTACATGTGGAGCATAATTTTATGATTCTCCTAACTTTTCCATTCATTCCTGGGAAGTAATACTTTTCTAGAATCTGCAATTTGTTTTCTTTCTCATTGCGATGAGCTCTATTGTGTTCCTCGATTATTATGTTTTCCTGGTCGCTTTCCGATGTTATGTCCTCAACCACTATTTGTGTAAATCTGCATTTATAATTTGAAAAATTACCTTGGTATACTGTTTGAATCTTTCCCATTATGGGCTCGGGAGCTTTAATTCCATTTATCACAGATGGATTAAGATACCTTTTGAGAATATCTATAAGTTTCCGTTCGTCGTAACTGGTTTCCACAATTAAATGTCTGTGAAATCCTGGGAAAATAATCCTGAATTGATATGAAGGCATATTATCAATACTAATAAATAATTGATTCTTAAATACATTTATAGGGGTCTCCACACTGTGTATTAAGCCCTGCGAAGAACTTTCTGCACTGTGTTGAGTCATAGTCGATGAATCCAAATTGTCTTGAAGAACATTTAATCCTGACTGATTCCTAGACAAAGCGTCGGCCACTACGTTCGTCTTACCGGGTTTATACTTCAATTCGTAATTATACTCCTCAAGTATGCACTTCCATCTTTTCATCTTTGTGTTGTTATTACGGCTGCTAAGGGCATAAGTAAGTGGTTGATGGTCAGTATAAATAGTTACCTTTCTAGAACCGTAGAGATAGTTTCTCAACGAATTTAACGCCCAAATTATTGCAAGCATCTCTTTTTCATTTGCTGCATAATTTTCTTCTGTTCCGGTAAGCGTTCTCGAGATGAAAGATATTGGCCTGTCGTCTTGGCTCAATACAGCTCCTAACGCAACATTAGATGCGTCAGTGGTTAGCTGGAATTCTTTCTCAAAATCGGGATAAGACAGTATTACTTCCTGTGATACTAACGCGTTTTTCAGCTCATCAAAAGATTGCTTGGCTTCTTCGTCGAGTATTATCATTCTCCTACTCGATTCTGTTTTAGATATCATGCCCCCATCTCCCCGTAAGAGTTTGGTCAATGGTTTGGCGATATCCGCATAACCTTTAATAAACCTCCTATAGTATCCTGAAAGGCCAAGAAAGGATCGGAGTTCCTTTACGTTCCTTGGATAAGGGAATTCTACAATTGCATCCACTTTTTTCGGGTTCGCTTTAATTCCGTCACGAGAAACAATAAATCCGAGAAATTCAACCTCCTCCTTGAAAAATTCGCACTTATCTAATTGTACCTTCATGTTTGCATTATTCAATGTTTTAAAGATGGCATCTAGATATCTAAAATGAGATTCCTCATCTTTACTGAAAATTATGATGTCATCAATATAGACATAACACATCTTCCCGATGTGTTCTCTAAGAATATCATCAAGTGCGCGTTGGAATATAGAAGGGGCATTTTTTAACCCAAAAGGTAATCGCAAAAATTCGTACTTCCCATTATTAACTGAGAAAGCTGTTTTCTCAACATCTTCCTTTTTTAGGGGTATTTGATGGAACCCACTCTTTAAGTCAATAACCGTGAAGTATTTGTTTCCCCCCAGATGCGAAAGCACGTCATTTATATCAGGTATAGGGTACTTATCCGGAATCGTTATAGTGTTAAGTTTCCTGAAATCTACAACAACCCTATACTTTTCCTTTCCTGATGCATCCTGTTTTTTGGGTACTACCCAAATTGGCGAGTTATATGGAGAACGTGATGGCCTTATAATTCCATCCTTTAGCAATTTGCCGATTTCCTCCTCAACTACTCCTTTCAATGCCATAGGGTAAGGGTAATTCCTAGAATAGGTTGGGGTATTAGTTGAAGTACGAATGTCCCCTATTACTTTCGTTGTGTAAGTAAGTCTTTCATCTGGATCTGCAAATAAACTCTTATGATGGTCTACAATCTTTTCCAAACCTTTCCTATGATTCTCCGACAGATGGTCTGTCCTGATCTCGATGTTGTTAACATCCTGAGAAACACATTGGTATAAAAGAATCTTTCTTCCTCCCTTGATTGTAAAGTAATTCTCCGAGGTATAGATGACAGCCGATAATTCCTTAAGACTATCGTGACCCAGTATTCCATCGAAGGACTTAAGCTCCGGTAGAATGAAAAATTTGATGGGGATGTCATTGATACCAAACATATTTAAAAAGGTGTGATGAGTTATTTCCAGGTTCCCTGCGACTGATTTTGCGCTGAATTTTTTTATGTTAGGTATGTGATTCGTAGTTAAATTAGATTTTATATAATTCTTATTGCTGCCCGTATCTAAAAGAAATCTTAATATTTGTCCGTTCCTCGTTTTTAGTTTAAAGTATGGTAACGAGGAACAATTTAATCTAAAAAATTGGCTTCATATTGAATCTCCTCAAGTGGGTTCTCTTCATTTTCGAGTGCAGCTACTTCTTTGGGAATATGTTGGAAGTATTCCTGAACATCATCAGGTTCTTCGTTTTCCGGCCGCTGATCTACCTCGCTTCCCTCTGGTGGATATCCGTAATCAAATAGTTCCTCTGGCATATAGTTAGTATTTATATGAAAGTTCCTCTGCAACTTGTTAACTGGACCTTGGAAAGATGCCGTTGTTTGTCTTTTAAAAGGCATGTTATCCTGCGGTCTATTGGTATAATTGACCCGTCGTGTTTGAATCGATTGGTCTATATCCATTGGCTCTACTCTAGTTTGTCCTTGAATATTAGGGGTTCGGTTCCAGTATTGTGTCTGAGTCTGTTGATTCGGAGGCCTACCCTGCTCAAACTGGGGTCTCGGTCCCAAATTTTGATAGACAGTAGGATTCGCGTTCTGGTAATGATAATTCGGTTTGAAATTTGGATTATTATTATAACGAGGCGGTAGTGGTGGTCTGTTAGACATCACTCCACCGGCATGAGCAAGTTCAGGATAAAATTTCCCATTCCCCAGAGGTGACCTTGTTGTGCCAATTCCATCCCTATACCCATTTGCCCTGGGTATTCGGCCATTAGCATAATTCGCTCTGAATGTCATATTGTCTAGCTTAAGACAAATGTGTAATGCCTGGGGCAAGGAGTTCGGTTCACGGATACTTAATAATCTCGGGAGATCTCCGTTGAGACCTCTAATGAAGGTATCTAATGCCTTCTCACGGTAAGTATTCGTCATTGTGTGGAGGCTGCTTTCCCCCAAATCTAAACAAGAAACCTTATCAAGGATTAGCGACAGGTGTTGGTACACGGTTTGGTAGAACTCCGTTATCGTCCTATTTCTCTGACACAGACTAGTCATCTGGTACTCCAACGTGCCTATGTCACGTTTGTCAGAGTAGTGCATCATGAGGCACTTCTTAATTCTGGGCCAATCCAGAGGAGTCCTGTATGACTCTAAGGCTGCGTCTGCTTCCCCAGTAACTTTTGTGCGAATAGTATGCAAGATTGCATAGTATCGCCCAGTCCCCTTCACAGATTCGTATAGTCCTAAGACTCTATCAACGGATTTCCTCCAAGAATTGAATTCCCCTTGTTTGCCGGAGAATTCTCTTAGAGATTTTACTATATCAGGAACCTTATCCAGTTCCTTTAATCTAGTTGCATTCAAAACTATAGGATGGTCCGCCCCCTCTTCCGATAAAAGATCGGTGGGTGGCCTAAGGGCCTCCTTTATCATTGAAGCGATTTGCTCCCTCTGAATCGTGGTCAAGCCCCCTGTAGCGGCTGTTCCACCACCCGGTTGTGTCACTGTGAGACTTCTGCCCAACCTTTCGGTTAACTGTTCTATGATTTCATCTGGCATGGTAACTGATAGGGACGGATCTCGCTCTTAAGGGTTGTTCCACAAGATTCTGAATACCAGAGAACTTATGATTGAATAGTCAATCTAACAATAACCAAGCTTTTGAAAAATGAAAACTCAAGAAAAACCGATAGGCAATCTAACAACAATTAAACTTTTGAAAAATGAGAACTCAAGGAAAATCGATAGTCAATCTGACAATAGCCAAACTTTTGAAAAATGAAAACTCAAGAAAAACCGATAAAATTTCAGGCAATTTCTTATGATTAATAAGTCAAAAAATAAAATTTCGAGTTTAGAAAAAATATTATAATTTAAAGTAAAAATAAGGATTCTTACGCTAAAAATGTTGTCAGCATCCTTGTGGGTTTTGACAGCTGGTGTTGATACAGATGTTGTGTTGAGTGTTGCATACAGATGTTGAATTGAATGTTGATGTTGGGAGCTGATGTTGGAATTGTCTTATTTCACTGCTCCTTTAGAAATTTTCACTTTACTTTGGTTTCTTTCACACTTAAATGTTCAAAAATTTGAAATTCTTCTTAATGATTTTAGTTTGCCTCAATGTTCCTTTGAAGGGTTTACACTATTTTGTTCTTTCGTCTTAATTTATAAAAAAAAAATTTTATGAAAAATTTAGTTTTTTTTTTTTGTGTTTAATAAAAATTTTTTATTAATGATTTTAATTTGCTTCAATGTTCTTTTGAAGTGTTTACACTATTTTGTTCTTTCGTTTTAATTTATTTTTTTAAAAAACATTTCTATGAAAATTTTGTTTTTTTTATGTTTAATTTAACTTTTTTATTACTATATTCTTTTATTTATTATTTTTACACGTATCTTTCCTTTATATATAAAATTTTGTTTTTTTTAACGTTCACGATTTTATTTTATTTTTATTAAGTTCACTTAGTTTAGGATTCCGAGTTATCGGGCTTAACGGGCGTTTGCGTACGCAAAACCGGTTTGTCCTTTTCTTTTTTAAGGACTACTGCGGGACCACGTCAAGGCTTGACTTGATTTCTACTTTTTTATACCGGGGGACCTTTTCCGAAGGGTCCCTGCTCGGGCGCCAATTAAATTCTTATTATCAGAATTTTTAAAAAAAATTATTTTGTTGTGTGTCCGTTAGAACAACACAACGTTCTTTATTGGTTTATGGTAAAAATACAAGTGATCTTTTTAATTTTAACTTAAATTACCCTAACAGTCAGCCGATCACGCCACCTCTTCATGTTGTTTGTGTATTCGCCGGTCAGCAATTTCAATGGGAACAACTTTGTAATTGTAGACACAATCGTCAGCTTAATGTTGGCTTGTGTATTGGCCAGACGCATAGTCAGCAATATCAATGGGAACAAAGCTACGTTGCTGTTGGAATGTGTTGTAATTGTAGACGCAACGTCAGCTTTGTTAACGTGTGAATTGTTTTTATATTTTTGGAGTTTTAAATGTTTTCTGTGTTAACTTATATATATAAAAAACCTACACACCGAGACACACCAATGTACACAATGCCGAAATTAATGTGTACAAAAAACAAGAAAATCTAAGGATATGGAAAAGGGTATGAAAAACTTGCACACCAAAACACACAAATATACGTAACGCCAATATTAATGAGTACACAGACACGATAAATTTAGAGGAGTAAAGGACTTGTACACCAAAACACACAAATACACGTAATGCCAAAATCAATATGTATACAAACCAGGTAACTAGAAAATACACTAATACTACAAGGATCACTACAATGGAAAGAGAAAAAAGATTACTACAACACATAGAACACACGTATAGAGACAATAGGATCGATAACAATAACATATATTGAGAATGTCTGAATATAACAAGATAAAAACGAACTGCACATAGATACGCACTGGAAGATATGTATCTATGGATGGTCGCGGCGGAAGGAAACACATTATAGAACCATAAGAAAAAGGGACACGAAGAGACCAAACCCAAAAAAGGGGGGCCCATCAATTGGTAGAAGCCCTTATCTATTTGACTCACACAGACCCATTTTTCAAAAGAATAATTTTCATGAATGATTTTGAAAGGGAAAAATAGTTCTTTCTGAAGGTTCTCAAACAAAAAAAGGGTGATTCCCCCATCCGTTTAACTTTCTAACTTGTATGACTTTCTCTACTATTTTCTCTTTTTCCATTTTCTATATTCTATTTCCTATTTCTATTTGCTATTCTCTATTTTCTATTCTCTATTTCCTATATTCTATGTTCTATTTTATATTTCTATTTTCTATATTTTTTTATTTCCTACTTTCTATTTCCTATTTCTCTATTTTCTATGTTCTATTTTCTAATTTCTATCTTCTATTTTCTAATTTCTATCTTCTGTTTTCCGTTTTCTGTTTTCACAAAGGTTTACTCATCCTGGGATTTTCTTCCAAAGTTGCCTTATTGATCGTTATAAAAGTTTACTCAACCTAAGAGTTCTCTCTAAAAATTATTTTTTATTGATTTTTGAACTTTACCAGGGAATCACCTCATTCCATTCAAACCCATAGCATTTTTGGTTTTTCACACTTTTCCAGTTGTCCATTTTTGCCGGGATACCCAATTCACATGTATTCCCGCATAATTCACTCACTTATCTCCATCTAACCCTATACATTTTTAGTTTTGGTTTTTCACACTTTTCCAGTTTTCCATTTTTGCTGAGATACCCATTTTACAGGTTTCCCACATAATTCACTCACTTATCTCCATCTAACCCTGTACAATTTTGGGGGGGGGGGGGTCCCTACAACAAGAACGGACATTAAAATCACCTGATTGACCTATGATAGTATGGCAAAGCGCAATCATACACCATTTCTCAAGTGTCTCAAAACCATAGTCCACATACCACCCCAATGGCTAATATAGTCAGTATTCACATACCACCCAATAGCTCAAAATAACCATCCAATGACACTAATGAACATCCATACAGTCAATACCAACATTTATTTAATACAAAAGATGACTCAAACAATCATCCACTTAGTCAATACATCAAAACATCACTTATTTAACAGTGGGGATTTTTTCGGCATACAGCCCCTGATATGTCCCTCAATCGTCCAGAATGGAACCACAATTCGGCTGCAAACTCAGCAACGGAGCAGAACCACAATTCGGCTACGAACTTAGCAAAGAAAAAGGGTTTTTTTTTCACCAATATGCCGAATATATAATTTATCACAGGGATTCTTCAAACCACAAAATTTACCAACATATGTTTTCAAACCTCAAAAGTTATGTCTACATATCCACCGACAATTTAGTTACCAACATGCGTGCCCATAAGGTTGCCACAAATTTACACGGAAGATCTTCTCAAAGAAGCGTTTTTATCAGTGTTGCCATTTCAGTGCTTTTCGGGTATTTTTTGGTGCTTTTTTCCTTCCCGTACCCGGTGATTTTTTACAAATACCCGTTTATAAAAAGCGGGTATTTACAGTGCTTTTTCAGATTTCTGGCAGTGCTTTTTGTAAAGTTTATATTTTTGGTATTTGTTCTCCTTTTTTCAATTTTTATTGAATTTTCTGTCAAAGTTGAAAAAATAATACGAAATATACAAAAAATACATTTTTTCACAATGTTTGTAGTACAATTTTAAATAGCAACTTCGTTATATTTAAACTTCAAAATTTTGAAATATTAGTTTGGTGCTTTTTACCCCTTTTTTGGTTATTTTTTGAACCTCTTTTACACGATTTTACAAAGGTAAAATGTGTTTTTAAAATCTTGACTTAAATTTTTCAAAAAATTATTATCGTGCTTTTTTACCCCATTTTTGGTAAATTTTTACCCTTTTTACCCGTTTTCACAATGCTCACGGTGCTTTCCTGCCTTCAAAAGTTGGCAACACTGGTTTTTATACATATCCACCAATATATTACCAATGGGTCACTAACACATCTACCATAAAAATTGTCCAACAAGCTTACCAACAAACTCTCACCAATACGTCAAACATACATTTGAACTTAAAGTATAAGAAATTGTTTAAAAATGGTATAACCAAAAAAATTTATTTACACGAACCTACCAACCAATTCTCCTTACCAATATATTATTAACACATCTGCAAAGGATTTTTTCTCCACGTATCCATCAGGGGGTTCCCCACCAACACGACGTTCATATATTGTAAAATAACAATTTTACAATAACACGTTATTGTAAAATAATAATTTTACAATAACGTGAACAAGACTACTTGACCACAAGACCACTACGCCCTCACACAAAATACTATATAACATTTCAGCTCCACATCTAGCTCACCACAAAGACCAGCATCCATACAATACTAGAAAAATAAAATTACACACACAATATAGTAGGAAAATTATATACATTACAGATTAGGCTTACCCCGTGACATCACGCATTCATATCCTGACTGAATAATAGACGAGGGAACACTTAGTTAAGAACAGCATATTTAGTGGGGACATCACACATCTAACGAATGCATCTTTGGGGATAAGATGCGTTTTACAGATAAGAAGATATATCCGGAAAATAAAATAGGATGACACACAACCAGCGATGATAGAATATAATATAATATGGAAAACAGCTGTCAAAGTCAGGGATGGTATGCAAGGTACAAATGTACTTATGCAAGTTGGCATAGGGATGACGGTACACAACACAATTATTGAGGGTGACGATACACGTAGGGTGAGTTCCTAAACGTCAAAACACATTGCAGTGTTTGCGGTTTTACTACTGTTTCGATACAAAGCAAACAAGTGTGTTGCTTACTTTGTAATAAAAACATGTCAACAAAGCATCAACAACATTTGTGATGCACAATTTGCTTTTTATATGCACATCAATTGCGTTTACGAATGCATGACTTTGTTAAGTTGCATTGCAAATGACGTTTTGGAACTCAGCCGTAATAACAACTACAGGTTGACATTACACATCTTGAACAAGTACACCCCAAAGGGGAAAATCGAAATGCAGGTGTCAAATGAGCTGAAGAGCGAATCGGTGGACTGTGTGAAACCGATAGTGTCTAGCAAAGGTACTCAAACGGAAGAAGTGGAGCGGTCAAATCTTGTCCAACTGGGAACTCTGAAGCGAAAAAGGGACCTCACAACCCTTAGCCCAAAGCGAAGTGAGGCGAAGAAGAAGAAAAACACCAGCCTTAGGAAAGCCGGAAGTAAATATGATCAAGAGGTCAGTAAACCAATTGATAGAGCGTCGATGAGTACTAAATCGACTGACAAGGAGGTTGAAGAGAATAGAGCGGTCAAAGGAACCTTTGAGTGGGTTAAGGTACGGCCAAAGGCCAAAAGTAGGAAGAAGCCTGCAAGACCAGATGCTCTGGTCATCCAAACGTGTGGGGAGGCGTCTAATGCTGACATTCTCAAGCAAGTGAAGAGACATCCCAAGCTGGAGACTCTTGGGCACAACGTGAAGAACATCAGGAAAACGGCGAAGGGTGAATTATTATTGGAATTGAGTAAAGCTGCCCACCAGAGCACGGATGACTTTAGACACACAATTGGGGAAGTGTTGGGAACGGCTGCAGAAGTACGAGCGTTAACACACGAAATATTCCTGGAAATCAAGGACATAGATGAGGTGACTACCAAAGAGGAGGTGTACTCAGCCATAGTAAACATGTCGGACGAGTTTAAAACATTACAAATGTCTGCAATTAAATCTATGAGGAAAGCCTATGGGGGCACGCAAACAGCCACTATTGGCCTAAGTGCTGGACCGGCAAACCGGCTCATGGAAAATGGTAGGATCCGTATCGGTTGGGTGATGTGCAGAATCCGAGAAAAGCTCACACCAAGAAGATGCTACAAATGCCTGGACTTTGGTCATAATGCGTCTAAATGCCGGATTCAACATGATTATCGGAAACAGGACACAGGATTAAAACGTGTTCGAAAAAGCCCTCGTGTATACTCTGTAGGAGCGTAGTGTCAAACGACAAGAGTGATCACGTAACTGGATGTGTAGTCTGTCCGTTCTACAAAAAGGAGTTCCAGTCACTTAGATTGCGAAGATGAATAGAATACTACAGCTTAATCTCAACCACTGTCAAGCCGCCCAGGAGCTGCTCTACCAAAGTGTTCGTGAATTGGATGTGGACGTTGCATTGCTAAGTGACCCATACCAATGTATGGACTCCACAAACTGGGTATCTGATGGTTCGTGTACATCAGCGATCTGGTCTGTCAGCGGGTTGACATTGCAGGGGGCGACTACCCTACAATGTGGATACACTAGGGCTGCTGTGTCTGGTATCACACTATACAGCTGCTATATCCCACCGAGATATTCTATAGAGGAGTTTCGGACCATAGTTGACAACATTGTCTCTGACGCGATCACCAGGGACCCTGTATTGATAGCTGGTGACTTTAACGCATGGGCCACAGAATGGGGCTGTCCGAGGACAAACGCAAGAGGCAGTACTCTCCTGGAGGCGTTTTCCGTACTAGATATTGTGCTTGTGAATATAGGAAACCAACAAACGTTCATTAGAGGGGAAAGTGGATCGATAATAGACATCACATTTGCCAGTAGTAGCATCGCAAGTCGGATAAATTGGAGTGTATCTGACCATTATACCCACAGTGATCACTTTGCTATAATCGTTGATATAGCACGTGAACGACGTCACGTGAATATACACACACGTAGACTGACAGGTTGGAAGGCCAACACGTTTGATAGGGATATTTTTGCAACCTTACTGGAAGGTATAGCTCTTAATGACTCAGCGGAAATTATGGCTTGGCAATTAATAGAACACATTACGAAGGCATGCAAGGCATCCATGGTGAAGAGGAAAAGATCAGCGAATAAGCAACCAGTTTACTGGTGGAACGATGAGATTGCGAATATACGGACGGAATGTATGCGTGCAAAGAGACAATATACAAGATCAAGGGGTAGATCGGAGAACAACCTCCACCAGCAGGTGTTTAAGGCGAAAAGGAAAGCCCTTAAGTTGGCGATTCGTAGAAGTAAGCGAAAGTGCTTTCTTGATATATGCGATGATGTCGAGAGTAATCCGTGGGGTCTTGCATATAAGCTGGTCACTAAGAAACTCAAGTGTTTAAATCCAACACCACCTAGAGAGGAGACGGTTCTTGTCGGAATTGTGGAATACCTCTTTCCCCAACAGGAAACGTCTTCGTGGGAACACACTGTTCCCAATGAAGTTTTACCTTTTCCCGAAGTGACAATAGTAGAAGTAGAAGAAGCTGTTTCAAAGTTCCAGGATAAGAAGGCACCGGGTCTGGATTGTATTCCAAATTTGGTTTTAAAAGAGGCCGTTAAGTGTTGTCCGCAACAATTCGTTAATGTGATAAGCGCGTGCCTAAGCGAAGGTAGCTTCCCATCAATGTGGAAGAGGCAAAAGTTGGTGCTGCTACCGAAGGATAGGAAACCCCTAGACGATCCCTCCTCCTATCGTCCACTCTGTATGATCGACACAAGTGGAAAATTGTTGGAGAGTATAGTATGTAGAAGATTGGAAGGATGTGTCGAAGCTGCAAATGGCCTCTCCGATAACCAATTCGGCTTTAGGAAAGCTAAATCAACGGTTGATGCTATCAATGTTATTGTGGAAACAGCTGCACGAGCTATTGAAGGAAAGCGGTGGAAAAACGGTACAAAGGAGTACTGCGTGGTTGTAACATTGGATGTTAAGAACGCTTTCAATACGGCAAACTGGGAGAAAATAGTGAGCGCCCTAGCTCGCTTGGATATTCCCAAATATCTGCTGGCCATAATACAGGATTATTTTCGCAATAGACTCCTGTTATATGATACTGATATGGGTACAAAGGAGTACAGGATTACGGGTGGAGTCCCTCAAGGTTCAGTGCTTGGTCCATTATTATGGAACGTGATGTATGACGGTGTATTGAGGTTAGATCTTCCTATGGGTATGAAAATAGTTGGCTTTGCTGATGACATAGCATTAGTGTGTGTAGCTAAGCAACTTCAGGAAGCTGAGAATATTACGAATGCTGGTATACAGATCGTTAGATCTTGGCTTAAGTCAATGGGATTGGCCCTCGCCGATCATAAGACGGAAGCGGTGTTGATAAGTAGCCGCACGGTCAGGGAGACCATAAATCTGAATGTGGGCACGTGTTGCATAGCCACCAAACCCTACCTCAAATATGATGGTGTGATGATTGATACTCGCCTTTCATTTGGTGATCACTTGAGGTATATAAGTGCTAAGGCTTCAGGGACTTGTTTAGCGCTTTCTAGGATTATGCCGAATACCAGGGGCCCAAAATACCTTCAGAGGAAGTTGCTTGCTAGCGTTGTGAGGAGCATTATTTTATATGCATCCCCTATTTGGTCTGATGCGTTGCGGTTCGCATCATACGTGAGCCTGATTTCGCCGGTGTACAGACTGGCTGCCCTTCGTGTGTGCTGTGCATTTAGAACTGTTTCGGATGAGGCAGCATTTGTTATTGCCGGCACGTTACCCATTTATTTGGAGGCCTCGGCGAATTCTACTGGTGCTGCTGGGGATGTGTGCATTGCTAGGTGGCAGTCGCGTTGGTCGGCAAGGGTAGGTGGACGTACTCATTGATACCCGACATAGTGACCTGGCTTAACGGAGGACATGGCGACTTGAACTACTACATTATGCAGTTGTTGAGCGGACATGGGTGTTTTAGGTCGTACTTGTACCGATTTGGACACGACAGTGATCTGTTCTGTCCGAGTTGTATTGGTAACGTAGTGGAAGATGCCAAACATGTTTTCTTCATCTGTCCACGTTTTCGGGATGAGAGGGCGAATCTTGTGAGAGTGATAGGCCATAGTGTTAGTCCGGAGAACATAGTCCAGATTATGTTATCCTCTTTAGATAATTCGGCGTATGTATGTGATTTTGCTAAATTGGTTCTGATTGAACTTCGTAGGTTAGAACAGATTCGAAGGAGAATCGACGTAGTCTAGAGCGGGTTTGTATACCTTCCCCACCCTGCGACGGAAAGCTTTGCGGTAGTTCCACGGGGACGAGTTGGGTAGTGTATCGAGGTGTTTTAGCGTGTTAAAGTCCCGCACTCCTAGCGATTCAGGGGCCAGGGTCTTTCGACGATTTCATCTCGTTAAATAAAAAAAAAAAAAAAACATACATACATACATACATACAATGACATAAGACACATGCATGTATGCAAGCATACGAAAAACATTAGATACGCAAATTTACAATTAAAAACTTTAAAACACATACACACAACCAACGGTAAAATATTATGTAACATACAATGCTAAACACATACACACAATTAACGGTAAATTAATATTTGACACATAATTTTTCAACACATACATACAATCAACCGTAAATTGAAATTAATATTTAACACATAACATTGAATACTTATACAAATACATACACACAAAAACACGAAAATACAAACAACATTGCGCACATACATACCACCAACGGTATATACCATACATGGGAATTTTTCATTACCATTGAAATTTCATTACCATTAGTTCATACTAATGACAATGAAAAAAATTCCATTACCATTTAATGGTAATGAAATATTTTTCATTAGAAAAATCATTACTAATGGTAATGAAATTACACTAATGCATAAAAAAACTAATTACAATTGATTAAAAACCATTTGTTTACAAAAAAATTCAGACAAATGAAAACGAACAACGGGGTTGGCCGGGTAAGTTATAAAACATAATTTTTTAAGGAGGATCCATTCCATTCCGTTAAACTTTACCTGGATACAAATAACAATGGAATGGAAAGTAATATTTAATTTCAAATGAGCATGAGCCTTAATGAGCATATTCCATCTTCGATTTCAGCGAGGTTTACTCCATTTTTACGTTTTTCTGGCAATGGCAATTATTTTTTTTTAATTTATTCATTATCAATGGTAATGAAATTTAAAATCATTGTCATTAATCAATGAAATTAAATTTTAGAATCATTACCATTAATTAAAAAAAATGGTAATGTAAATAATTTCATTACAATTGATATCAATGCAATGGTAATTAAATCATCAATTAATTAGTCCACCTAATTAATTGGTCCCATGTATGGTATATACACACACAATCAAAATATCGAACACATAACATTAAACACATATACATTTTCAACGGTAAAATATACACACACATACACTATCAATGTAACAAACACAACACATACGCATCATCAACAGTAAAATATACAATCAAAGAATATTAAACAGATACAGACAATAAGCACACATATACATTCAACGATCAACGGTAAATAATATACGATAATGGGAGGAACTCTTCACACTACAGTGATATGTATATGAACATTTGACACATACATGACCAGACACAAGTATAACCAAAACTTATCCTATAGCATATGACATACCATTTTCATAAGTCAACAGAACATCAAAGGTAAAGGTTGCATCGGAACGAAAAAGCGGAGATGACAAAAGATTTCCCAACATATGACACAAGGGGAATGAAAGACGGACGCCAAAAGGAACTGAAAAAATTTTCCGTGGAAGACTATGCCAGACTTGGACAAATTAGTTAAGAAAGGACACACCACTAATTTACACCATATACACGGAAAGTAAAGGTAGGGAAAACTTAGGACAATTTACACAAAATTATGTCAATAAAATGAAAATCCTTAACACAGTAAGTTTGATAATATAACCCTACACAAAACACCACCCTTACACCACTCCTACACACACAATTCGCACCTTGTGCATATTTACCAAGGCTCCCAGGAACCATACACCAAACAGGAAAATACCTCTGATGAGTTCCTTAGCAAGGAACGAAAGCGCTCAGGAAAATGCTACATGGCCTAAACGGCGGATTAATAAGAATAGACCCCCAGAACACATACACACAAAAAAATAACTCGGAATGATACACACATCTAATATTAAAAAATACTAACACATACATACACTTACCTTCTTACCAGGGACGTAACAGTTATAACTTTTATTCAAAAAAGTGATTGTTTTACAATTATTTCCTGTTTGAGTATTTTTAATTTTCTGCACACAAAAAAAACTATAGGTAATATTACCTAAAATTATAGGGTGATATCACCTATTTTCAAAGGCAACATAGAGTTTCCTATATTTTTCGGCAATATTACCAAAAAAAATAGGTAATTTCTATGTGACTTTTATGTTCGAAAAATTACCTATAATTTTTGTTAAATTAGCAGAGAGAAATTGGTGTATTACCAATTTCAATGTAGGCAAACTACTGGTGATATTACCTTGATATTAGGTATAATTTTATTGCAAAAATCCGCCCAAATAATAGTATATATACATTTTTTTAATTTAAATTTATTTATTAAAAAATAAAATAAAAATACCTATAAATTTCACCAATTTTGCACTATTTTTCTATACAAAAGAGTCCTTAGAATCGAATGATTTTTCTAAAGGAAAGAGTCCACAGAATCTGAGGTTTTCTAAGCAAAAACGTCTTAGAATCGGAGGAAAAAGTCTTCAGACTCTGATGGATTTCTATAGGAATAAATTTTTAAAATCTGATCTTTTTTCCATAGAAAAAAGTCAAGAAATTTTGGGGGCTTTTCTGTGGAAAAATCTGCTTAGATTCAGATAGTTTTTCTACAAAAGAATTCCTTAGATTCTAAGGGTTTTGGTAAAAATTCTTCAGATTCTGACAGTTTTTCTAAAGGAAAAAGTTAGATTTTCAGCTCCTCTATATGAAAGATTCTATTCTCAGGGCTTTCTTATAGAAAATGTTACCATGTTCTGAGGTTTATCTATACGAAGAAGTTATATTCTGAGCGTATTCCTATTCCCATTCGAATAAGTTATATTCTGAGCGAAGAAAAAAGCCCTAAGATTCTGAATAAGATATCAGATTCTGAGGGTTTTTCTATAGGAAACTGACCGATTCTGAGGATTTTTCGATAGGAAAATACCTCAAATTCTAGGAGATTTTCTATAAAAAGTCATCATATTCTGAGGGTTCTTCTAAAGGAAATAGCCCACGGATGCTAAAGAATTTTTTGCACAAAAAAGGTCTTCAGATTTTGAGGAAAAAGTCATTGGATTCTGCGAGTTTTCTGTAGGAACAGTTTTTGAGATTATAAGGGTTTTCTTTAGAAAAGTGTTTTTCTCTAGAAAACGAGTCCATAGAAGAAATTTTTCATAACCTGAGGGAGTTCTCAGAATTTGAAAGTTTTTCTACAAAAATTGTGCTCATATTCTGATGGGATTTAAAATGTTCATTTATGGGAAATTTTTCTCAGAGTCTAAGGGTTGTTTTATACCAAAAACTACTCTATATCGAACAGTTTTTTTTATAAAAAACATTATGGAACGAGCTCAGATTATGCAGGGTTTTTCATTAAAAAATTTTCTTAGAAACTATGGGTTTTTCTATAGAAAAAAGTTATCAACGTTTTAAAGTTTTTTTATAGGAAAAATTCCTCATAATCCGAGGGATTTGATAAAAGAAAAAGTCCTCATAATCTAATAGTTTTTCTATAAGAAAAGTCCTCAGATTCTGTGGGGTTGTAATAGGGAAAAGTCCCCAACTTCTGATGATTTCTATAAGAAATACCTTAAAATCTAAAGACTTTTCTACATGAAAACGTGATCACAATCTAAGGGTTTTTCTCAAAATCTAAACGCCCCCAGAATAATAAATTCTTAGAATTTTTTCATATAGAAAAATACGCAGATTCTGTAGTTTTGTCTACTAAAAAACCTTCAGTTTCTGTTCCGTTAAGAAAAACTATTAAAAACCTGGAAAAACCTTCAGGTTTACAACACTTTTCCTATAAAAAATGCTCAGATTTTAAAAGCCCTTTCCTATAGAAAATCCTTTTCCTACAGAGAAAGCTTCAGATTCTGAGGAATTTTTTCTATAAAAAACCCTTAGGGAAATACTTTGAAATTCCCAGGAATTTTTTCTATAAAAGCCCTCTGATTCCGAAGTTTTTCCTATAGACTTTTTCTTTTGGAAAATTCCTCAGATTCTATAGACCTTTGCCCTGGAAAACACTTCATAGAAAATCTACACTACTACAGAAAATGTACCAGATTGAGTTTTTTGAATGCCCTCAGATGCTGAGGGTATTCAAAAAACTCAATCTAATAAATAACTGTCATAACTCGGAATGTGAGAAAACTTATCTGGAAGAAGCCTTACAACCTGATGACTTTAGAAAAACACTCATATTCGGGTAATCTTTCCTATAGAAAGACCATCGGATGCTGAGTATTTTTCTTCCCTAAAGACGACATCATAAATGGAGGCTTAAGATTAAGCCTTTGCAGAACAATACGTGACAATCAAATTAAATGCTAGTTCAGAATGAATAATCCATTATAAAAAATCCAAAAGGTGGGTGTATTCACTTATTTAATATGATGGTCAGGGAAACGGAATCTACCCGCCATAGCACAATGGACAACTTAACTGCGGGAGGAAAAAATTTAAATTATTTTTAATACTGCTGGAACCATGTACATTATCTTAAATATTACCTTTAAAATACTTAAAATTACTATCCAACAATTGTATATTCCAAGGATCCACAACGCCACATGTATTCGTACATTACAATATACGATAATTAAAAAATATATTTACATAATTTTATTTAAAAAAATTTAATTTAAAATGAAACAGAAAAAATTTGTTTATATTTTGACATTTCGAATTTTAAAAAAATATTCGAGGGTTTCCTATTTTCATCAATTAAATTTACAGTGCTAATAGGTGAAATAAATACATATTGGCATACGTAATAAAACTATTCTTTTAAATTTCACCCTAAAATAGGCTACCTATGCCAGCCAAGGCAATATACCCTCGATTATTTTTTTGTGTGTGTTTATTTGCTCTGTTTGATTTATATTTTTAATCCAAACAAAAACAATCCAAACACGATTTTTATTTTTTCAAAAATAATAAAAGTTATTTTGTGATTTTTTTTCTTTATCAAAAAATAACAATTAAGAATATAAATCAAAAGCCATGGAACCAATGACTTCACCAATTATAATATCCTGATGATGTCAACTAGTGTTAATAAAAGATTGAACAGTGATTTAAAGTGAGTAAATATGTATATTCCAGCAACTTCCGGCATTCAATTTAGGTCAATTTTTAATTTTTATTTTATTATCAAATAAAAAAGTTAGTGCTTAATTTTTTCAAAAAAATCATTCTGTAACTTTTATAAAAAGCTTTAAAATAAAAATCAAAAAACAACAGAAATTTATAGAGTAAAATATAAAAATTGAAAAAATTAAAATCTTTGCCAAACTTTGTGATTTTTTTGTGTAATATGATTTATAAAATATAGTGCATTATTGAAATATTATAATTAAATAAATTTGGGTGGTGACTTTTTTAGAAATATAACAGTTATTTTGGGTCTCTGCTTCTTACACATATTATTTTTTACAATATTCAACACACTCATTATATTATTATTATTATCATTATTATTATATTTTTATATTAAGGGTTTTCACAAGGGGTGTACTATTTGTTGTATCATTGTATCGTCCTAACAAAAAACAGAGTTGTTAAAAATTAAATTGAAAAAATACAACTTTTGAGAATAGCACGATACAACATTTTTACGTATGTTTAGTGTCCTATGTTTGAGTGTGCTAACAGATAGAAAATTGAATAGAAAATCGTTGTTAAACACAAATAAAAATTTTAACAACTCTGTTTTTTGTTAGGACGATACAACGATACAACAGATAGCACACCCCTTATGAACAACCTAATTGTTATATGTTTTTATTACAACAATCCATACATTTATTATATTCATATACATTTAAAAAATTTCTTTATTCATATTACTGAAAGTTCCTCATTGTCTTTATGCCTTAACTGGTGTAACGCCCCCGCATAGTGAGGTTTTTCGAGGGATTTGTTAAAATTACCCTTATGGGCATTTTTGAGTACAGGATCTTCCAGGTGTGACCAGAGTAATACCATGACACCACGCTAGAAATAAGAGGGAAAAGTAGAATGATGATACCCACACATAACATAGAGAACACTTGCATAATATATACCTAGTAGGGGGTGCTTACACAATATGCATAGGTAATAAAAAACGGCAAAGCGACGCATGAACATGCCGAAATGTACATTTTTCCATGAAAACTTTTTAACATTTTTTCCAGCAGGATAATTTTGTAATGATTCCCAACATTGACACTTGGCAGAGGAATTTAGGATTTATACCTGAGGCTTGTGGAATTTATGTAATTGTTTGTCCTATCGAGGGATGTTTTTTCTCGTTTTTTAGGCACATATTGCCCACATTTTCCTTCAATGTTTAAGGAAAAAGATTTTTTAAGATTTCGAACGAAAGTTCTGAGAAGAATTTCTTTGGGAAAGTTTCTTAAGAAAGGAGACTTCTTTTTAGACAAGGATTTTTGTTATCCAATGAGATCGACTATCTACTAACAGTGGTTCCTGACAAAATAATGAACAACACATACAGGTATATCAGATTAGGGATTTTATTTCTCTTTTATTTTTCTTCCATTTTTATTTTTTACTTTGTTCGAAAGTTAAATATAAAATACATATACATTTGTACATAAGAGATCTTTGTTGGAGAGTACAGAAAAAAAATTTTCACATTCCCATAAGTTACATATTGGAAAACACATATTACATTTCTTACACTTTTTACATTTTTATAAATTTTTTACATTTTTGCATGGGAAAATTTTTTGAAAAAAATTTTTTATAAAAAAAGAAGCAGGTTACACATTGGAAATATATGAGGGGTCCTCATTTATTAATATAGTGCGATTTCTAAAATAATACATATCAGTTTTAGTTTTATTTTTAATTATTTTTAATTTATTTTTAATATAGGGTGATCTTTAAAACAATACATATCACTTTTATTTTTAATATATGGTGATCTCTAAACAATACATATCATTTTTATTTTTTTATCCTTATTTTTATTTTTATTTTTGTTATTTTTAAGTTCATTATAGAACATTGTATAATCTCTGAAGAGTTGAAGGAAATTTTCTTGAATCATTTTCTTGAATTATGAGCATTAGGAAAAATTTTTTTGGATGATTTCTTAGATAAGTTTTTTGAATAAGTTTTTGAGAATTTCTAAATAAAATTTTATAAGGTTGTTTAAAGTGAGTTTTTGAATGATTTTTTAAATAATTTTTAAATAAATTTAGAATGATTTTTTAGTTGGATTTTTAAGAAAGATCTGTTAGAAAAATTTTTGAAATAAGGATAAGTTTTCTTTTATATATACATATGAAAATTATAGTCTACGAAAAAAATTGTTTTGGAGATTTTTTGAACGGTTTTTGAATAATTCTTTTAAATGAAAGATTTTCTGAGTAAAAATATTTTTTTTCGTAGGTAGGTCTTTTCGAACGGTTTGTTTAAGGTTGTGAAAAATGAGATTTTGAATGAATTTTTGAATGATTTTCTTGGATAGATTTTGTAAGGAAATTTATTGTAAGATTTTTTTTGAATTTATAAATAATTTTTTAAAAAATAGAAAATAAAAATTTTTCTCTTATACATACGTATAGAATATATAATTCACAAAAAAGGGGAAGTTTTCTAGAGAATTTATGAATGATTTTCAAATGAAAGAATGTTTTTGAATAATTTTTTAGATAGGTTTTTGAATGGATTTTTTAATGTATTTCTTAAAGTATTTTATAAAATAAAAAAATTCTTAAGGCTGTTTAAAACGAGCTTTTAAAATGAATTTTTAAAAGATTTTTCAGACAGATTTTCGGGGAGGGTTCGTTAGAGATTTTATTGAATTTCAAAGTATCCTTTTAAATGAATATTTTCTAAGGTTGTTTAAAATGAGTTTTTGAATGAATTTTTGAATGATGTTTCAGATAGATTTTCTGAGAAAGTTTGTTAGAGCCTTTTATGAATTTTCAAATAAAATTTAAAAAATAGAAAATAAAAATTTTTCTTTTATACATAAGTATGGAAATTATAATTTACGAAAAGGGATATTTCTAGAGAAGAATTTTTAAAGGATTTTTGAACGATTTTTAAATGAATTTTTGAATGATTCTTTAGGTAAGTTCTCTGAATGGGCTTTTTAAAGTATTTTTATACAAAGATTTTTAAGGTTGTTAAAAACGATTTTTGCATGAGAAATTTTTAAGGTGGTTTAAAGTGATTTTTGAATGAATTTTTTGAAATGACTTTTTAGATAGATTTTTTAGGGAAGTTTGTTAAAAATCTTTTTTGAATTTTTTAGATAAGTTTTCTTCTCTATACATGTATAGAATTTAAAATATACAAAAAGGGAAATTTTTTGGAGAATTTTTTGAAATGGTTTTTTGAATGATTTTATTAAAATTAATTCTCGAATGATCCTTTTAGATAAGTTTTTTTGAATGGATCTTTAAGGTAATTTTTAAATAAATATTTTTAAGGTTGATTAAAATGCGTTTTTGAAAAATTTTTTGAATAATTTTCTAGATAGATTTTTAGGGAAATTTGTAAAAAATCTTTTTGAAATTTTTAAATAAAAATTTTTAAATAGAAGATAAGTTTTTTATACCCTACACCACTATGTGGTCAGGGTATTATAAGTTTGTGCTGATGTTTGTAACACCAAAAAATATTGGTCGTAGACCCACCTTATAGTATACCGATCGGTTCAGAATTTTTTTTTATTTCGATTTAACGATGTCCGTCTGTCCGTCCGTTCGTCTGTCTGTCTGTCCATGCAATCTTGTGCGCACTCTACAGGTCGCAACTATTAAGATATTTTGATGAAATTTGGTACGCAGACCTATGTTGGCCCAAGGACGAACAAGTTTGATTTTGGTGAACATCGGTCCATGTTTAGACCTAGTGCCCATATAAGGGTCCTACCAAAATTATATTATTTATACGCTGCAGGTCGTAAATATTAAGATATTTTGACGAAATTTGGTCCACAGACCTATGTTAGCCCAATAACGCAGCCTATTGAATTTAGTGAACATCGGTCCATGTTTAGACCTAGTGCCCATATAAGGGTCCTACCAAAATTATACTGTTTATACACTGCAGGTCGTAAATATTAAGATATTTTGATGAAATTTGGTACACAGACCTAGATTGGCCCAATAACGCAGCCTATTGATTTTGGTGAACATCGGTCCATGTTTAGACCTAGTGCCCATATAAGGGTCCTACCAAAATTATAATGTTTATACGCTGCAAGTCGCAAATATTAAGATATTTTGATGAAATTTGGTACACAGACCTATGTTAGCCCAATAACGCAGCCTATTGAATTTAGTGAATATCGGTCCATGTTTAGACCTAGTGCCCATATAAGGGTCCTACCAAAATTATACTGTTTATACGCTGCAGGTCGCAAATATTAAGATATTTTGATAAAATTTGGTACACAGACCTATGTTGGCCCAATAACGCAGCCTATTTATTTTGGTGAACATCGGTCCATGTTTAGACCTAGTGCCCATATAAGGGTCCTACCAAAATTATACTGTTTATACGCTGAAGGTCGCAAATATTAAGATAT
This sequence comes from Leucophora obtusa, assembly GCA_949987735.1. Lineage (NCBI taxonomy): Eukaryota > Metazoa > Arthropoda > Insecta > Diptera > Anthomyiidae > Leucophora > Leucophora obtusa. The sequence goes on along the minus strand of OX465295.1, from coordinate 301,552,553 downwards.
TTTGATGAAATTTGGTACATAGACCTATGTTGGCCCAAGGACGAAGCCTATTGATTTTGGTGAACATCGGTCCATGTTTAGAACTAGTGCCCATATAAGGGTCCCCCCAAAATTGGCTTGGTTACAAACTGCAGGTCGCAAATATTAAGATATTTTAATGAAATTTGGTGCGCTGACTCACATTATAGAAAATTTTGACACAAGCCCCATTTTAACCCATTCGAATTTCGGATCCAAACAATACACCAGACTGGTGTAGGGTATTGTATAGTCGGCATGCCCGACTTTAACCTTTTTACTCGTTTTGTATCTTCTATTTCTATTTTTGGGAAATGAATAGGAAAGTTAAAAATTTTTTTCCAAAAATCTTAACGAATAAATATATGACACAGGCACAAAAACTATTCAAGCGTGAAAATGTGGACATCCACCAAAAAAAGGGAGGATTAAGGGAATTCTTTTCATTAAAAGTTTTTTTCATTAAGAAGATTTGTTATCAAAAGAATTCTCTTCGGACTGCATTAATGAGAGGAAATGAGCATATATTAGACGCAAACACTGAGAATCCAGAGAACATTATCAACTATTATACTGCGTTCCCACTCATTAAGGCAGTACGTTGATACTAAAAAGGGCGACATGATTAACACATTTTAAAAGAAGTGGTTATTATACATGGATGAAAATTTAATCGCCCACTAGAGATCATAAAGTAGGGAACCCATCTAATGAGACATCCCAGTCAGTAAAATACAAAAGGGAAAGCGATGGCAAAGCACTTTAACAGGTGGTACAAGTACTGTCAAAAAGTGCTTTCCCATTCCCAATATGATAACATCATTAGACAAAAGGACCGGCTGTTCAAAAAGCGCCAGAAAAGCACTGGAAAAACACTAAGCTAACGAGACATATAATACAGTAATTATCGCTTATGTGCACTTACAAATTTGCACGACTTTTAGTGCTTATAAACGGGAAATGCATTTAAAAGAAACTCTTTATATACATTGTCAATGAGCGGTTGGATAATTTGGGGTGAATTTAAACGATAATTACTTATAACCGGCGTGCATATAAGCTGTACTTGGTGGCTAAACACATAAATGAGTGATAACAGCTGGACAACTACTAGCTCTGCTAAAATTTCAGTACTGGCAAAAAATTTATTGGGCCTAATATGCCAGCGTTGGGAGAGCAAAAAAAGTTTGTCTTAAAGAAGTTTCCCCAAACAAAAAAATTTTTAAATTAAAAAAACCAAAAAAAAAAATATTTCATTTCAACCGGATTTGAACTTGGAACCTTCCGACTACAAACCTTTTTTAACGAAGCGTCAGAATTTTTATAAAATCATTGCTCAACCAGTGAATTGATTTTTGTAGCGCTGGCAATTTCTGACTAGGTAGCACTGGATAACCACTGGTTGCAAACCTTGGCATATCACTCTAATCCCATTCTTTGCCAGTGGTATTTTTATAAACCACCGAAATTTTTGTAAAACAAATACTTGCAAAACGCTTTTTGTAAACGCTGGCAAAGCGTCCCAAATGTAAGTGTCCTCCCAGTCATTTATTTTTAACACCGTGATTACCCGGTGATATGCGAGTGCTTGATTTTTTGTACCACTAGCGATTACTAACAGGGTATGTACATTAGACTGACTCACGAAAAAAGGTAAAAACAGTGCCCCCAAATGATGATTCTCAAAATATTTCGGATCTAGCAATGAGATCTCACTTTTTAAAAAAGGTCTTTTTTAATTTTTGTCAGAAGTTTGCATCTTAGCTGAATATAGGGTTGTCATTTCCATTTTGAGAAAAAGAGGAAGTCAATTGTAAAGGGTTTCAGGAATATTTTTCAATGCTTCCAATTTGAATTAGTATATCTTCAAATATTCATAAAACTCTTGAAAATTCCTATCAAAACTTTATTTGACTCTAATAATATCAGAAATATAACTAGAAATAGTTTCTGGATTCAATTTTTTTTCTGGCGTCCATTATGCCTTGATTAAAAAAAATTTCATAAAAAAGATAAAAAAATCATTCCAAACTTAAAGTTAGTAGTACCGGAGTAAAAAAGAAAACGACTGACAACTTTTTTGCATACATTTTCGGGAATGTACATTTTTATAATTTCTTGATACGAATTATCAAGAGTTTCATGAATATTTTTCAATGGTTCCAATTTGAGTCAATAAATTACTGTCACATTTCTTCAAATATTCATAAAACTCTTGACAATTCATATCAAAATTAAATTTGACTCTAATATCACTGTGTTCGTTTACTCCAAATTCTTACTATTTTTACTACAATTGGAAAGTTTTGTTTACTTTTTGTATTGAATTTTTCCACCTGTAGTAAAAGTAGTAACCCTGTGGGAAAAGAAACCGGTCACAGTACACGTCACGTGACAATGTCAGTTCAAGTTTTTTTATAATTTTATTGTTTGTTGCCTTTATTTTTAAAGATCAAAATAGTGGCTAAATTCGCCACGAAAGGCAGGGAGATGGTTCAGAAAATTGTACAGAATTGTAATGTTTGTTTTTTCATTTTGTCACTTGTTTTAAGTGGGCGTGGCTTTTAACGAAAAATTAGCGATATCAACCTTTCATCAACTTACATAGTAAAATTTAGGTAGTAGGTACTGCTCGGTTCTGTACAATTTGTATATTTTTGGAAATCCTATAAAATTTCCTTAAGTCTTGCTTTATTTTTATCTACAAAAGTCGCCAGACTTAAAAGTGCAGCACTTTAAACATGACCAAATTTTTCTTTGTTTTTAGCGATTTTTAATAAAGTTAAAAGCACTGAAATTTTAAAGTGAATAGTTTTATGTTTTTCTTACCACAATATAACAAATTAGTCAAGATTTTTTTACGACTCAGCCTCTGTCCAGTGTTCGTTACAAGAAATAAATGTACACAGCTTTATTTAATTTTAATCCACAATCGTTATTTTCCTTTATTTATATTAATTCCTATAATTAATTTACAAAGTTGACGGTTCGGGTCCCTCCGGGTCCTCTCGGGTACTTGTATTATCCTTCTCCCGCTGCGGTAGGCTCGCCTCTTCTGCCGAGATAATTTCTCTGTCCACTGCGCACCTTCTGGTTGGCCTGGATTTGCGTTTCAGCCCTCCTTTAACCTTCGGCTTTACTAGGCTCGTCTTCGGATTTTGATATTGCCTGCCGGTCCTAAAATCTGCGCTGGATCGCTGCCAAAAGAATGAGAATCTTATATTTTCTATAATGCCCTTTTATACCAATCGACAAACAAAACAATTACCCATGTTATGTTGCTATTGTAATATAGCGGCACATACATTCCTTAAATTCCTTAATTTTTGTAAACAACCTTAATAGTTGTTGCTAGGTGTTTACTACTTGTTAAATATTACATTTGCACATGCGTATTGCTGTTGTTGTTTTTTTACCACTTTTATTTGTTTGATCAGTGCATGCTTATGCATGGTTGTGATTATGTGTATTGTTGTTATTGTCTGTTTCTATTCAATAACAGTAGCTACAGTCTGTGACACTAGTTATTGGCCAAATAAGTCGTCACATTCCCCCCTTTCTTTAAAAGACAGTGCGTATAAATTTTCCATTAAATTTTATTGGTGTTTCAAATAAAGGTTTACTCTTTTGTAATAAATCATTCCCAATACCTCACTGATGCTTTCCCACCTTTTGAGATCCGGATTCTATATCTGAACCCGCTTATTTCCTTCATCAGATTTAGTCTCCTTGTTCTTGACGTATCCTTGATGAGCGTCACAACATATAACCCGACTTCTCTTGAGAGGGGTTTGCCCGTTAAATTATTCACACCACCTACATATTCTTCGTTCCACAATACTTCTACCTTGGTGGCATTTGGCAGACTACTCGGGGACCTAAATATCTGAGGTATCTCCCCTTGTCCATCCTCTTGGACTGCTTCGCCTGTTACCTCGACTATATCGTCGGCCGGTGTCTCTACTACGCCCGGCTCCTCCCACAAGCTCTCCATGGACTGCCCTGCCGTTATAGATAAGACGTCTTCTTGGTACCACGCCGCCGTATTTTCCTCAAGTTCTTGTACAAGGTGTTCTAATGGAACGTTCGATACTGGTTGTGAGCACTGGTCGGGAAACAAATCAATCGCTCCAGCTACTCCAACGTCTTCACTGTCCACAACGCTTTTTGTGACCGGGTTTTGTCGCACTCTCTTTGCGGGCGGTCCCTCCATAATGCGTTCAACTTCACTAGCGCCTTTAGTTAATTTGACATGGGCCAGCCGTATTTTCGGGTCGGTACCTTTTCCCTTCTCCTGTTCAACTTTCTCGTACCGTTGACGCACTATTTTCTTGGATTCTTCCATTGTTTTGTGGGATGACGAATTCATTGTAATCTGTAAGATATATTCTTATTAGTTTAGATTAAAATTTTGATACTCAGAACGACTAAAACATTTGCTATTTTCCTACTACGTACGACATTCAACACTTAAAGGCTTAAGTTCCCCAATATGCGCAGTTCTCCTGCGCCTACCATCACCTACTACCTCTACGATTACCGGTGATATAAACGATTTCACTGTATACGGGCCATCATATTTAGGCGCCAGTTTTGCCGCAAACCCATCTATTGCCCTTGAAAGATGATGTTGTTTTACCAGCACCCTATCGCCCTTCCTCGGTTTCCACGGTCTCCTCCTCAGATTATAATGCCGCTTTTGATCCTGTGATGCTACTTCCATGTTCCTCCGTACCAACTTAAAAATATCCTGCAACATTTTTGCCCTCTCACTAGGTTCCTGTACATCGCCCCCTGTTCCGTTGGTGACTTCGTCATACAACGCCTTTGGTAGCCTAGGTTCTCTTCCCTGCGTAACAAAACTAGGGCTATACCCTGTTGTCTCTGACACACTGGAGTTAATCGCCAGCATAATTTCCGGCAGAAAATCATCCCAGTTCCGTTGATTTTCCCCAGCAAACTGTGCTATCATTGTTTTGACCGTCCTGTTAGTTCGTTCCGTTGGATTCTCCTGAGGTGTGTATGGTGCAGTCAGCTGGTGATGTACTCCTACTTCTGCCAAAAATTTTCCAAATGCGCGACTTGTAAACTGCGTACCATTATCCGTTACCAATACCTTTGGTACTCCGAACCGACTTATTATTCTCTCACGTAACGCTTTTTTTACTGACTCCGTCGTGGCCTTCCTCATTGGAACTAGCTCCGTCCATTTCGAAAATTTGTCGAAGAATACAAGCAACATCGAATTTCCATGGCTAGACCGCGGAAGTGGTCCCACAAAATCTGAGCATATGATCGACCACGGTTGCTCTGGTATCTGCGTCAGCATCATGCCTGCCGGCTTCTGTTGACTGGCCTTATACCGTTGACACGATTCACATTTCCCTACATAGTTTTTCACATCCCGGAACAGTCCTGGCCAATAGTATCGTTGTGCTACTCTCTCGATTGTTTTCCTGCTGCCCAGATGCCCTGCACTTGGTGTGTCGTGGTTCTCCTTCAGTACCCGTTCACGTTTGGTACACATAACTTCCACTGTAAGCCTCCATCAGCCCCCTCTCGACTCGGAATGTGACGATAAAGCTGGCCATTTTCGATAACATAATCTGCATACTTCTCCGGGTTTCCCCTAACTTCTTTCTTCTTTCCCTCTAACCAGGTACACATCTCGTTAGCAGATTCTTTGGTCGTAGCACACAGTTTGTTCAGGGGTTCCCGTGATAGCGCATCTGCAACCACATTACCCTTACCTTTACGATACTCCACCTCAAAAGTATATTGTTGCAATTCCAATGCCCATCTAGCAATTCGTCCAGACGGGCTTTCTATGCTATTCAACCATTTCAAGGATAGATGATCCGTTATTACCTTAAAATGGTATCCCTCCAAATACTGTCGCATCTTCCTAATTCCCCAAACGATCGCCAGACACTCCTTTTCCGTTGCTGAATAGTTGCATTCCGCCTTATTTAATCTTCGACTTGCATATGCAGTCACCCGTTCCTCGTCGTTTAGGTTCTGTGTCAGTACTGCCCCCAATCCGAAATTGCTTGCATCAGTTTGAAGAATGAACTGCTTGTCGAAATCCGGGCAAGCCAAAACCGGTGCTCCTGTTAAACGTTCCTTTAGCCTTTCAAACGCCTCTTGTTGCTCCTTCCCCCATTTCCATCTGACACTCTTTTTCAGTAAACTCGTCATCGGCGATACAAGGTCGGAGAAATCTGGAACAAATCTGCGGTACCATGATGCTACGCCTAATACTCGTCTTACTCCTTTTACATCCTTTGGTGGTAACATCTCCTTAATCGCCGCTATTTTATCCGGATCCGTTTGGATGCCATCTTCTCCTACCACATGACCGAGGTATTTTATCTTTCTTTTCAAAAATGAGCACTTCTCGGGGTTTATAATTAAATTTGCCATCCTTAGTCGCCTAAATACTTCACTCAGTGTTCCTCTAGAGTCCTTCCAATCACAATTATATCGTCCAGGTAAGCAAATGCGTGGGGCTCCATTTCGGGGCCAATAACCTGGTCTAACACGCGTTGAAACGTAGCTGGTGCTGAATGCAATCCAAACGGCATCACCTTCCACTGGAACAAACCTCTTCCTGGCACCGTAAATGCTGTAAAAAACCTGCTTTCCGTTTCCATGGGTATCTGCCAATATCCGTTTTTCAGATCTAGCGTGCTGAAGTATTTAGCATCCCTCAATCTCTCCAAAATTGAATTTATCCGCGGTAATGGATATGCATCCGGTATAGATCTGCTGTTAAGTTGCCGAAAATCACAACAAAGCCTCCATTTACCATTCTTCTTCGGTGCCAATACTATTGGGGAACTATATGGGCTGTGGGAGGTTTCAATGCATCCATTTTCTATCAATTCGTCAACAAGTTCATTAATTATCTTCTGTTTCGCTGGCTTCGTTGGCATATACCTCTGCTTGAAAATCGCCTCATCCTTCATCCTTATACGGTGTTCTGCCATCTTAGAAATCCCGGCCATAGACATCTCCTCCTCTTCGAACTTATACACCACATTTCCAATAGTTAAAGTCGCCTTCATCTTACGTAAGTAATCCACACCGAGTATTAAATCGTCCACAACCTCTGGTAATATTAGCAACGGCATTTTCACGAGCCTATCGTCGAATGTTACATCCACCGGCGCTGCTTCATTGACCGTAACTGGTGTTCCGTCCGCTAAAGATACTCCTATATCTACTCCCATTCGTTCCGCTCCTTGGATTATTCCGGCCGCATATTGGCTACTAATGAAACTGTTGGATGCCCCTGTGTCAACTAGCGCTTCGGCATCGTGCTCCCCTATTTTAACCTTCGCAAATATATGTCCCTGATGTAAATATATTGATTTCAGGGATGACGCTGGTGTAGCTGTTGCCTCCACTACGGGCATTTTCCCGCTATTCCTTCCACAACAATCCCGTGTATAAACGTCCATCTGGCAGCAATTTGAGCAGAATATCCTGGATGCATTTCGACAAAAACGTTGACTATGCCCCTCCTGTCCGCAACGGCGACACGCTATTCGAGGGTTGATCGAATTTCCCCATGTAGGCTGCCTAAATTCTTCCATTGTACCGGTTACAGATATCTTATTTGCTTCGCTGCTTCCGTGAATTGTCTGCGATTGAGCCCGGGGTCGTGGGATCGGGTTCTGTGCTGCAGCTTCTTTCTGTAGATCCTCGAATTCTCCCGCCAGTTGAAGGATCTCCTGTAGATTTCGGAAATCTCTACGCTTAATGTACGTTTTGTAATTCGGATTAGTATTTTCATATAGCCTTTCCAATTTAAGCTCCTCACTGTATCCGGCTTGCCTCATCAAATCCTGTAAATTTACCATATAGATTTTAAAATATTCACTTGTTTGCTGCTTTCTAGTTCTTATTTTCTCCTCCAGCCTCACAAAGTACCCTGATGGTAGGAAAAACTCAAGAAAATCTCTTCTGAAACATTCCCATCTCACCCATCGTTTGTTGTTGTTCCTAAACCATGAAAGCGCCAGGTCCTTTAATAATTCCGGCATAGTCCTTGGTACTTGATCCAGCGAAATCTCGTACACTTCTGCCAGTTCCTCGACCCGCTCTAGAAAATCTATCGGGTCCTTGCTCCCATCATATTTAAATGACCACTTTCGTACCTGTTCTACTACTTGTAAGTAGCCCTCGTTTCCTTCCGTTCGTATTCCAGTATTCGTATCGGTAAAGCCAACCGTGGGTATTTCCGGCGTAATTGGTTGTAAACTCGACGCGGTATTAGCACCTGTAGATAAAAATTCGTCTCTATGTGATGGTGACACAGCTCTAAGGTGTTTTTGTTGCAACGATTCCAACCTCCCCAAAACCTCGGCATTGTGTTCGCCATTTTTGATGAAATCGGCCATACGTTTTCTCAATTCCTCTACCGTTCCCTCTATTGCAAGGCCGAACTCGCCAGCATATGTGGTTAAATCCTCCCGCCGTAAACTGTAAATCCACTTTGTGCTCACCATTTTGACTCGTTATAGCTTCGTGTTTCCTTTCTTGTTAATTAGCCTGCTCGGGCGCCACTTGTAACGACTTATTTTTGCTAGGGTATACTCAGCCTCTGTCCAGTGTTCGTTACAAGAAATAAATGTACACAGCTTTATTTAATTTTAATCCACAATCGTTATTTTCCTTTATTTATATTAATTCCTATAATTGCTGGATCGCTGCCAAAAGAATGAGAATCTTCTATTTTCTATACTGCCCTTTTATACCAATCGACAAACAAAACAATTACCCATGTTATGTTGCTATTGTAATATAGCGGCACATACATTCCTTAAATTCCTTAATTTTTGTAAACAACCTTAATAGTTGTTGCTATGTGTTTACTACTTGTTAAATATTACATTTGCACATGCGTATTGCTGTTGTTGTTTTTTTACCACTTTTACACATGGTTGTGATTATGTGTATTGTTGTTATTGTCTGTTTCTATTCAATAACAGTAGCTACAGTCTGTGACACTAGTTTGTGGCCAAATTAGTCGTCACAATTTCATGTTAAAATTTCTTTGTTTTTAACTTTCTTTTAAAATCGCTAAAAACAAAGACCTATGCCGACCCAAGGACGAAGCCCGTTGATTTTGGTTAAAATCGGTCCATGTTTAGACCTAGTGCCCATATAAGGGTCCCGCCAAAATTGGCTTGGTTACACGCTGCATGTCGCAAATACGAAGATATTTCAATGAAATTTGGTTCGTTGACTCACATGGTCCCAAGGAAAAAGCCTATTGATTCTAGATAGGATCGGTCCATATTTGAACCTATCGCCCATATGGGCTATATTTTCGATTTTCTCTTCTTTTATGATTTTATATAAAATTTTGACACAAGTCTGTTTTAACCCATTCAAATTTCGGATCCAAACATAGTAGGCTTTAAATCAGACTGGCGTAGGGTATTTTATAGTCGGCATGCCCGACTTTAACTTCTTCACTCGTTTGATATGTCGTAGTGGAACTTTTTTTCCTCATGCCAAAAGCTATCGAAAAATCGATGGCACAATATCGATTGCTGTTAGCAGAGTTAAAAATCGTTATGTGTTTTCTTTGGTAATAAAATTGTGAGTGATTTAAAAATTCTATTTTCAATTTGACTTTACTGAAATACAATTCAAAGAAAAACATTTTCATAATCATAAAACAAAACAAGTATATAATTCAATACAGTGTGAATGAATAATTATTGTACAAAAACAAACCAAATCTCAACAATTGCTAAATCGACCATACCTTTTTTAAAAATGTTCCAGCTCATGAGATCTCATTGCTAAACCCGAAATATTTTGGGAATCATCATAAAACAAAACTGGGTTTATTTTGAGGGGCGAACTTTTTTTATTTTTTTTGTCCATATAAGGTGAGTCGAGGTGGAAAATATAATAGGAACGATTAAGTTTTTACTAATTACACTGTGCACGAAAAGGAGACTTTTTTCCCGACAGGTGGGGGACCCAGTGGGTAAAACTAATTCGGGTATGCTGAATATAGTGGTGCTAGCCGTTTTTCTAGGTTAGCTATTAAAAAAATGATATTTGAGTTTGAAAATTATGGTTTGAAGCACCCCTAAACACTCGATTTTTTAATTTGTTTACCGTTAGTTTTCAGTTAAGTTGTTTGTCACTTTACCAAGAAGCTTTGTGTTAAAAATAATCAAAATCGGTCATGCGTTTCAAAAGTTGTGATTGAAAATGTGAGGGTGAATAACAAATAACCTGGGCAAAAATAAATGGTCAAAAACCTAGATAAATCTCGTTTTTTGGGGTCCTTGGACCCAGAATTTTTAAACAAATATCTTTTTTTCGAGAGCTAATCTAGAAAAACGGATAGCACCATTGGAATCAGCGTACTCGAAATGTTGGATTTTTCAACCAGCACAGTGTTATTGTTAATGATCAAAATAGTAGCTACATTCGCCCCGAAAGGAGAAGAGAAATCCTGAAAATTCTAACTAAAATTTTAACGTGTGTCTGCTTTTATCAAATTATATAGTACAATTTAGCGAGTACTGATTTGTTCTGTACGAACTGTATATTTTTGAAAATTCTATAAAATGACTGAGGGGAATGTTTAGTTGATCTCTTATTTTGGTAAATGAGTTTTTTCAGTTTGACTATAGATCATAAATTAATATCACTTTCTGTTAAAATTATTTTCAAATTAAAGAAAGATGCTACAATTTTCACAAGTAAATTACAAAGAATAAAAATTTTTGAAAGAATTCGAACAATTCTACGTATCTGCGTAGCTGATTTAATGAGTTAAATAAAAACAGAAAATGTTTTGGGTTTACGTTTCATTCTAATGAATTCAATATAAACACATCTATTCCCATCAGATTTTCGTTGTGTATTTACTTTTGCTCTATATTGGATGCATAAGAATGAAACAAAAAACACAACACATCTTCTGTTCCTATTTAACTTATTTATTTAGCTATGCAGAGATACGTTTACGTCTGGCTAATCCAGGCTTTAATCGTTGATCCTCTTTTTTTTCTAGTAGAATTTTATTAGTGGTGAAAATTTTATTTGAAATGCAATTTTAAGTGGTTTTTGTTGTTTTGAAATTATATTAATTAGTGGTGATTTCTTTCTTTTTTATTTTTTTTTTTTAACTAATTTTTAGACTGAAAAGCTTGTCCGCCAAAAAAGAAATAAATAAAAAAATTAATATAGAAAATATTTTTAGAAAATTGGAAAATTTTTAAAAATTATGGGAAAAAATTTTAACTTACTTGAAAATTTTTAAAAATCACTGGACAAATTTGTCTTTTATTCTGTACAGAATAAGTGCGATTCAAAATTTGTTATACAAACAGTATTTAAATGGAAAGGAACTTTAAAAGTTCGATCAAGTACACAAATTAATCAGTGTGTTCGTTAACTCGAAAATCTTACTACTTTTACTCAATCAATGTTTTGGTTAGGTACTCTTTGAATTTTTCCAGTTGTGATAAAAGTAACAAATTGTAGTAAGTAAACGAACAAGCCTAATGTAAAATGTTAATATTTTCAAAAGGTTTTGAATAAGAAAATAATTAACTTCATTATTTTAAACTGCAGTTTTTAAAATCTCGGTATTCCGCGTCCAAATTCCCGGGAATGCGGGATCTGAAAAATGCTTAATTTCCCGGGAATCTCGGGACAGGAAATCCCGGGATGCTTTCCCTAATCAAGAGTAGCCGATTACATTTTTTGTTGTTTGTTGTTCTAATGCATCTACCTAGTATGGTTGTATCATGGTTCTGCATAAGTTCGCTATACTTAAATACAGCGCCAATTCTGCATAATTATGAAATTAATCCTTAACCACATTTTAAGTTTTGACTTATTTCTGGCATTGAAATTAAATTTTTAACTTTGATGTCTTCAGGGACTTATAATAGAATGTGGCAAAAGTGGAAATTGTCTCACGATTCCAAAACTGCACTTTTTTATCCATAAAACGTAGCCCTACCTAGAGCCATTTTAATATAAGCGAAAGTTGTACTCAAATGAACGGAAATTTTCTCACGATTTCAAAAAAAAAGGTTTTTTTTCTAATCACTCGAACGTGAAACGAATTAGAGCCATTTTAAAAAATTTTAGACCTTCCAAAAATTAAAAAAAGTGAAAAGTCACATTATTTGTTTTGTTCGCTTGACGAATTATGTTTGGTTTTAGCCGTTACATAGGAAAATATTTAGCATAAATTACTGAAAATGAGCATACCACGGCTAAAATCTCATTCAAATATTTAATTTGTTTTGAGTTTAAAGTTAGTTGTTTTTACAAAATGTATTGACAACAAACATACATCTAAATAGTACCCAAAGGGTACTTTTATGTAATTGTTGCTTTCAAAAAGGAGTTGATTTATAGCTGGTTTTACCTAGGGTTGCCATTTCCACTTTGAGAAAAAGAGGACGTCAACCTTAAAAAAGGAGGACATTTGTCTTAAAAAAGAGGACAATTTTTCTTAAATAAATTAATTTTACAAAAATCAACATCGCGATAAAATATGCAAATAAAAATTTATTTTATAAATAAAACAATTTTTATTCCCACTAAAAAAACAAAATCATTCTGAACTTTAAATTAGTGGTACATAAAAAAACAAACAAAAAACATAACGATTACCCAATTCATTGCATACATTTTCATGAATGTACATTTCTATAATTTCTTGATACACTCAAAATAGTTTGTATTTTAAATTAAATGAAAATGTAATTTAAAATAAATGAAAAATCATGTGAAAACCGGTCTACTAAGTTTTCGTTTAAATCAAAAGAAAATTTAATTTACTTTTAAATGTTAATAAATTAACTACAAGATCCTTAAAAAAGTAATGATTTTTCATTTATTTCGTTTTTTTTAACTTTCAAAAAGTTAACTACAAAATCCGTAAGAATAAATGATGTTTAGTTTATTCGGTTTTTTTAACTGACTTAAAAATCTGAAAAAGTTTCTTTTTTTTAACAAAACGTTTTAAATGAAAATATTAACTGTAACAGAAAATCCGTATATATATATATATCCATATATTACTATCGCATTTCTTCAAATATTGATATTGAAATCAAAATTTTATTAGACTCTAATAATATTAGAAATATAACTAGAAATAGTTTCTGGATTAAATTTTTTTTCTGGCGTCCACTGGGCCTTGATTAAAAAAAACTTCACAAAAAAGATAACAAATCATTCTGAAGTAAAATTAGTAGTACCTGAATAAAAAAAAAAACAACGATTAACAAATTTTGGCATACATTTTCGGGAATGTACATTTTTATAATTTCTTGATACCAATTATCAAGAGTTTCATGAATATTTTTCAACGTTTCCAATTTGAATCAATATATTACTGTCGCTCTAATAATATCAGAAATAGTTCCTGGATTCAATTTATTTACTGCGCCTTGATTAAAGAAAACATAAGTTGTACGAAGAGCTTTGAAGAATTAATTCCTTAATTAAGTTTTTCAATTCTGAATTAAAAATTCGGTGAATTAATTCACAAAGCACCATATTTTCAATGGAATTAATTCATATTTGTTTTCGTTCGATTTATTTTATTACGAATGAATTCAATTGCTATAGTTCTTTTTATTGAATCAAATGAATTAATTCACTGGTGTACGCGTTGAATTTTATTTATAAATAAAATTTGTAATACGAGTACACAGCAATTTTACAGCGTTTGCTAGTAAAAGTAAACAAATTTATATTAAGTGTTAGAGAAACCCGATTGCATGATTAAAAAATCAAGTCCAAAAAAATATCGGGTTTATCTAACACTTAGTATAATTGCTTAGTACTCGTATTACAAATTTTATTTATATATAAATGTAATAAATATAAATACGGCAGTATTTTTCATGACAAGGAATTCATTAAATACATTTTCATCATTAAAAGCAATGTTAAATTTTTTTAAAAATGCAACAGTTGGCTCTCTGCTGATAAGCTTCACATTTTGTAAGTGATGCCAAGTCAATTGAGGAAACAGCGAGAAAGTAGCGATGCCAACAATTGAAAAGTTTAGAAGCTATAAAAAAACAATTATGGAAAAAGTGCAAAAATTAGGACAACCCCGGACACTCACTAAAACAGAAGGAGGACTGCCCCGGACGCCCTAAAAAAGAGGACGGTGTCCGGGTAAAAGAGGACGGATGGCAACCCTAGTTTTACCAAATCAGACAGTTCATATACGAAAGTACAAAATTTTCGTCCCGTTGATTTTTTGTACCTTATGTAATGTCTCGGTTTAAGTAAGAAAGTTATCATTTTCTTATTGCGGACAACTGAAGAGTAGAGTGATGTCTACGAAACAATTGTATTGTCTATCATGAAAATGATCAACCCTTTTTGAAACAACAAATAAAATCTAATATGACAATATCATATTTAGAATTTGGACTTGAGGTAAGAATATTCTAACTAAATTAATTTTTAGGTGTACGTAAACTTTTTGGGTTATATGAAAATGAAAGGGTTTTATAGGAAATGAAATTTCGATAGTTAAATTAGCGCCGCATTAAAAAATTTTGTTGGAAAAATCGCGAAAAAATTTTCAATTGTTTAGATATACATATTAGTAAAATGCCGCCGCAAGGAAAAATTTTTAATTTTTTTTAATGGGCCCCCTTTTCAAAATGAGCCTTTTCTTTAATTTTGGAAGTAATTTAGAAGTCTTGCGAATATTTCCGATCATTTGAATACCATTTTGCCGTACAACAAAATCTCATAATTTTGGGCCCCCTCTTAAGGAACTAAAATGGCTCTAGTTACGGCTACATTTTATGGATAAGAAAAAAATAAAATTTTTGGCATATTGAGACAATTTCCTTTAATTTGAGTACCCACACTTACATGTTACTTTGTCCCCCCATTTTTTGCCCCCACGTGCCTCCCGGGGCCGGGCCCCTCCCAAAATTGATTTCGGTTTTTTTTTTTTTTAATTCCAGAGGGGGTCATATTTTTTTTGACATTTAAACTGCACTTTAGCCTAGAATTTAATGAAAAAATATTTTTCCGGAACATTTTAACCCTCTAAATCTTCAACTAACGGGTCTTTTTTGTATAAAAAATTAATCAAGTTGGCCATTACTGCAAAAAAAAAACGTTGGCCTAAAAGTGGGGGATATGTGGGCTATTGCCTCCCCGCCCCGCCTTTTAAGCCAAATTTTTTTTCCCAATAATGCAGTAATTGACAACTTGATTAATTTTTTAAACAGACATTTTAGAATTTTACATTACACAACTTTTAATACTAACTAGAACTGTATGAAAAATTTCAGAAAAGATGAAATTTACAGTTTTTTAAATAAATATTAAGCCGGATTTACAATGACTGAGCATTTTCTCCAATCTGAAATGGATTTCGTTCCTTTCTTTTTTTGATTTACATATTTTTCTACATTATCCCCTCTCTAATTTTAGTACACTCCACACTGCAGTGAAGTGTACTCAATCCAGCATTGTGGATCCAGCTTTAAAATTCGAAACATTTTATTTCTTTGTTTAATGAAAAATGGATTTACACCATTTTCCTAATAAAATCCTCTATATAGTATTTGTTACGAATGATAAATACTGTATAAATTTATAATATCTTTTTTTACAATATTTTTTAATTGATTACATTAGACTAATTACAAATTTATATATTGTATGGAGATATTTATATGGATTTCTTTAAACTCTGTGGTTGAAAACAATGAATAGGTTTTACAATGAATTTATATTACGTACATATATCATGAATTTTACTATTTATAGGATAATTATTAGGGGTGTCAACTATTCGGGTTTTTATTTTGATCGAACGATCAAGCGATTAATTTTTTTTTAAATATTCGATTGATATTAAATAGATAAATACATATTAGAGATAATTTTTTTTATTTTGTCACTTGCATACTTTTCTCGTGATGTAAAAAATAATTGAAATTTTTCAATTTTATTACAATAATATGAAATTTTGAAAATTACAAAAAAGGATCAATATACAACATTAAAGATGCAAAAATATAGTCTACTTAGCTCTCGTTTTAATCAAATTGATAATACTGTGACAAATTACAGTTTTTAAGGCCTAGTATTTTCTTCGTAATTTTACTAATAAAAACTGTCAAACTCCAAAATGACTCGAACTTTTATATTGTTTCTTCTACTAAACGAATAATTTTTAATCGATTGGAAACCGTAATAATTATGCAAAATAATACAAAATTTTAGCCGTTAATACGGTTTCTTAAGAAACGATTTTGTAGCGGTAAAAGTTTGTCCTTTACACCGGTTGCGGTTTCAGGAACAGTTAAGGTTTTACAAAAATACCGTATTTTAATCGTTTATTTGTTTCGATTTGCTTCGATATTTTAATGGCTACAGTATCCATCCTTGTATTTATTAATAAATATTTAGTTATTAGTAATGAGTAGTCATTCATTATTATCAGGGCAAGGAAGTTTATGCACTATAAATCGCATTTTAAAAATAAAAAAAATAAAATGCATATTTATTGTTGATTAACGACTATTTAGCATTAAACCTGAATAGATCTACGTTCCCATATGTATATATCGATTTTTAAGTGGTGCTATTAACTCAATTTTAGTAGTTGTTTTGCCTTAAAATGTAGTTAAAACTAGGTTTGTGCACGTGAGTGATACTTGACTCACGTTCACGCATGCTCACGAAGAAGAAAAATTAATCACGAGTGACTCACGCACGAAAATTCTTAATTAAGCTCACTAACGCTGACGAAATTCTCACGAAAAACTATAAAAATTGATAAGATTTGATGATGTAAAAACTAAACTTACGCACGAGTAATTTATTCTTGCTCACGCTCACGCACGAATGACATGACTATAGTAAGTATTATTCAACTTCACATGTGATTAATGAACGAATCATGTGACTCATAAACATTTCTTATCATGCTCCCATTGTTAGAAAGTTGGTAACTGTGTTTTTCTGATACATACAAACAAAAAATATTTATAAATTTAAAGAAAAAGCAATTTTTTTAAAATAAGTAAATTTTGGAAAATTTATTTTCAGTACAATACAAAAAAATATGATTTAAATCACGAATTTTTAGCAATATATATCTTACACTCATAGAAATAAATCTGTAAAAATAGCAGAAAAGTTACTAATTTGATAAAAATGATGCTTCAGAAAAAACTGCTGAAATTAGCAGATTTTTTTTGCTAAATACTAGTTGTTTGTGCCGGAAATAAAACGCCGCAAGCCGAAGTAGTTGTTTGCGGCCGGCCGAAATACTCCTCGAGTACGCATGAGGGTACTTATCGATGAGTACGCCGGCTTGAAAACGCCGCCGGCCGGAATACGCATTGAGTACTCATCGATGGGTACTCCCATGAGTACTTTTTTTTGATGAATCGATGTTTTTTCATTAAATTGTTATTGTTTCGTGATCGGCCGGCGGCAACAGCAACAAGTCGTAAAGAAAACTAAATGAAAGTGTAAATTAAAGTGAAAAGGAAAGACTAAATTGTAAACCTAAATAAAAAAAGAAGGAAAAGAAAGTTTAAACCAGAAGGAAATCTTTTGTGAAAATATAAATAAACCCTATTAAACTTTATAGTAAATAAAAGTTGGCTCTAAAGTGAAATTAAACTTAAAATTTGTTAGTAAAAAAGAAAACTCCTGTAAATTATAAAAAAAATGTAAATTGTCATTGAATTTTAAAAAAAGAAACGGAAAGGCAAATAAAGATTAGATTAATAAATTTAAACGAAAAGAAATTAAAAGGTGTTTGTGTTACAAAAAAAGAAGACAGAGAAAAAGGGTAAGGAGCCTGCGACACACCAACCACATCATAGCCCAGAGACACGGCCACTAACAGGTACTGACCCCAACACTAGTAAAATAAGAACAGCAAAATTAAAAGGGTTAAATTTAAAGAATTTTAGTTATATTTAAATTAACTTTTAAATAATTGAAAGTAACAAATTGTACTGTAATATATGCATAAAATTTTGCTAAATATTAGTAGACTAAAAATAGCAAAAATAAACCGTTATATCTAAAAAAATTTTGCTATTCTTAAGCTAAATTTAGTTGAATGCATTTTTAAAAAAAATTTTAAAAAACTCATCAACGTAAATAAAATTACACAACCTAAGTAGAGCTAAAAACATTATATGATTATACAATTTGTCAGTGAAATTTATACAAATTTTGGGACAATATTTAATCATTAGGGCGCTGCAAAAAAGAATTTTTAAGTTATATTTACTTGGGTGTAAAACTACGTCCCCTAAAAAATTAGGATAATCGGATATCGGGAACACGAGCCTAATCTGCCCTGAAGTTTGGAACACGGATTATAAGGGAAAAATATTTCTTTTGTATATTTTCTCAAAACGGTGATATTTTAAAACAATTCGAATCAAAGCATTAAAGAATCGTTATGAATTCTCTTCGTAAGAAAGCAATAAAAACTTAAATCTGCTAAAAAACAGCCGAGTTTTACAATTTCCCCCCACAACTGATGTGTCGCAGACCACACTGATAGAATTTTCGTTCATACTATTTGTTTACGGCGTTTACCTGGGGCTCTGGTGTTGGTGGCGTGTCGCAAGCTCCTTACCTTTTTTCTTTTGTCTTCTCTTTTCTATGACACAAACACCTTTTAATTTCTTTTAATTTAAGTTTATTAATAAAATATTTTTTCTTTTTTCCTCTTTTCTTAAAATTCTATTATAATTAACAATTTTTTTTATAATTTACAGGGGTTTTCTTTTATTTAGGTTTTTCTTTTTAGCCTTTTCTTCCCTTTATTTTATTCTTCACGTTTAATTTCTTCTTTGTTTATAAGTTTTAATCTCCCTTTTTTTTTACTTTCAACTTTAAGTTTAGTTTCACTTTGATTTTTATGGTTTAAAAATTCTTTTAAGTTTCCACTTTTAACTTTAATTTTAACTCTTTTTTTTCTGTCTGTTGCACTTGTTGCTGCAGTCCTTGGTAATCACGAACTCAAATAGTGCCGTGAAAGTGCGGGTACAAGTCCAATGGGTACCCATCATATCTTGTACCCACACTCACACGGCACCATCAAGTAAACTTCTAGTGCCTGATCGCAACTGCCGTGGCGGCGGCATTTAACCGTCAGGCAAAAAAAGTAAACAGGAAAAGGCCGGCGTAAACACTATTAATGAATCAATTTCATTAATCTGGGTTTTGAATTTGCTAATTACTAAAATAGGTATATGTTCCAGTAATGAACGCTAGGGTTGCAAACTGAAATTATTTAAATATAAAAGTCCAAATAATGACGTCAGTTTGTTTTGGATATTTAGATCAATCGGTAACGTGGTAATGTTTACATTCTGGGGATTGCATTAATGAACGCGTTCTTTGGGACTTTTTAATGAAAAAATCATTGGATTAATGAACAAATTCGTTAATACTATGCACAAAATTCTATCAGTTCACTTAATCCAGAAATTCGTGTCCAAATCTTAAAATTTATTGAACTAATCTACAACAGAAATTTTTTTTATTATATTTATAAGTTTCAAGAAACTCAGATAGGAAGTATCTTTTTATATTGCGTTTTGCTAACTCGTTTTTATTTAGTGCCAAAGAGATCAAAATTTATAAACACCGTTTTCAAATCTACAAATTTAAATTTTTTTTAAGAAATTTAAAAAAATCAACGATTGGACTTTAAGTTTTATTAAGAACGTACATAAGAAACAACGATTTGTGGCACTTATTAATCTTTTAGGCAAGTTTTTTTGTTCTTTTAATTCTACATAATTTTGGCAATATAACAGCAGCTGATGAAATACTTCAATCCTGAAAATTAGGGCAAAATAGCAAGATATTAAATTTCCCCTGTGTAGGGTGAACAGTAAAATTTAAGGGGATTTAATTTATTTTAACATATTAATATAGCAGGTATTCTTGAGCGGATATTGATGAAACTTCCTGATATTATTTTTATAGGTCTAAAAATAATACTCTTAATTTAGGTGCCTATTCATAACTTCTGAACAATTCAAAAAATTAAAATTTTATTTCTCAATATTATGATAAGTTTTCAAAAAAAAAATTTGAATAAATATGATTTATTCAGAGACAATTAATTATAGAGATAGGAAATCAAAACTTACACTACTCACCGGTAGGGGGCTCTGAAATTTAGTATCACCTGAGCAACTATTTAGTATCAGCTGAGCCTATATTTAAAAACTCAAAAATTGCTGAAAACTGCGCAAAATAAGAAAAAATCAAGCGCAAAATATATTTAAATAATAAAATTTGGGAATTACTTTTTTTTTTTTGCTTTTTTGTTTGTTATTATTTCAATTTAAATAAAAACAGAAAATTGTCGATTTTTTGAACAAAGTGCCACCTAGTGATAACGATGTCGTTATAACTTTTGTTTTCGGTGATGCCATACATACCCCTGGATTTATTATGACTTTGCAACAAAAAATACGTGGCGAATACAATCACAACTAAGAGTCACAGTCTTTTCGTAGGAATAGGCACGTTACTTTCATAAAATTAACCCTTAAGTGCTGTTGGGGCCTATATGTCACACTGAAAAAATATTAGTCTATTTTCATTAATGTGTTGTTATGAAATCCCTTGCCCTAATTATAATGATCAATTAGTTTTATTTAAACTTAAACCACCGAGTTTTAAGAAATTAATATAAAAATAAAAGCAAAATGTGATATTGTGTTTATTAAGTCTAGAGCAATCATTTAAAAAACATTGTAATAAGATGGCGCTCATAAAAGATTTATTTATCACTATAGTAGTATTATTTTTAATACAAGTAAGTACAATTTTTATAGAAAATCAATTATATATACATAAATCCTGCATATTTCTTCTAGTCTACACTAAGTAAATCTCTAAACGTTTCACCAAAACCAGAAGAAAAAACTGAAAAATATCTATTAGCAGAAAAAGAACTTCTTGAATTTACATTTAAAAACTTAAACGATATACATTTACAATATGGTAATAAAGTGAAAAATATAAGTGAAAATATTTTAAAGGATTTTCCACTAAAGCAAAATGTCATAAATAAGGAAGCTTTACTCGAAGAGTATACCATAAATAACAATAATTCATTCGCGGAATTTGATGATATTTTGTTCGTCTTAGAAAGTGTTATCTATAATGACGAATATCTTAAGTGGTATAACGAGAAACCAAAATCGAAAAATGAATCAGAAATTATTACTGACGACTTTGATATAAGAGTACTTAAGAAAATTCGTTCCGAACATTTGGATATTGAATGTAAAAAAAGTGTTCATGAATTTCTGGAAAAAATAAAACAAAAATTAGAAGATTCTAAAATTTATTTACCAAAAGACCAAGCTTTGTTTAAATGGTTTAAGGAATTTAAAACGTTTACAAAGTTTGACGACAAAATGGATGCTTTGGATGAATTTGTTCATGGATTATGTATTGATTTGAATATAAATTGTGAAAAGAAGTTAATGGAATCCCCTGAACCTAATTTTACTGAATCAAATTAGGCTTTGCTTTAATTGTATTAACTTTTAAAATTGCAATAAAATTTGGAAATTTTATATTGAAAAATAAATTTAATAAAGATAAACTTTAAAATCAAACTAAATTAAGATGTGATTTTTTTTATTTTCTTAGAATAGATTTGGTTATCTTTTCTTTCCAGCACAAATAATTAGAAATCATGCTTAACAAACTACTTCTTTCACTACTTTAAAAGTATCCGTTAATGTATGTTTACTGTTTTTTTAGAAGTAATTCTGAACAACTTCAAAAAATGACTTCTTTAATTGGTTCCAAAGCCTTTTAAAAGTAACTCTGGACAACATCCAAAAAATCACTTGAGTATGGCTTCTAAAGCATAATTGCTCTAAAAGTAATTTTGATACAGTTTATTTCCAAACAGAGGATCGCGTTTTTTTTTTATTTTTTAATTAATTTGTTTTTGTACTTATAATTAATAGAATTTGTATTATAATTATAATTAATTTGTATTATAATTATAATTAATTTGTTTAAATTCAATATTGTTTTTATTATAAAATTTTTAAAAATATTTGCATTTTCATATCAAAAAATAACTCAGCAAATTTGGGAAATTTTTTTAACTTTTAATTGACAAAAAAAGGTCTTCTGTTGCACTCGTTCTGAAAAAATGTTGAAATGTAGAAGTATAGTACTCCTCTCCTATGACAATTCAATGTTAAAATCATTAGTGTTTCTGTTAAAAAAGTACATCTTAGTCATTTCGTAGTGCTTTTTCTACTGCTTTGGCGTCCATTTTTTGCTGGGCTGGTAATATAAGTAATGCATTAGTTTCGACAATTTTACAGCAGACAATTGTTAACCGAAACGAGTAAAACAATTAAACTAGTGTGGTTGAAAGTCAACTAATGTTAGGGTTTGAAATTTTAATGAGTTGAAATGGACTTATATAAAACTTTATTTCTAAATTCGGAACAAAGTTCAGATTGTATCGATATGTTCACAAAAGTTATTCAGCATTACCATGGCTACAATTTTGCCAAATATTGTTAGTAAAATATTAGAATTCCCTGTAAATTATGCAGAAAAAAGTGAAAAAAATTTTTTTTTCCTATATTAAAAAAAAGTTCAGAACAAAACTATTTTTTTGCATAAAGTGATAACAAAATTTGTTCAACGGATTCTTAGCTGCATTATTGCTAAATATAGTTAAGCGTTATCACCAAGTCTCAATTAGCTGCTGGACAAAAACTGATGACACCTTTTTTTCGAGGGGCCCACTAATTTTCGGAATCTTTTGAGGCCCATAAAATAAACTGGTTACCAAACTCGACAAACCAAATAAACACTTAGATAAAAAAGTAAGTAAAAAAATTTTTAAACAGTTTCCAATCGAACTTTACTATTGTTTATTGATTTTTAGTACAACTTTTTTAGTAATCATTTTTGCTATTCTCTTATTACAAATTACGGATTTTTTTTACTAATTATCGCTGCTGATTTCAGCAAAATATTTTACTAATTTTTCAAAACCGAGTGTTAAATTTAGCAGAAAAATATACTAATTTAAAAACTTTTTTTATTTTTTACAATTCTTGTTTAGTTTATATTTGTTACTATTGATATATTCTTAGTTTGGGAATAACACTCAGAAAATTTTATTGTATCTCCAATGCATAAAAAAGTAATTGCAGAATCGTTTGCAATTTTGACTCCAAATTTTAAGTACGATGAAGTAATTCTACGCTTGTTACAAGCGAAAGAAAAAAAGTTTTTTTTTATAATTTTTTTTAGATTTTACAGTTTTTTTTTTGATTTTCAATTACAGTGTACAACAATTTACTGAAATTTAGTAGCTGCAACTTATTATTTATAATATCATTGTACTAAAATTATTGATATTTAGTAAGTTTTTTAACTGATTTTAGGAAGTCGATTTTGAATTGCATTTTACAACAATTTTGCTAAAATTTAGTAGCGACTACTAATTTTTTCTACTAATTTTGTTTTACTACAGATCAGCAGACATGTGTTGCTAAAATTAGCAAAAATTACCGCTGGGCTCAAAACAGTTAAATTTCCCGTAATAACAGCAAAATATTCAGTAGCCATTACAGACTTTTTTGGTTGAGTGTAGAGACAATCTGACAATAAAATATAAACTATATACAATTTAATGGAAAATCACTGATGAAGCCTGACCGTACCACATTACAGGCGGAACCAAAAAAGCGCGGTACACTCTCAAATATAAAGTATATTTGCAAAAAAAAAATTTTTGCCAAACGTAAAAATTTTTTAAATTTAAAATTTTTTTAAAATTTTTCGTTATAGCTTTGGCATTTAAAGTCGGATTTTAAAGTGTGATATATCGATTTTTTGCCTCGAGGAGACCAGTGTTTGCTATAAAGGAAAAAATCTAATGAAAAAAAATTTAAAAAGGCGACCCCTACGTTCGGTAACCAAAAAAATTAAAAAATTTCTGCTGGGTTTGTCGAAAAACTTCCTTAGCAAAAGTTTAATGATTTTTTGCGAGCTTTAATATTCTGAAATTAGGGTGGTAGCAACTGAGATCTGGTGGGTAAATACTAGAAAGAGATACTTGAGGAATGGTCCTTAGAGCAAAATATTGGTTCCCTCGAGAGAAAAACATCGATGTATCATGCTTTAAGATCCGACTGTAATTGCCAAAGATATAACGAAAAATGTAAAATGGCGACCCCTAGGTTAAGCAAAAAAAAATTTTTTTTTGAAATCTTGCAAAAATAATTTAGATTGTACGGTGTACGGTGAACTTTTTTCTTTGAGGTACGGTCTACTGTCTATGGAAAAAGGCCGAAATTGGATCTAGTCTGATTTGCAAATTTAATGTGTTTAAAACTTTTGAAAAATCTTTATTCTACTACTTAACCTCAAACCTACTAAAATAAAAAAAGGTTTTATTTATACAAAAAAATTTAAGTTAATATAAATAACAAAACACTAAATAAAATTATTTTTTTTATTTGTCAACATTCATTAGATTAACATTTCAGCAATGATTACGAAAAAATGTTTAAATATTCTTATAGTAATACTATTCTTAATACCAGTAAGTAAAAATTTTTATACCCAAGTAAAAAAAAATGATATGGAGCCATATAAAGTTATATTTAATTATATATAATCTTTTATGTAATTAGATATAATTATATCCGAAAAATGAGAACGTCTTATTGTATCATATTGTATCGAATTGTATACAATCCCTACGGGAAATTTTAACAAACTGTCACCGAACTGACCCCTTTATATGAAATAGACTGGTCACTTTTACATGGCGTTGTCATAGGAGGGGGAAATTGACCCCTTGTGACATGTCACAAGACAAATCCAAGGACAGGTCCCTGAAATTGAGAGTTCAGTAACCTGTCCTAGGATTTGTCTTGTGACATGTCACAAGGGGTCAATTTCCACCTCCTATGACAACGCCTTGTAAAAGTGACCAGTCTATTTCATATAAAGGGGCCAGTTCGGTGACAGTTTGTTAAAATTTCCCGTAGGGATTGTATACAATTTGGTACAATTTGATACAATTTTATGCAATTTGATACAATTGTATCCGAATTTTGTCCTCATCCAATTACATAAAACTATATCTTTTTGTATAAAATTATATAAAATGTTATAAAAGTGGACATAGTTTGATACAATTATACCTAAATATTGACCCTATATTTTTACCATAATATATATGACCATATCAAACAATATACAAAATTATATTTTTAAATAAAAAAAGATATACAATATCTGGAGATCAGACCTGAGGGATTTCAATTACAATTACTTGTAATTTGTAATTGAAATTACAAGTAATTGCAATTGAAAATTTTCAATTACAAATTACTAGTAATTGTAATTGAAAGGGATTTCAATTACAAATTTCAATTACATTTAGAATTAAAAAGTGTTTTTTGTTAAAATTTTGTAGAAAAATCTGACTGGGATAGGTTGCATAGGCATGGATGCGTATAAAAAGAATACGTCATGTTGGGCTTACCCCTAACTTGTGCTTTTTGTCATTATTTATTTTCCCAAAAAATGTAATTGACATTTTTCAAATTACAAATTACTTGTAATTGTTCTTTTTTGAAACAAATAATTTGTAATTGTAATTACAAATAATTTGGAATTGTAATTGAGTTTTTTTCAATTACAATTACATGTAATTGTGTAAATGCATGTGTAATTAATTACAAAATGTAATGATTAACCCCCAGGTCTACTGGATATCCTATAATTTCGATAAATCTTCAATTACTTTTATCCAGATTTACCATGACAGTGCATGAAACATGAACAAATTTTTATTTGTTTTTAGTAATTTTAAAATAAGGTTAACAACACTGAAATTTTTAACGTAATAGGATTGTGATTAGTGTTTCCAATTATTCGACATAGGCGGTTAACCGGTTAATGCATTATTCGAAAAATCACTAAAATGGATTAACCGGTTATTCGGGTCGGTTATTCGAGAAAATTGGCGGTTAATCGATTAATCGTTTATTGCTAAATTAATGTATTTCATTAACTTTTTATTAATTAAAACACAAAAAGCTGAGTCTTTTCATTAAATATTAACGTCATATATGAATACGATGTATTTAATAAAAAATTTTTCATATTCGAAGGTTGAAAAGTTTCGGGATCTGAGATTTTTCTAAAAAAAGGTCTATAAAAATGTTGCTAAATTTACTAAAATTTCGTTGAAAATGGCAGAAAGAACTGCTGAAACTAACAAAATATTAGTAAGTTAAGAACAGCAAACCTAAAACTGTTACATATCGATTACTTAACGTAGATTTTTTATTTGGAAAAAAAATTTAAAAATCTGAAAAGCTTAGATACAAAATTTCTTTGAATGTGATTTTTAATCAAAACTGACATTATAAAGTTTAATATTGCATTTAACTTTTTCAGACCCTTTGCAAAATGTATTCATTTTATAACTTTAAGGTAAAATGGTACTAAAACATTAAAATTTCCTGGTGTCAATTCATATTTTATGAAATATAATTTAGCTAAAAGTACAACTGAAATTTTTTATCTAAATAAACCTATTAGAATTGAAAATATTTGTAATTTTAAGAGAAAACATCGCATCTCACAATCGTGTATGCTGGGTCTGAAAGGGTTAAAGAAATGCTATACCTAAAGCTTTTTAAATTTTAATAAGATTCTTCCTACAGCTACGAAATTTTCGTTAAAGGCATCGATAAAAAAATTTGAGTTCTCTTTGAGATGAATTTCATTTAATTGAGAATAACAATGTACTTTGTTTCTCAGTATCTTTTTCGTCACTAAAGGCCATTAACAGTAAAAAAATAACCTAAAGTTTGAGCGTACTTACTCTGAGAGAATTTTATCGGACGTGCTGTAAACAAAATTTTCAATAAGCTAATGAAGTTTTTTTCAAAAAGTAAAAGCCAAATTTATTAAATTTTATGAAAAAGCTTCACAATTTTTATGAATCTCTTTCTAAAAAAACTTTTTTGGGTGTATGACATTTTTAATAAATAATATGAAATTTTTCATAAAATTTTATGAAAATTTGCATCAATTCAATTAAAAGTTTCAATAGACGAATTCCAGCGAAACTTAATTAAATCAGTGTATAAATTCATCAATAGCATATAGACAATTCACTGAGTGTGCAGTTACAGAAGTCAAATTCTTTATAAATTAAAATTTTTTAACTGTAGGTTATTTGTTTTAATTCGAATTTAAATTCATTGAAACGGGTTCGGGTTCAATGTTGCTCTAGTGGAACATGTTTTAGAATTGATGTGGTTTTGAACCGATGTGTATGTACACTTTCTTAGGAAAAATAAGAAAAGTTAAATTTCTTACAGAATTAACATGTTAATTGTGTAACAGTTTTAAAGCAAATGCAGACTTGTCTTAAAGGACATGGAGATATAATTTATATTAGTTTAAATTTTTAAAAGAATTGAAACAGTAATGCATAATTGTCTATTTTATTTCATAAAGCATCCTCCAGCCAGTCGTGTATTTCGTGTGTTTTCTGAAGTTTTAAAAAACACCTTCATTTTGGCCTTTTGCTATGTTCTTAAGGCTTTTTTACAAATAGAAACTTTGATACATATTTTTTTTAAAACATTTGCGCAAAATTTTATTAAAAATTGGGAGTCTGATGGCACAATGTCGACTTGTTTGCGGTTGCTCGAAAAAGGTATTTAAAGGCTTAAGGACCTATTTCACACAATTTTTAAAGAATTTGATGCTATTTTAGTTAGTATTTGTTTTTTCTAAGCTTTTCTGGTAATTTTGTAGCCCAGATTAAGAAAATTGTGAAGTTTTGGGAAAAAAATTAAGGAAAAATTCCATATTAAAAATGTAACCGGTTAATCGACCAATTTTAACCGATTATTCGGGTCGAATAATTATTTGAGTTTTAAATTATTTGTTTCGACATAAACCGAAATAGAGGCGATTAATCGAGGAATCGGTTAATCGATTAACCGAATTGGAAACACTAATTGTGATATACAACCAAGATATAAGAGATCAGTCAAGTGTGCGTTATAGTATAGAGAATTCCATATTAAAGCTTCAGTATTGTTAATTTTATGGGCGCGTTAGCCATTTTGACTCACGCTCCTAAACAAATTACTCACGCACGAGCATTTCGTGTCTTACTCACGCAGACATGAGTATATTAAAAACTTACTCACAATCAGAAAATTCTCACGCAAAACAGTAAAAATTTATAAAAACACATGATGCAAAAAATAAACTCACACACGAATCATGCACGGGTTATATATTTTTACTCACGCTCACGTACGAATTATATATTCTCACGCTCACGCGCGAATTACTTTGGTATAGTAATTATTACTCACGATCACTTGTGAACAACTTCACTCACGATCGTGTCATGCGCCAATCGCTAGTAATTACTAAATCTTAAACTAGTTCAAAATCATTTTTAATATGGAACCACATTTAATACAATACGGTTTTAAAAGGACCTTATATATTTTTATATAAAATCACTTTGAAAAAATTGCTAATGTGGGATGATATATAATTATAGATGATTTTATAAAGAACGTTATATCGTTATATATAAAAGAAAGCATGAAATATTGTAGATATGAAACCATACTATGGGTTCATATCCGTCAATATATAATCATATATAACACCTATTATATAATATTTCTTAAATGGCTCCATATATAGTTTTATATTATTATGTGTAGTGTCATACTAAATTATATATAAACGTATATGTAATTATATCTTTTATATGTTACTTTATGTACTTATATATAGCACATACACTTACAGTACATGACAAAATAAAGTACGCATATAACATTGCCGTAAATTTTCTTTAATATTGGCTTAAATGAAAGAGATAGACTTACCATTGCCTTTAATAAAACACTTGATTAGAAGTCTATTTTCTTATTTTGGCAGAAAAAATATAAATAGTTGACATATATAAGTTTTAGAACAGAAATACTGATTTATTCAAGCATTTTTACAAGACAAAAAAAAGTACGCATATAATTATATATAACAAAATCTAAACAGTTAATATTTAGTTGAACCTCCTTTGGCTTTGATGACTTCTTGGAGACGTCTTGGCATACTTTCCACCAGGTTTCTCAAATATTGATCCTCAATATCATCCCAAGTTTTCTTTAGAAGTTCGAAAAACTTACTTTTGTTTGTAACTGCAGATTTTGTCAGTTTATTGTCCAAAATGGACCACAAATTCTCTATGGGATTTAAGTCCGGAGATTGTGGTGGCCATTCGAGAAGTTTAATTTTTGAATCTCGAAAAAATTTCATGGTCTTACGGGCCTTGTGTTTAGGATCGTTGTCCTGTTGAAAAATAAATCTATCTTCCAAGCCACATTTCATTAAAGATATCTCTAAATTTTCGGAAATTATATCAATGTAGGCATCTGCGGTCATTCTTCCATCGACTGTTACCAAGTTTCCTACTCCAGACCAAGCAAAACATCCCCAAACCATGATGTTGCCACCACCGTGCTTCACAGTTTTTTGGATATTTTTGTCAAGCAGTTTTTCTCCACGTCTGGTCCATACTCTGGTCCTACGTTTATTTCCAAATAGCTCAAATTTGCTCTCATCACTCCATAACACCGTTTGCCAGAAACTGACGGGTTTATCTACGTGAGTTTTGGCAAAAGCTAGACGTTTCATTTTATTCGTCTTGCTGATGAGAGATCTACGTTGTGCATAGCTGTTTTTTAGGCCAAATTCGTTCAGTCTTCGACAAATAGTTCGCGTAGAAACCTGAAGGCAAACGTTTTCTTGAATTTCGGTACTAGTTACCGCGGAATTTTTCTTAACTTCTCGTAAAACTTGACGATCTTCCAAAGCTGTAGTTTTTCTCTTTCTTCCACGGCCACTTTTGTCGCTTACCGTTTTAGTTTCCTGATACTTTTTGATTATTTTCCGGACGGCTCCTTCGGAAACACAATATTTCCTTGCAATTCCACGGTTGGACATACCTTTATCTTTGTCCTGTACAATTAATTGTCTCACTTGTAGGCAAATTTGTTTCGCCACCATTTTTTGCAACAAAACCGACTTTAATCAATAAAAACCACACGTCTTTTAATTTGTTTGAAGATTTCATTTCATTTTAATAATTGCAAATTTTTTCACAGCCTACTTTTTTACATTTAAATTTAAAAATGTTAAATGCGTACTTTATTTTGTCTTAGCAAAAAATAGAATATTTTTAAATATTTGCAAAAACCAACGAAACTATTGCCAGTGCATAATTTTTTTTGCACTAATATCATAACTGACATATTGATAAACATTTTCTTAAAAGACACCATTGTTCCATATCAAATACCTTAGGGCTTATTGACTAACAAAGTTTAATGCAATATGTGCGTACTTTATTTTGTCATGTACTGTATATGTAGGCCAGTATGTAATAATATAAAATCACATATGTCTCAATATTAAAACCTTTGAGGAAAAAATATTTAATAAATGACTATATAAAAGTATATATGCTTCAATTTAAAAGCATATGTGGCCATATGTAACTATAAGTTACTATATATAATTACATAAAATAATATATGATTATATCAAAACTTTTTTACTCGGGTAGTTAATATTTCTATAAGTATTTAGTATAAAAATTTTTTTTCTTATTTAATTTAAATTAATAAATATTTTTTTAATTTTTTAGCATTCCTTAACTAATACACTGATAGAATTTTGTGCATAGTATTAACGAATTTGTTCATTAATCCAATGATTTTTTTCATTGAAAAGTCCCCGAAGAACGCTTTCATTAAATCAATGAAACGTATTCATTAAAAGCAAACTAATTGAAAAAAATATATTTTTTCTGCGTTACTTTTTTATTATTATTTATTTTTATTTTATTAATTTTTATTTGTTTTTATACCGTTTTTGACATCTCCCTGAACTCGACTCGAACCCGCAATCTCCAGAATGTAAACATTACCGCATTACCGATTGATCTAAATAGCCAAAACAAAATGATGCCATTATTTGAACTTTTATATTTAAATATTTTCAGTTTGCAACCCTAGCGTTCATTACTGGAACATATATGTATCTATTTTAGTAATTAGCAAATTCAAAACCCTTATAAAAATTATAGCATATCTTACGGGTTAGTTGAAAATATATAATAAAAAAATTCATTAAATTAATGAATTTTTCATTAATTCAATGAAAATTTTTCATTAAACCAATGAATTCAGATTAATGAAATCGATTCATTAATAGTATGAACGAAAATTCTATCAGTGTACAGCAGATAAGAACATAAATGACATGTCATTAAAAACTTAAAAACAAACGAAAAAAAATAAATTAGCAAAAGAAAAATTTCTTCAGCCTATTAATATATATCATAGTAAAAAACTTGACATGATATGAAATGATATTTTTAAAGATCTCCAGGAAAATTTTTGTTCCAAAGAATCTGTTGTAGAATAGCTACTTTTCCTTTACAACCCCTTATACTGTCAATTCTATATTGTCTCAAAAGACCTAGAATCAGTTCTGGCACTAGTTCTAGAACTCATTCTTTGTCCGTCATAAATGGACTCAAACAAGAATAAATCATTTTGCATTGCAGAAGTAAAGGTCAAAAAAACTAGTTTTATTTTTAAATTTAAAAATAAAAATTAAAAACTAACAGCGTAATTCATAAAATTTTACAACAGTCTTATTGCAGCATTTTAAGCTAATTTTTAAAAAAGTATTTATATTTGCTTAATAACGAAAAAACTAATAAAGGTTTATATTAATAAAGTTTGGAGTGAGGATGTCGCTGCTTAATTCTTAATTATTTCATTTTCAGGCATTAAATGATTAGTTAAAGCCATCCCTTCCATAGAATGTGTGGATTCCAACAACCTTCATCCATTAAACTGAAAAAAGCTACAAAAATTGCTTAGCTTCCCAGCAAAAACTTGGTAATGACTGGTCATTACTACATGCATTACTTAGATCTCATATCTCATTACCCGTTGAATGACTTTTAAACTGAACGTAATGAGTTACCGATAATTATACCCCACACATTACTATTACACAATAGCTGAAACCAATAATATATGTTCTAAATCATTAAAAACTATAACTATGGCGTAGCCTAGTGGTTATCGTTTTTGCCTGACAGACATTAGGATCGCTGCTCAACTCGTGTTAGCTTCCATTGTTGTTTTTTTTTTTGTAATTTATATTAAACATCTATTTATAGAAATGTTGATGTTCATTAAGCAGTATTTAATAGGTCTATTCGATTACTGGATAATTTGTACAAATTTGTACAAATTTTTACTGGATGGCGTTCGTTAACACAAATACTCAGTAAACAGAAAGAAAAAAGAGAGAGTAAAGTGACAGTTCTATGTTGAGAGTTTCTAAGTCTTCTTCTTTTTTTTGCAAATTTTTACTGGATAAATTTTTGCCAGTAAGAATTTGCAAGCAGAAAAAAACATATGTTACGAAAACATATGATTGTTTATGGTTAATAAAAAAAATTATTTTCCAATTATAATATTTTATGGAAATGCAAAGCAGTAAAACTTTCAAAATAAATTATGGAAAAGATATGAAAACCTTCTAAAAATGTTCTGCTTAAGGTTTAACGTAAAAAATTTTCTTCTTTCATAGCGGCCAGTTAAAATTTATTTGTATATTTGGTGTTGTAATCAGCTGTGTGTACAAACTTGCAAATTGTTGCAAATTTTCTGTTCGCGTACATGTTTGGGAAAATTTTATTTTGAGAGTAAATCTTGTCTTACTCTCTGAAAGTTTGTACTGAGAAATTCTTACTGGACTTGACTGAGAAAAGTAATCGAATGGACCTAATAACAACAAGTTTTGTGAAAAATAGACATGTATAACAGTTGCCACAATAAATGTGTACAGAAGTTAAAGCATTAAAAATCATAGTGATGTCGTGGTCTAATGGTTAGAGTGTTTGCCTGACAATCGTGGGGTACGCTGATCAATGCGTGTCAGCTCCTATTGGTTTTTAAATTTTTATATTTTTTTAAATCTATATTCAACATCTATTTATAGAACAGCTGATAAACTACTTACAGGTAACATCAGTGTAATGACTTTCCTCCAATGACATCACCATGTTAAAATAAGTAGTTTAGTAATTAAAAGGTAACTAGTGAACACTTAAGATTTCAATACCTAAAACTCATTACATGGTAATGAAAAGTTTTGCTGGGTTATGACCTTTTTCGAAAAAATTTCAAAAAAAAATTGTATAAATAAAAAAGAAAAACAAAACATAGTGATGTACAGACTATCAAAACATTATTTATAGTGATGCTTTATAAATAATAAAAAAAAAAATTTTAATGGCTTTTAAATTCATCTTAGCGAATATTTAGTTCTGTAATTTAAGAAACCTGATTAAAAAAGATGATATGGTGACATATCTAATTTGATGAAATACAATAACTAATCAGATACAATTTAATCCGAAAAATGGTGAATACAATTGTATATATGTACATATGTGGATCCAATTGGATTACTTTAAATTATATACAATTTAATCCGAATTTTTACCAGACATTATTGTATTAAATAATATCATAATAGTTAAAATTTTATGCAATTAGGTCCAATTTGATTAAAATTTTGGAATTTTTGTTTTTATTAAATATTGCACTGAAAAACAATGGGGGATTCACGTAAGGTTTCTTGTATTGTGTAAACTAAGCAAATCTGGTAACTTTTAGAGTCTTTTTGTGAAACTGCATACATAAAATATCTACTTATTAATGAGTATTTTGTCTCATGCCTATCAACGTTAAGTCTTTAAAACAAATCTACGTTAAACCGATTGTAGTATAAAATTTTTTTAAACATTTTATGTTTATAATTTTTCCGTTATAATCGAACGTATGTCAGCAAAAGTTCCTAGAAAGTAACGCGAATAAGTTACGTTAGATGTGAAAATGTATAAACGTTGAGTTTCAACGTTTATAATTATCCGTGTTGAAAGTTAACGTGCATACGAAAAGTAATGTGTTTGTTTTTGTCTTAAAAGCGTTTTTATGCACTTTGAGTTTTTTTATGAGTTAACGGATATAGTTAAGTCGAAAACACAGCTTATATTATAGTTCAAGAATAATCCATAAAATAAAAATATTCTAAATAAAATTAAATTGCAAATAATTTTCCATAAAACATTACTGAATTTTTCACAGAAGGTGAGATTTTTATTTTGAGAGTGAGAAAAGTTCAAATGAAGCTTTAATTTTTGGGCTACTCATTTTAAAATGAGAAAAAAACATTAAAATTGTGATAACAAATTTGACATGAGTTTTTAATAAAATTAATTGTCTTGAAATAATCGTTTAAAAATTTTTTGTTTTAATTTTCATTTGTATTTCATGATATCCTTCAAGCCTATTAATAAATTTGGTGCTACGTTATTTCTAAACCAAAATAATTACTTCGATGAATTGGCTAACTTTTATTAATATGGCCCAATATTCAATTTCAAAATAAAATAATCTGTTGTTTCGATGTAAATTTATAACATTTAAAATGAAAATGAATTTCAATTTACTAAGATATTAAGAGTTCATTTAAAACAAGAATATACCATAGATTTTATATGTTTCTTTTTTAAATCAATAGGTTTGTTTTGTTGCTA
The DNA here is from genome assembly GCA_949987735.1 of Leucophora obtusa. Lineage (NCBI taxonomy): Eukaryota > Metazoa > Arthropoda > Insecta > Diptera > Anthomyiidae > Leucophora > Leucophora obtusa. Next base: position 301,517,743 of record OX465295.1, on the reverse strand, counting down.
TACATATCTGGTACGAAATCTTATACAAAGTTTAGTTTTAACTCTTTTAACATAATATTTTCAACGTCGATAATGTATGGGTCATCTCTCAGATAATATCACTCAGATTCTATTCAAAAATATTTTACCGGTTGTTTTCGTTTTCATGTTATTATTTTTTAAATCACTTGAACTTTATATCAAAATTTGTTTTTGTAAAATAATATTTTCCAATTAAAAATGGATTGTAATTGATTTCGATAAAATCTTAAATGAAATTTAAATTGAACATGAAACTGGGCTATATTTGGTCTCACAATTTAAATTCCATGGTCGAGATCTGATTAAATATGACAATATACATATGTAAAAAGATTTATTTAGATATTGGGTCATATAAAAATTTTTCGAAAGACGAAAATTACGTTTTTTTTATATATAGTGCCATACAAAGCAATATATAACGAGACATAATTGTATTAAATAATATAAAATAATGTATAACCCGTTTTACTCGGGAAATTAAATTTTATTTCTGATTACCAAGTCAATCTTTTATTTAATTTGTACATCACTTACGACTTAATTGGGAGAAGAGAGAAAATAAACAAAACTGTTGCCAGTATAAAATCGAAAAATTTATACTTAAAGCACCATAAGTTGTTTTTCACGTGGAAAAATTTCACTCGAACTTTAAAGGCCTCGAATTGCAATTTAGTTTATAAAAATGAACAATTTTTGAATTTTATAAGAAAGACACAATCACAATTATTCCCGAAACGATCGTCTTTTCATTCCTGAAAGTGTAGAGGTTTTTGAAAGCAAAAACTCTGTGAAGTATTTGGTAGGAGAGAATCCTGATGAAGAAAAATAGCAGTTTTTGAAAAAAGTACTTTTGTTAATTCATAATAAGGAAATTGGCCTCGAACTGAATTATT